>OY986437.1:152145908-152608408 GCA_963920525.1 Dichetophora obliterata | reverse complement strand
CATAAAAATAAACAATGTACAACACAGCGTTAAGAGTGCTATGCTTCGAAGAAGATTGTGCTGAAGTGAACGTGGTACGAGTTTCGCGGAGAAGTCTGCGGGACTACTCGAATCCTATGGGGCTGTATGAATCAATGCAAGTGGTGAAACTATTTGCAAATAATTTCACTTAAACTCAGAGTTATTTTTTACTTTTCTTTTTGTTTCCATGTGTTGTTTGTTTGCTGAGATCAATATCGCGAAGTAAAGCCAGCTCGCAATTGGTTAGAAGTTATGGACGTTTAAGGTTTACAAAAATAAAGAAAAGCAAAAGTTTAGAAGCACTTCTAATTGAAGTCTGTTTATCGATTTAGCCCCAGAAGCAATTAAAATGTCAATTTATTAAATTATTTTTAATAAATTTATCTTAATAAAGTCACATGTTTACTTTCATTCGCCAGCGAATGTAAAGTAAATAAATCCGCAAAAAAAGGGAACAAAATAGCCTAAAAAACATTGTTCACAATAGGGGGATTTTTTCGAAAATTCGAACAAATCCCTGCGTAATTCACAATAAGGGAACAATAAATTGGGGAACAAATTGTTGTGACTAATTAGTGACAAACGTTAATTATTAACCTAAAACAGTTGTGATTGCAATGAACACTGATCTTCCTCAATAGAAAGTGAGTAATCAGCCGATTTTGACGTGCAGTTTTTTCTCAGACTTTTGTCACGTTTTTTTTTTTATATTTTGGCCTATAACAGCCTAACCATTGAGATTTTTGATCCAATGCAAAAATTGTAGCCAAGACAATAGTTAAGAACTCTTTAGTACATCGCAAAAGCATTGGAACTCTCCTTCAGGCAGTTTTGGCCTTGTGAAAGTGCAAATTTTTCGTGAAAATATTGATAAATTACCATTTTCAGTTGTTCATAGCGCAAAATCATAAAAATGTTCTGTTTCTTATTTTTTCCTCTGTTTTTATCTAAAAATATGTTTTTTTTTTGTTTTGTTCAATATTGAAAATTATGAGAAATTCATTTAAAGTACAAAGTAATTGTATTGGTAGAGACAAGGTATGAATCAAGAAGAAAGCAATTATTGTTTTAAATGATTTGACATCAAAAATTCCAGTTCAGTGTATTTTTCATTCAAAGATTGCCTTCCAAATCTTTTCGAGATTCCATATGAGGCGCTTTCTTTCGGCCTTCAGATACAGATGCCATTATACCTTCACGGTTTTTGTCGATTGAGTGCTTAGCAACACAAGCTAGTAGCTGGACATGACGCTCCGTACCTTGAATATGACAAGGTATTAGGGTCTGGAAATGGTGGATCTTCATCATCTACACATTCGAGGTATTGTTGTAAATGCTCATACGGAATTTTCCTGGTAAATGGCGGTTCAAATAACAATGCTTTGTCCTCTAAATCGATCATGTGAACGTAATCCGTGCAATCAAAATTGATGTTTGGTTTTACATATTCGCGAAGCTCAGTTAAATCGCATACGTTGTCGCGAATATACAATTTTTTTTGAGTGCCAATTTACGAATTTCTTTACAATGATCGAATAACATGCTCAACAAAATATTTTCACTGTGTGCGTAATAGGAATTATTCTGTATTACGGGATTTACGATGTTACGTAAATTGTCTGGTAAATATTGCGTCCACTGGATGAACTTTCCAAGCAGAGCACTACTATATACAGCCGAATTGTAGTATTTGACGTTGAAATACATGGGAACATACACTTTCATGATGTACCTTGTCAAAATTTGTAAATTTTGTGATGGATTTTCTGTCGCAACATACACACGGAGCAATCTACTAGCTTTTGTTATCCATCTCGAATTTTTATACCGGTCCAGGTTTGATGTTTGCAAGATTAATTGAGCAACTACCATTTGAAACGGCTTGGGCAATTTGGTATAGATATTTAACGTCCGTGGAAAGTTGATTTTCAGCATCTTAACTCATTGGAGAAATATGTTCAAGTGCAATAAGTTGAAAATTTTCGATAACCTGAAAAATGTTTAGATTATTTAAATAAAAAAATTAAAAAACTATATCGTATAGAGAAAAAAGTACATAAAGTTATGATATTTAATTTTAATGTATTGCAAATGTCTATCCTTTGAGCTAACGATCCAGTGCTTTTTGTCGGTCCAGTAGTGGCCGATTTTTCGACAGCGTTGTACAGATGTCGGAACGGCGATTCGTTGAAATGAAGTAAACAGATAAACCAATGTATTGGTCTATCTAGATAGCGTTCGATGAGACGCAATACACCTCCAGATGTGTCAGTGTTTGCCACCTCACCGTCACTACAGGCGGCAATTAAATTTTCAAGTGAAAGATTTTTAGATTTGAAAAATGCAATCAATTTGGCTTGTTTCGCTTTGAAGGTTTCGCATTTGCCTTCTAAATTCACATAGCCAATTAATGACGAATGTGGTTCACGTATTACTACTTTATATACTTCATTTTCTCCTGAGTTAATGAATCATTTTTGCGACTATCAAACGAAAAAGCGATCAACGATTCACCATCGTCATTTGCTCGTAAAATATCGTGTCTAGATTTTTCAAAACAGATGCTAATCGATCGGATACCCCAAAACGATCGCACATCATTGCAAACCGTGGTGTACTATATCGTGGAGTATACCGTCGCTGCGCCAACAAAAACAGCTATGTGTTTTTTATCGATTTTTTTTTTTATTGCATATTTTATTGACACTATTTATTGCCCACATTTCTGCATTCACCGTTTTTTTGTATTTCTTTTGGTTTAGAAGTGATCAAAAACAGCTATGTGCTCGCAGTACTAGAAATACTCTGAAAAAACGGGTATACGATTACTTGCTTATAACTGTTTTAGATCGCAGGCGAAAAAATACGTGTGCTTTGATTTCGATGTAAAAAATAATTATAAAACACGCACAGGCTTTCGAATAGATATCACAGATTCTACTTTTTCAGTTGTTCGCATGTAAAATTTGACCATTAACAAACGTAAAAAGTGTTCAGTTTAAAATAGTCACTATCTCAAAAGATATCTGTTTTATAGTCTAAATATGGAAGAATGCAATACTACTCTCAATGACAAAACTGGAATGTTTGAAAAATTGGAAGATGAGGAAATTGAAGAAAATCCGACTGCAAGTGGTAAAATATCACAGAGGGAAAATATTTAAAAAAATCGTAAATTAAGACTATTGGCATTAAATACTTCTTTTCACAATTCTATGCAAATTAATGTGTCATACACTTTAAATTTAAAAATAACCTAGCCAATAACAACAGTGTATAAACTTTTAACTAACTTGTATTATTTGTGGCAAAATCAACGTTTAAAGACAAGATTTTTGAAATTTTTTGAGCACTTTTTTTGCAAAAACGGTTGCCATTATGGTTTTCGTACGGATAAAATTATGTGCTTTATTTCATAATAGTGATAATTAAGTAAAGTTTAAATGAACATTTTATTTATAGAAAATATTTATTTGTAGCGCCGATAGCGCTATTCAAAGTAAGAATATATAAAACAATAATTAAAAACATTAATACAAAAAATTATATTATTCAATTATAGTTAATAATATAATTCAAGCAGAAATAATATTTATTATGTTTTAAGATAAATCATTGGTAACACATATAAGAACAAAGAACATTAAACAAATATCTTAAAGTTAATTTTTCATTTTAACAACTGAAATTTTGATTTGGGTAATTTTTATCTAAATGTTGTAAAAATTTTATCTCAGAAAAATTGTTGGATGGCAAATGTTTATAATATTTCTCCATTGCATGCAGGACAAACTGTTTCTGCTCTTCTTGGTGAGTTAAGACCGCATTAAAACGTGAAATTAATGCAATATCATTATGCAATATCATTAACGACGAAAAATTTTTTACAATTAATCAGCAAGATCATCTTCATTTTCCTCCCAAGTGGCTGGATCTGATTTCAAAATATTTGTTTTTATATTTGTACTCGTAATTTCCTAATTCAATATGGTATCGAAAAAGGAGTAAGTATTTTTGAAAACGAAGTCGCACAACTCTGCAGTCATGATCTCTTCAACAAGTAAAAACATTCGACTTGGTTTGTCAGGATGCCCATCTTTATTCAAATTGAATACCACTTTTCTTTTCATTTGAATATCCACTTCATCGTCGAAAAATGCACACGCGATATTTGCTTGATTTAGGTACCAAAGGTACCAATATTTGCTTGCGATATTTGCTTGCACAACTTCTACAACAATTTTATCAATTGATTTATATAATTCGAGCTCTTGCAAGAGTTTTAAATCATTGGAAGGTGCTTTTGGTGCAACTTGACATAAAAACCAGTATTTTATGTAAACGCGAACCACAAATATGTTGAATCTGCGAACATTTTTCAATATTTGAGCTGTTTTGAGCTGGCATTTACATTTTCCGATGTAACATATTTTCGTTGTGCTGTCAACAAATTCTCTGAATTTAACATAATTTTTTGTTTGTCTCTTACAAGCTTCACGGTAATTTTTCAATAATCGGCCCAATTTCTTAATAATATTTTTATTTTCAATAACCTCAATATTTAATTTGTTTCAAATTTGTATCAATTTGTCGCAAACGTGTGGGGTGAATGTGCCGTATGAAAACATTTTATTTGCGGTTTTGCAACGAGCGGCCAAGAAAAAATAATGTTTCAAAATGTCGCTCGTAGTTGGAAGCGAAATATCGTCTAATTCAGCCTCTAAATCGAATGCCAATACGTTTTGCGAAGGTATATGTTCTAGATTTGATGATGACGCTGATGATTCTGACTGCGTCTCCATCTCCATATTCTCTGTATTATCAGAATCTACTGGATTATCCAACTTTTTTATATCTTAAATAAAAAAAATGTTTTTTATTAGCACTGCACAGTTTATACACGAAACAATTATTTCTAAAACATACATTTGCGGCAGATATTTTAAAATGCGTATTTAATTTTATGTGTATTTGGTGCTGTGATCGTTTACAATAAACTTACAAAAATGCGTCAAATGAATTAAAAGCAATAGAAGAGCAAAAAATAAGAAATAAAATAAATAGAATAAAATAGAATAAAATAAAAAAATAGAAAAAATAAGAAATATAACATTTTTATGATTTTGCGCTATGAACAACTGAAAATGGTAATTTATCAATATTTTCACGAAAAATTTGCACTTTCACAAGGTCAAAACTGCCTGAAGGAGTGTTCCAATGCTTTTGCGATGTACTAAAGAGTTCTTAACTATTGTCTTGGCTACAATTTTTGTCTCAGTATTGGATCCAAAATCTCAATGGTTTGGCTGTTATAGGCCAAAATATCAAAAAAAAAAATGTGACAAAAGTCTGAGAAAAAACTGCAAGTCAAAATCTGGAAGCTCAATTTCACGGTAGACGTATGGTCTAGTGGACTTTTTTGCTCAGTACAATCCAAAGAATCAGAAACGCCCATTAACATTTTTTTCCTTCCATACTAATCGCCCCACCCTAATATATATATATAATTATTTTTATAATATGGTCTTATTATTATTTTAATGTATTTATATGTATAAGGCAAAAATAGGTTTTCTTTTTGTGTTATATTCATAATTTATTATTTTTAAACTGCACTATATTTGAATAACTATATGATTCCATATAACTAGTGTAACGGGGACCCCATTACAAAAGCACACCCACTCTCTACGCCACTGTCACACTACGCCACTGTGCACCTACAGCATAGTCAACAGCCAGGCATATGACAAACACACAAACATATCAACTCAGCATAGTCAACAGCGAGGCATATGACAAACACACAAACATATCAACTCAGCTTAGTCAACAGCCAGGCATATGAAAAACACACAAACATATCAACTCAGCATAGTCAATAGCCAGAAACTCAACAGCCAACTAAGCAGTGTGTGGTCTTATCGTATAATTCTCATCAAGTTTTTAACGGAGGACAAATAAGAAGGCGTAGTTTGGATGACTTAGGCACGGTCCGAAAGCGTAATGCTTAGCCCGTCCGCTACTTGATAAAACAAGTAGATGAAATTTTCCGACGATCTCATTTCTGCAGATCGGCGCTTATACATGTAGTAGTAGTTTTATGTATAAGTTTAATTTTTATTTTGTAGTTTAGTTCGGACTTTTCACGTCGGCTTCGGTCGGTCGGATATACGAAGCAGTTTCTTTTGTTCGGACTTTTCACGTCGGCTTCGGTCGGTCGAACATCAGTAGTTTTTTTAAGCTCGGTCTTTTTACGTCGGCTTCGGTCGGTCGGACATCCGAAGCAGGTTCTTTTAAGCTCGGACTTTTCACGTCGTCTTCGGTCGGTCGGACATCCGCTACATAAATTTATGTTTAAGAGTTATTTTCTTTTCTTTCTTTTATCATCGTTAGAGTAATAGTAAGGCGATTCACGCCACATTAAAATCATATATATATTAAGATTAAATGCTAAATAAAGCAGCGTAGTCGGGTCTTGCCTAAGTCATCGTCATACCGACCGTCACCGAACTTCACCGTATACCGAATATCACTGAATTTTTCCGAGTCACCGCACTCCACCGTACACCGAACACCATCAAACCAGCATACGAGGACTTCATCGGCAGATTCAATTACGTATCGTTGCATTTATTTATAATATTGTGTATTGTAATAAGTAAGGCTTGCTCATATATATATACTATGTACACTGCTAAAAAATACCAACAATAAAGCAGCAATTATAATAAGAGCATTAAAATTTTTCAAGTCTTCTTATTTATTGGCGAAAGTTCGAGGGTCTTTCGTCTGATCCTGGAGTGGCTGAGCATACCTCAGCCTTTGAATAAAACCCCCCTTACACTAGATTGTTTAATGTTTAGTAGTAGAAAAATAAAAAAAGTATTGTATATAAAAGTTGACAACATTGTTTTGTTTTTCAAATTTAAAAGAGACCATTTGAGTGTAAATTATTATGATCTAACGCAAGAGAATACACACTAAATTATAATAATACTGGAATTACTATTCCATTGCTGCGAGAGAGAAGAAGAAAAAAAACACAATTGGAGTAAGAATTAAAACCTACTCCAAGGAGTAGGAACGTCTTGGAATTGAATTTATGAGTAAAGTCAAAGAGATAGTTATTTGAGACAGGAAAAAACACAATAAATGAAATTTTTTTTTGTTTAAAAAAAAACTCCATGAGAGACTCATTCTAGAGATCACAACAACAACAAGATTCGAACGTCAAACTGCAATTATGCAGACGAAACAACAACAACAACAAGAAATTGTGGTAGTTGTTTAGACCATGTTAAATTTGGTTGTACCATGTTTCATGTGATTGATTTATAGGGTTTACCCTTTTACACTTTGCTTTCTTTAAGAATGGCATAACTGCCTTTTTATAAGGGTTTTGTTTCAACAAAAAAATATTAAAAATAAATTCTTTCCAGATTTGGATTTCACTTACTTGGTTTTCTCATTTGTTCTATCGACAGGCCCAGCGATTAAAGATGAGAGTACCTAGAAAGAAATGTTTCCTTTGTTTTTTTCAATCTATGCACAAGTTTGTTGCTGCATAATTTTTTCTTTTGTTGTTGTTGTTAAACTTCTATTAATCAAAGTACTATTTTTTTATGCTGTATCTTTATGTATGTAAATTTAATTTGTTCTATTTTTATAATGGAATCAATTAATAATAGGAAAAATATGTCTCGCTATAGTTTTGTCTTTTTTTTCTCTCTCTCACTCATATTGGTTTTCTCCTTTCGTTTTTCTTACCTAACAATATACTTTTATGATTTTAAGGGAAACAAATTATTAAAGATTAAGTTTTTAACCACTCAGTTTAACTATACAGGTTTAATTTGTTTTACATGATTTATGTTATGTTATTTATGTCCTAATATATATATATATCCATTCCATCCATTTGATCAGATTTTAAGGCCACAAGGAAAATGATCAGAAATCCCTCGTTCAGCTGCATTAGAAAATTTAGTTATGCTAGCAATATCTAGCAAATTCCATTCATCAGCAGAAACAATGACTTTTACAGGTTGGATTTCACTTTTCTTTTCTTCAAAAGAGTACCGCGAGAACATGTTGATCGGTTGGCTGCCAAAAACTCACTTTCAACGCGTTGCAGCGGTCAACCTTCTTCTCGTCATCAGGCGATCGAATAACGTTTATTTTATTTTTAACGCTTGCATGTGAGATAGAGGTAAATAAAAATGTCTTTATTTTCTTTTACTAACAAAGCTCAATACAGGCGGCAATTAAATATCGTATACCTCCTACTTTATAAAATTTATGTTTTTATATTAATATATATTTTATTTATAATTATAGTAACATAACTTTTTATGTACATATTTATATTTGACTTAAGTTAAGTTAAAAAAAGGGTACAAATAAAGATATTCAAATAGAGATATTTTTTTTTAAGTAATTATATTATAAAAAAATGGTATCAATTATTTATGTATACAACTGAAGGGTGGGAATTTCGCATGAAAATGAAAAAAAACTTTAATGTTGTAAAAGGAAAACTATGGCCATGTTCCATTAAAACTGATACTTAGTACGTAGGATAAGGAAGTAATAATGTTTTCCGCTAGTTTTCTTCAGCTTGTTGCTAGGTCAGAACTGGACAATGTGGCTTGCATTACTGAGGTGGCCACTATTGGTGCACGAGCCAATAATGAGTCAAGAGTCAAAATTAATCTTAGGCAATACCTATATTATTGACTTTGGCAAAACTTTAAAACAGTCTATTACAAGGCGTCTGTTAAACATCAGTTCTGCAGGAGAATATTTCATGCCTGTTGATGGTGTGTTTATATATTCAAGGAGTGCATTGCAAACATCACCACCAGAAGCAGAACTATTTTTTAATATATTTTTGGCTATTCCTACATCCTTTTCTGAAAGACCATTCGATTTTGGGTAATATGGGCCACTAAAGATAAATTTAACTCCGTTTTCTTTAGCAGAATTTAAACATTTTTCACAGGTGAATGGTGAGTTTCTGCTATTATTTATCTTGGAATTCCATGGGTTGAGAATATTTTCTTTAAGTTCTTAACTATTCATGACTTGATTTATTTTTTACAGTTATGATCTCCACCTACTGAGAATATTAATCTACTAAGACAGATGGTTTGAAAAATCTAAAACATCTAAACCTATTTTTATAAATGGCAATTTTGGTATAGTGTGCTGAATTATAGGTTCTTTTGGTTGTGAGTTTCTAAAAGCTTGACAAATCAGGCAGTTTTGGCATAAGATTATCGATGTCTTCATTTAATGTTCGCAAAAAAATTGTGATTTAGCTAATGCTTTGGTTTTATTTAAGCCTAGATGATCTTCATGCAAAATGTTTAAGTATTCTTTTTGCAAAGATTGGGGAACAACGGTTTTGTTTTCATAAATTTACATTTTCTTTTATAAACAAGTCATGTTTTAACTTATAAATATAGAGTGATACAACTTTGAGTTGGCATCACTGCTCTATTTGACCACCCATTTAACAGCTGATAGTTGCTTTTTGTTTAGTTTGCTTTGACATTTCATTATGGATCGACTTACACCAGAGCAACGCGTGCAAATTGTGGAAATTTGTAATCAAAATAATGGTTCTGTTCGTCAAACTTATCGTTCACTTCGTCCATTTTATGGCGTACATAATCGTCGTTCAGAGCTGCTAATTCGAAAAACAATAGATCGTTTTGGTCCGTGGTGGTCCGTTTTCTGTTACTGATAATGTGCATCCCGTGAGACGCCGAACAAAGCGCACTGAAGAATCTGTAGCTGCTGTACAGGAAAGTAATGAAGATGATCCTAATCAATCAATTCGTCGCCGTTCTCAGCAACTGGGGTTGCATCCTTCCACTTTATGGAAGATTTAACGAAAAGATCTTGGCTTAAAACCATTCAAGATTCAACTTGTGCAGGCATTTAAGCCAAACGACCATCGTATGCGCCGCCAATTCGGTGAATGGGCTGAAGCACAAATTGATATTGATTTTGAATTTCCATGGAAAATTTTATTTTCCGATTAAGCCCATTTTTGGTTGAATGGGTACGTAAATAAACAGAATTGTCGTATTTGGAGTGAGGAGAATCCACAAGCTTTTGTCGAAACACCATTACTTGCACAGAAAATTACTGTTTGGTGCGCTTTATGGGCTGGCGGAGTCATTGGCCCATATGTCTTCAAAAACGATGATGGTCAGAATGTTACTGTCAATGATGAACGGTATAGGAACATGATTCGAAGTTTTTTCGTACCTCAATTAGCTGGCATTATTCTTGCTGGTGTGTGGTTCCAACAGGACGGCGCCACATGCCACACAGCAGGCGCTACAATTGATTTACTCAAGGAAACTTGACGAAAAAATAATTTCACGAAATGGCCCAATTAATTGGCCCCCAAGATCGTGTTATTTAACCCCATTGGATTATTTTCTTTGGGGTAATGTAAAGTCACTTGTCTACGTCGATAAACCACAAACAAGTGAACACCTGGAAATCAACATTCGAAGAGTTATCGGCGAGATACGGCAGCAAATGCTGCGAAAAGTTTGTGAAAATTTGTGTTCCGGATTGCGCCTTGTACGCAATATTCCAGCCGTGGCGGCCACATGGCCGAAATCATATTTAAACATTAATGTCATAAAATTTTCTATCCAATAAAGCCTGTTTCATTGATATTAAAAATATATTACTATGCTTTATTATGATTTAAACTTGTATCACTCTATAAAAAACACCCGTTAGAAATATTTTAGATTGTTATCGATCTTATTGGTGGTATTAGGCCAGTCATTTTTGAGAAATTTCTCTAACTTTCCTAAAACCGGATCCTTTTCTACTTCACTTTTAAGTTGTTCTTTCCGAAAGTCACATATATTAAGTGAATGGATAACCTCATTGAAGTTTTCTTCTTCTGTATTAACTTAATTTTTGACGTAGAATTACGTCTTACAGCGCGGTTTGCATGGGGGTCATTTTTATAAATTTTTTTAAAGTGATATTTGACACTTTGGGGTATACCTACGGCCTGTAATATTCATCGTACAAAGAAAAAAAAGCCAAAATATCAGCTGGAGTGCGAATAAAACGAATATCTAATAAAATAGCGAAATCTTAGAAGAAAAAAATTCATATATTCGTATGAGAAATGCACAAGCTGCATCAGTAGCTACTTATGCTGTTTTTATGGTTGTTGTTGTGTGTGTTTGTTTGGTTTGTAATCATGTCATTCGTTGTTGTGCTGCTTTTGTCCTTGTTGTTGTTGTTGTTTTAATTAATATGTATGTTAAATATACATATATAAATATACATCAGTTGCTTTAATTTTATTTCGTTTCCCAGATAACCAATCGGTTCAGTTGAAAACGGTGTGCACTTTTAAAAGCACTGAAGCGGACCTTTTCGTTGTCAGCAAACTTTGCATTGTGTGTTTCATATAAGCGTACCATTTATTAAGTTGTATATTAATGTTGATTTTCTATGATTTAAATACAAATTCTAAATGTTTGATAGTTTAAATCATTTTTGATTTTAAGCCCGGTTTCCATGTGATCTTCTTAGATCTTCTAAGATCTCCCACAATCACATCTTCTGTGGGAAAGAAATAGAATGGGAGTGCCTCTTTGTGGGATTGATAAAGGAGCGTGCGAAACATACATACATTTTGCATTTTATAGCATGTGATATCCTCTACAATCTCATGTGATGTTGGGAGATCGTAAAGGATCATGAAAGATAAACTTTTTTAACTTTTGCTATAAAAGTCTATCACTTGCTATAAATACGGCAGTCATTTTTGTTTCTTGTTGTTGGACTATTGCCATCACTGACAACTATTTTTATAGCATTCTAATAAAATAGAAAAAATATCGATGCTGTCAAAAAAATTACTAAAAATTTTAAATAACAAAATAATTCTTCGCCTGGCACAATAAAAAGGATGCAAAGAGGTAAGTGCAACAATATTGACTGGTGAAAATAACTTATTTTCTTTTGTAGATATCAGTTGCAGCTGGTGGTCATGTTTGGATCATCGAGTATTGTCCAATGCGTTTCGTTTCTGTTTTTCATGGCTCTATTTTCGAAGGCGCAGTGCATCCTCCATCGTGTATTTTAAAACTAATCTATCACCGGTCTTGTCAGACAAACATTCAATGTTGTTCAATGTGCTAAAGCTGATAATGTCTACGTCAAGGGCATCTACACATGGCTACGCGCTGTCTGCACTCTGGCTGTGCATCACAAAAGCAAGAAATTAGGAGGCGCAGATAAATTCGTTGAAGTAAGTTACGCTGTAGGGACTTCATAATATGGTTAAATGAGTTCAGCTCTGAATATAAATTTCAATTTTTTCGACCCCTAACATCTGCTATTTGAGTCTTGTATAATTAAAAAAATTTGGACAATTTTTGCTTTAGGTTGGAGTTATTTCTTTGGGAACCACTTCGCAAGATGGCCAACAACGTCAAGTTAAAGTCGAAGTACCCGGAGTGTTTGATTATGCTGAAAAAACTATACGCTTGTACTGATGAAAAAACGTTTTCAAGCCTTACTGGAAGCACTTCAACGTTGGGTCAACAAAGACAGCATTATTTTTATATATTTAACAGTCGAGAAGATGACACTCTATTCCATGGGTTTCAAGAATATTGTACAAGCTGCTGCCATCGATAGAACTGCTAAACACACCAATTCTGCTTTTATGGATTATTTGCGTCGCATTGTGGCACGCATATTCCATCCAGAATACTTTGCTGCTGCTATCACGTCAAATGATAAAACAGTTCTTGGATGAATTAGTGTGGCGTGAACAGTATGGAATGTAACAGTATTATGCTTATTACGGTTCACAACACAACAGTAATTTCTGTTTTTATTGTGTGCATTGCTAATACTTACAATTAGCCACATCAGTGTATTGCTGTGAACCGTAATGGGCCCATTAGCCTTCAGTCTGGATCGGGTGGAAATGCGAAGGATTTTCCATGTGCGCGATTGCTCAGTCTGGATCGGGTGGAAATGCGAAGGATTTTCCATGTGCGCGATTGCTGGCATTTTTAAACGACTCTGTAAAACCAAGAGAGTAAGTTTTTTCCAATTTTATGATTAAGAACGATAATAAATACTAAATTAATTTTAACATATAGATCAACTTCTGTGTGGAACTCTATGGAAATTGAGCTGGAGGACACTGAAAGTAAACATTTTTACAAAACGAACTTTTTTTATTTTTTTTTTAAATACAGTTGCGAACAAAATAATAGCAGTATCCTTCTATTCAGATATGTTTGGATAAATAATACTAGTCTGCAAAATTTCGTATCCGGTAAACCCATTATCATTCCTATATGTACTTTAAACGCTGGTTTCAAATCTGTACTGTTTCCTCCTACATTGTAACATATTCAATATACAGGGTGTTTTTCGTTTTTGGCACGTGTTTAGTATTATTGATCTAGAATCTGAAGTATTCACCATAAAATAAAAAATATAATTTTGTATTTTAGAAAAATATCAGCTTTTTAATCAATACATCAACTATCATTGTTGAATATAAGAGGACTGCTATTTTTCGCTCGCAGCTGTATGTAAATACCTGTGCCATTAATGTTCGTGCTGACATAGGTTAGTCATCATATTCAAAACTAATATTTCCATACTACTTTTTTAGCACTGTCGCCAGGTACAAAACAAGCAGATCGCATACCATATGAAGATTTGGAGTATATCGAGGATTTTGAGATTCAATCTTGTAACTGGAATAATCAAAAAGCGAATGATTTTTTATCAGGTGAAGTATTATTAAAATAATAAATTTAATTTTAACTGTTTGTCGAAACTAATGTATTTTGGACCCATAAACAGAAAAATCACTTACTATGAACAATAGAATAAGATTCCTTAACAAGTACGAGAATACGATTCGTCAACGAGTCCGAGAATTTGGTTTTTTTTTCCTTTTTAGCTAACATGATAGAATTACCAGGTAGTATTAATCGCTACTTTCACTCGTTACTTTGGGCATACAGTGTCCATGGTATAATTATTTGACAAGGTAGCCGTGACAGTTTTTTGTCACTGGTAGTTGTCAAAAACAGCTAAAGGAGTTGTAGTTTGCTGCTGATGACTAGCTATGTGCTTATTTTTAATTTTTATTTGATTCATTTAATTTGTTCGCAAGGTTTATAATACCTTTACTAGTTCTACCATGTGATTACCTGATTCAGACGAGTTGAGCAACTCGTTTTATTTTGGGTTAACTCCGTAAACATCCGCAACGATTGCAGACGTTCGTCAAGTTGCTATCGTTTCGTTTCATCTATTTTGGTTGGCCTTTACATTGCTAAATCTTATATTTTAGGCAGTTCGAGAATAATTGGATAATTTTAAATTAACGAGTTGTTCTCGATTGCGTAACGAAATCTCATGTTTGTTTCGAACTCGTTTATGAATCGTTCTTCGTTTGGTTTTTATTGGCATGGCTGTAAACTTATGTAATTATTTTTCAGAATCTGAAGATCTGAAGAAACAAACTGAAGATGTTCAAATTCCTGAAAATATTTCCAAAGCAGTATCATCTTCAAAGAAAAATATTAATAAAAAAAAACATGAAGAATATCATGCTATTGGTACCCAAAACAACTATGATATTCGAATAAATATTAAAAACAATTCTTTTTTCAGAAAAACTTAAAATTAGGAGAGAAAATTTAGAACTCAAGAAGGAGTTCTTAAGTATTAGAAGAAAAACAAATCCGAGCGACTCCAAACGTCTATTTTGTGACATGCTTTATGCAGATCTTCAGGATATGGATATGTCAAAATTTAGAAAAGTTAGAGAGAAAATTCAGAACATTGTGGATGAGGCGAATGATGATAATCTTTAAGTTAAGGAGTTATGTCGCATACACACTGCTAATTTTTTATGTATTTCCTTTTTTTTATAACTTACCTTATTATAGTTATTTAAAAAATGAATTTTCAAAGGTGGCATCTTAAATTGAATCATTAATTTCTCTTACACTCACGATAAATGAAAACTGTAGGCACATGTTTATTCAAAAATAAAAGTTGTCTTGCTATTATTTTCTTAAACTAAAATGACAATTACATCAGTGCAAGAAAAGAACAAAATTATTTTTTGGCTCTGCTATTAATCGCATCCCATTGCCATGGAACGCTTCCCTCTTCCGCAAAATACCTCATAAACTGCTTTCTTGTCTCCTTAGCAGCGGAGTAAGAATTGCGTTTTCCGCAAGCGGACAGATTTGTCATGTTAGACGACAGGGATCTCCAATCGCCTTTTCTGATATCGCCATTTATCTCACTATCGATAAGATCAGGAGTTACGTACTCCGAGCATATCTGCATTCGAAGCCAGTTGTGGAGGCACACTGTTGCTGAAACAATTTTTTCCACTGTTTCCACCTTTGCAATAATTGGCTGCCGGAAAATACGCCACTTTGCTACTAAAATGCCAAATGTATTTTCCACAACACGGCGTGATCGGCTTAGTCTAAAAATAAGCAAAATAAATTAATGTTATAAAGTTTATATAGATCATGCTACGTGTTATTTAGAATTTGACCTATTCAAAATTTTTGGAATACGTCCACCTCCCATAACACCCACAATAGTTAAAACTCAATAAAAGGGTTTTTAATTGAGCTAGAGAGATAAAATTTGGTTTGTGTGTTTGTTAAATCAATTCTTAGTTGAGTAATGAAAATGGGAGTGATCAGTTCACAAATACGCCCACCTCCCATATTACTCACAATGGTTAAAACTAAATATAAGGGTTTCGGTATGAGCTAGAAAGAAGACATTTTGCGTGTAGGTAAATGTGATGGAATGGGAAACAATGTTATGAACCATGAATGGGCGTAGGCTGCCTACTTTTCAAACTAAAGTAAAATGTGGTGTAGGGTATTTAATGGTCGGTTCACCCCGACCAGAACTTTCTTACTGGTTTTATATTCAGCCCAATTCTGAATGATTTTTCCAGGGGAATTGGAAAATGGAGTTTTAATTTTTAAGATAGCAGATAAAGATATCACATTTTTTTTGCTAACACTATTGAATATTGACAGTTGATGAACAAATTGTCATTAAAAATTTCCAAAATGTTTTTGAACTTTATCTTAAAAATTAATACTCCCTTTTCCGATTCTCCAGGAAAAATCATTCAGAATTGGGCTGATTGATTTTTAGTCTATGCAAAGCAGCGAAAAGTACTTGAATATACCTGTAGTTAAAAATTCTCTCTCTTTCGTTCAATGATGTGTGTGGAAATGGCTTCATCAGAGTGGTCTCTAGCGGAAAGGCATCATCGCCAGTAAAAACATAAGGCACCTCCTTAAATGCTTCGCTAACGTCCGACGGCTGTGGAATTCTGTAACAATAATTCATGGAAATATTTTTTTAAGAACATAATAAATACATACGGAAGCTTCCTTGAATAATAAAGTTTTCCGAAATTACAGCGGCTAAAAACTCCATTATCGCTTTCTTTTCCTGCTGCTCCGACTTCACACATTATGAAGGAATAGTTAGCATCGCTTATGGCCATCAATACGATTGAAAAGGTTTTTTTATAGTTGAAAAACTCGCTTCCAGAACAAGGTGGTGCCTGTGAAACAATCAAAGTACACATAATAATTTTAATAACTACAAGAATACTTTATATTTATTCTTCTTATTGCGCTAATGCCAAATTGGGTTACCTGTATTTGAATATGCTTCCCATCTATTGCGCCGATGCAATGATCAAATTGCCATTTTGTTTTAAACTCTTCCGCAATTTTTAAAAAGTTTTGTTTTGAAATGGACTTAAAGACCTTGCTCTTTAAGGCAGCTACAATTGCATCGCATGTTTCCGGTATTATTCGATGAACAACAGTTGGAGAGCATTTGTAATTTAATGCAATGCTGCTCTGCGATTCTCCATTAGCCAAATATCTAAATAATAATTGTTAGTATTTCATAAAAAAAAAATAACTAAAAAAATACCTTAGCGTCATTGCCAGCCGAGCGCTTGCTTTTATAGGCTCCCTTGTAAGCCAAGATTTCATAATAAGAGGAGCTACATCGGTCAGTAGCTCGTCAAACTGCATTGCACTCATCCTTATATATTGGTGCAGCAGTTGTGGATCCGACAATTTTAGTTTTAAAAAGTGAGTATTGTACGCACCATCCGTGTTCCGACTTCGGTAAAATTCTCGCACCCATGCAGACGGAGGCTTTCGTTTGGGACGCGGTTCATCATCTTCCGATGAAGATGAAGACGATGAACTAGAAAAAAGTAGTAAGAAATCAACTGCTTCGTCGTCGCTTAAGGGCATTTCTAAATAAGATATTAAATACGAATTAAGAAAATATTGACATAATATGTATAAAATATTATTTTGGCAAAATTAAATTTGAAACAATGCTTCTTCAATTGATCTGAACATACCAGAGTCAAGGTCCATCTCCTCCAACGTGTCATCGTGTATGGATTTTGCAGCTTGAGCTCCACTAGTTGGCTTGATGAGCAGTGTTTGCTGGTGTGGTGTCGGTGACGGTGGCGGCTGCATGTTTGCTTCATCTTTCGTTTTCGCGCACTTCTGTCGCATGCGTGCTATGCCGTGGTAGCATCTAAACGTTGGTTTTATAGAGCCGGCGCTGGCCCCGTTGAATTTTTCCGTCATTTTTAAATTTCGGAGATTAAAAAAATTCAATAAAGTAATTTCTTAATAAAACAAATAAAAGCTGCACAACGTATAACAACAAATCAAATGTCATTATTTTATAGCAAGAATAACATATATCCATCTTGCACATTATAGCAGAAGATGTGATTGTCGGAGATCTTAGAAGATCACATGGAAACCGGGCTTTAAATACAAGTTCTAGTTGTTTGATACTTCAAAATCGTTTATTGAGCTTTAAGTGAGGTTAGAACAATTAATTGCTCTAACGAATTTTTTCCAAAGAAACAACAACATTTTGAATATGAAAAGGAAAACATCACTAGCTGATTAATAAGTTAGCTGATTGAATAACTAGTTAGAGCAGTTAATTGTTCTAACCTGACCTAGAGCTCAATAAACGATTTTAAGCTATCAAACTAGAATTTGTATTTAAAATCAATTAAATTTATTTAAACTATCAAACAATTAGAATTTGTATTTAAATCATAGAAAATCAACATAATAAATAACAAGGTCATATAGAAAACTTCAAGTTGTATATTAAATTTATTTGTTGTTAAACAATTGTAACCTTTTCTTAAAATGGTTTTTATTAAGTTGCAACAAAGAATAAACTAAACAATAAACTAAACAAGAATAAACGGCAACTCAACTGCAATACCTTGATTTCAATACAAGATTCAATGCATATTTCAGACTTTTTTGGCGAACGGGTGAAAAAGAGAGTGAAAAAAGACATAAACAAACGAAGCTAGCGCATGAAGCGAATATGACATAAATTTCAATTCGATTCTTGATAAATATAAAAAAGGACTTTATAATTATATAGAGAGTGGTTTAAAGGTACAAAAATATGTCGTTTTCATAACCAGCAAATGATGAATTTCATGTAAAAATCGAGATGCATTGAACCCGACCCCCTCAGATATCGATGAAATTTTGTTCATAGCTAAATTTGATTAATACAAACAAACTCTCATTTTTAGAAATGACTGTTTTGCGATTTTTTGGGCGTGGCACAGTGGGAAAGTTTTCGAAAAAACGCGAAAATGGTCAAAAAGAGCTCCATTTCAACTACAATAACTCAGAATCGGCTGAACCGATTTCCATGATCTTGGTATCATTAAAAAGATATTTTAACAGGCTTTATGACACTTTTTATGACACAAAAAAAATTACACTGTAAAAAATTTATAAAAAAAAGAAAATTTTAACTAACGAAAAATCCAAAAAGATCAAGGGTTTTTTTACAGTGTATTACTTTTTTAGAAAGGTTTATCCTTCACCTATACCATATCAAAAAATAAAAATGGGTTCTTTTTTAGTTTTTTTTATTTTATAAAAAATATTTTGCATTTATATTTTATATTTACAGGTTAAATAAATAAACATAGTCCTAGGAAAATTATGAATATGTTTTAACCCCAATTTTTTAAGTAGTGTCACTTCTAGTAATACGTACCGAAAGTTTTCGAAATAATTCGAATAACAGCGAAAATATCAGGTCACATTCTTACACATTTACAAAATAGTTCAACAATTATAACATTTTTTAAATGTTTACAAATCAAAAACCATCAACAATTGTTTATATTATTTGCCATGTTTTTATTAATTTGTGTTTTATTTTATTTACATTTTTTTTTAAGTTAATTATTTGTAAGAAATTTTGCGCTGCTCAAATTTGGCACAGTCAGAATATCAGCGCACATGTACAAAAGTTTCATTTATCGGAATGAATGAATGAAAGCCTTGAGTTCCTGTTATAGTTTGAGCTTCTTTATATCTTGAAAATAGCTTTTCTTTAACGTTGTTGTATTCGTCAGCATCTGCGTAAGCAACTTGTATGGTAGTCTTATATGTTTCTGATGACCAGTGATAGAGTTGCCTCGTTGTCTGGATTTAATTTTTATTTGCAATACTATAATTTCGAGCACCTTTCTTCAATGTTCCTCCGATTCCATCACATGCAGATTTTCCGTGACTGGTAGCATAAAAGTGCCATTCAGCGTCAATACCAAAATCAGATTTGTGATGGCATAAATTAATGAAGTTATATTTATTTTTATATTGTGCTCCTGCACCATCTGATACGTAAATGATTTTATTAATATTGTTGGTTATATTGGCCTTCACGAACTGTATCATTTTTGAAATATATAGATGAACTGCTATACTATCATGGGTATTGCAATCAGATATTATGGCGAAGCTTTTATGAGTTAATTTATCGTTATCTGAAAATAAACAAACAAAGGAAAAAAACAAATAAATAAAAAATATTAAATATTTTGATGAGTGTGGATGGATGTGTTTACTAATACCAAAATATTAAAATAATTACCTTTGTAATAAATAACGAACGGATGTATTGTGGCCTGATCATTATTCCAATGGTATCCTTGCACGGCATCTTGTACAAGAAATGCATAATTTTCAGCAAAGTCCATTTGAATTAACATTTCTCCTGATAACAGCGCCGCTCTTTTATTGCTGATAAATTCAGATTGTCGCTTTGCTATGAAATGATGCGGAATCAGAACTTTGATGTGTTTAGTAAAATCGCTGACAAATGATTCTGGGTTGGTGGTTAACGTTTCCAGAACACATCTAATCGTTGTATTCCACTTTTTGTATATTATTTCTTCAGTTTGGTTATTTTCAAAATGTTTTAGCATATGCGTTTTTAGATTATTTAAATTTTTGAAGCAGTGACCACACATTGAAACGCAACACTCGCTTTTTTCTATGTCACCATCACAAACAACGAATTTGAGAACATCTTTGTAGCCGGTAAATGTGCATTCTCTTTCAATACAAATTGATTTTAAGCCACTTTTTTCAAACATCAATTTCATATTCTGATGCAATGTGCATACACAGATATTTTGCTGGTTTCCAACTCCAAGTTTCATACAACTTTTTGGCCTTAACATTGTAAATTTTGTAAAACCCACTTTGGCCAAGGGATGTTTTTTTTTAAATTCGTAGTAAGATTCGCGTAGTGAAGATAACATCAGTCTTTTTTGAACTTTTTCACGTAAGTTTCCTTGTTTAACAGTAATTGAATCTTGCGATCCTGGCATCATTCGGCTAATTTTATCATCTTCATAAAATAACTTGACTGTGTTTAGAGTTTCGGTTGGTAAACTACGTGTGCTTATTTTTAAAAGATTGATATCTGCAAACTTCGTTTTATTCCTTTGGATATCTTTACTTTTTTTGATACAATCGTGAGATATATCATCCCCAAAATGATCTTTAATTTCTGCGTGACTCATATTGATTGGTAAGAGAGATAAAAGTTTTTGCTTTTCCAAAAGATTTGAGCTGTTCTCTATTTGATATTTGATGTTTTGCAAAATTTCTTCGTAAATGGCTTTGACGTTTTCAAGTTGCGCTGGCAAATCAGACAATGGATCAGCTCCAAGTGAATCTGCTACATTTTCCAAAATTTGCAGTGATTTTCTATTTCTGTATGCATCTCGTTTTATATATTTCCTCTTAAGAGGCGACATTTGGTTTGGTAGATGAGGAATAATATGATCATTTATATTTTCAATGAGTTCGTTGCTTTCGATGTTTGCATTACGGCTGGTACAAGTTGGAAGTTCATTCAATTCTTCCCTAATTTCATCGCTGGGCGTTGTTGGTAAATAATTTGAGACTTCATTCTGCTCCACGTTGGATTCATTACGACTGCGCGCTTTTCTCAGTGTATTTCGGCAAGTTTTGCAAATACGGCTACAATGAATGCTGGCGGCAGCTGGAAAATATTCAATTATATTTGCAGCCTCGTTTTCACTTATTTTACGAAGCGAAGCGCAACATTTATTAGATATTCTTATGCATCTGTACTTATTGTTTGAATTCATATTCACTCAAATTTTTAAAATATACGCGTAAAAATTGTAATGGGATAATATCTTGGCTTCTCGAAACTGTTTATAATTATGAATTTCGGTACGTTCATCAGGTGCATTTATATAGCAGTTTTTAAGGCAAGCAATAACTTTTTGGGGTTAAAACATATTCATAATTTTCCTGGGACAATGTTTATTTACACAGTACAACATTTTTCAGTTCATTGATTGCCAACTCAATTCTGAGAACTGTATGTAAAATTAGACCCAAAAAGAAGAATTTCTGCATCATTCGTTTTGTCTTCTTACCTGCCAAAATATTTTTAATATCGATTTGAAGTTAGTAACTATCGTATAAGGGAATTTTTCACGTTTTATGCACAACAATATTTGGAGAAAACATTGACACCTTTTTTATGATTCTGAGAATTAAAAAAAAAGGAATAAACAAAATAATAAATAAACCCACATTTAAGGGTGCTGATTATTTGGAAAGTTTTGCACAATTTGAAGCGTACAAGTGCTGAATCAGGTATATAGCCAGCCACCCTTAAAATATGCGCCCATTTATAAGTACCTGGCCGTAAAATATTGAAAAATACGTAGTATTTATAGGTGTGCATTGATCGATTTTTGTCATTCAGGCAGTGCCGACGAACGCGAACAGTGAAAGTGATTTTTCTTCAGTTTTTTAAAAGTGAATAACAACAAAACATGAAATATATCAATATGGAAAACAACAAGTGCCTAAATTTGGATGAATTTTGTTACGTTTGTGGTCATATCGTCCGAAAAATACAGAACAAAGATCGAAAAAATTTGTTTACTGAGCAATTCAAAATTTTTTTATTTTAAGGGTGGTGGCTATAACTGGTTTTTGAAATTCATACCTTTACTCAATTGCGAATAAAAGCGAAACTCGTGCATCGATTTTCATGTTCTTTGTCTCATTTTGCTCATAGGTTATGTGACTTTGCGAATAAGTAACTAGACTTGAAACTTATTTCCGTTTTGTATTTTTTATGAATTTTAAAAAAAAAATATTTGTTTTCTTCATGCGCTTATTTTTAACTTGGAAACTGTGGCTTCTATAGGAAAACAATATATGAACAGATTAAGGAAATTGTAATTTTTAATTTTTTAAAATTTATTTCAACTAAATCGGGCTAGTGGTTGTCGAGCTATGTCAAACAACAGGGCCTAAAACGTGATAAATTCCCCAATACGATAGTACTAACTTCAAATCGATATTAAAAATATTTTGGCAGGTAAGAAGACAAAACGAATGATGCAGAAATTCTTCTTTTTGGGTCTAATTTCACATACAGTTCTCAGAATTGAGTTGGCAAATCATGTGTTGTACTGTGTTATATTACCTGTAAATATAAAATATAAGGGCAATTACTAGAAGTGACACTACTTAAAAAATTATATAAAAAAAACTAAAAAAGAACCCATTTTTATTTTTTGATATGGTATAGGTGAAGGATAAACCTTTCTAAAAAAGTAATACACTGTAAAAAAACCCTTGATCTTTTTGGATTTTTCGTTAGTTAAAATTTTCTTTTTTTTATAAATTTTTTACAGTGTAATTTTTTTTGTGTCATAAAACGTGTCATAAAGCCTGTTAAAATATCTTTTTAATGATACCAAGATCATGGAAATCGGTTCAGCCGATTCTGAGTTATTGTAGTTTAAATGAAGCTCTTTTTGACCATTTTCGCGTTTTATCGAAAACTTCCCACTGTGCCACGCCCAAAAAATCGCAAAACAGTCATTTCTAAAAATGAGAGTTTGTTTGTATTGATCAAATTTAGCTATGAACAAAATTTCATCGATATCTGAGGTGGTCGGGTTCAAAATTTCAGTTTTATCTCGATTTTTAAATGAAATTCATCAAATCAGACGCTGCCGTTTTAAGTACCGTTTAGCTGAAACAGTGACATTCATGGCTTGTTGGGTTGTAATACAATAGAGAATACAGATGCATGTAGCTAGAGAGCCAGTATGTGGTTACAAAAAAAATGTATTACTGCTAGCCAAGGTTGCCAGTTAAAATTTGAAACAAATCCGATAAAAAGTTACTTTTTCCACAGTAGAATAAATTAAATACAAGATAAACAAAAAAGTTTCTACCGCTATAAAACAATATCAAAAAAAAAATCCCAAGATCATTAAAAATTACCACAAAAATACGACGAGTTTTAAAAATACCACCACAAATTCCACATGCATTTAAAATTGGCACAAAAATCTCATTCGCATTAAAAAATACCATAGTAAGTCCCATATGCACAAACAATTTAAAAAACATTTAGAAATACCAAAAAGAACTTTTGCTTACTAAAAAAGAAAAAAAAAATTTAAGAAACCCCCACCAATTTTTTACAATTACCAAACTCCCACGGATATTAAAAAATTCCCCACTGAACTCCCACGCCAATTAAAAAATACCACGCTGAATTAAAAAATTTAATAGGAATTCCCAAAAACAAAAATTCCTAAGGGCAATCAAAAATTACCACGAATGGAATTTTTCCAACATAACTGGCAACGTTGCTACTAGCTGCTGATATTGGTGTTTTGGTTCTGCATGCACTGCAAAGGGTCGTTCTTCAGTCGGCAATTCTATGAGCAATAATTGCCTTCGCAACAAGTAGTTTGTTTAAAGGGGACTCGGGTTTAAAGGGGACTTTCGTAAACTCCCTCATGCGGGCGAATAATCGGCAAACTGCGTGCGGCAAAGTCAATTATTGCCGAGTGAAAAGCGGGACAAAGATATCTTGCTAGCGGAGCAAGAGAATCATTGCTCTCGGAGCAATAATTGCTTTCGCCTCAAGCTCGAGAATTTTCGTGTGTCACGAGTGAAAAGCGGGACATAGTAAGCAAAGTTCTGTTTATTTTCTTTGGACGATTCGGTTCATCCCCTCTAACGCTGCTCAACCGCTGTGATCTTGCTCTTCTCTGTGCGTCGTTGTTTTAGATTTGCTAGGTAATTGTTGTTGGTTCATTTAGTTGAAATTTTTTTAGATGTTCTTAATTTTTACTCGACATGAACAGCTGATTTTGACAACTAGATCGCTTTTCTCTGCTTTCTACTTCATTCCTCTCCGAGTCGGCCCTACCTGGTTATTCTGCCATGAGTTGGAGTACGTATAAAACGAATACAATAGAGAATACAGATGCGTGTAGCTACAGAGGCAGTATGTATGCATACTACTACGCAGATTTGCGCATGCGTTACTAAGTATGCGTTGTGCTTTAAAAACTGTCTTTACTTTTGAAATACCATAACCAACTCGAATAATTTATATTATGCATTATATTTTTTCCATATTAAAAACTTATTTTATTAACTAAAATTTTAATTTTAAATTACTTTTAAAATATGTATATATGTATATGCTTTTTACTACAGGAAAAATAAATAATTCAAATTTACCCATATTTATTTCCATTAATTAAACATAACTTTGAATTAGATTTTTAAACAACAAAACAAATGAACAATAACAACAAATTCATCACTAAAAATATCAAACGAAAACTTTTTATAAAACAAAACAAATTTTAACATGAATTTAATTGTGAGCTTTCTAGATCAGTAGCTCGGGTCTGTAACAAAATCGGCAAGTTACCGATTTGTGTGACGTCAGCCGTTATCGATCCCTAGTTGTCGATTTCGTGAAACTAATGTTTCTGTACGTTTTAATCGGTAAAAACGCGGACCGTGATGACAAAGAACACAAATCGAGAAGAAAAGTTGCGAAATTGAGTCAAATGACAAGCAGCTGTTTACTCGAATATTTTATTTAAGTTGCGCTAAAACTTTATAATAAATAGGTGCTTGTCTTAATAAAAAGTGAATATTTGCAGTTTAAGAAAATTAATTATGTTATAATGATGTGTATTAATGGTTGCGGCAATAATCAACGATTATGAATGTAAATAATTTTATACTTTGTGCTGTGCTGCAAAAACTTAGTAAATATGTGCAACCGGGTACTTTTTCATAGCTCAAACATACACTGTTTTGCTAAAATTTTTAACTTTTATGTAAAAAGGCATTATTTAAAAATTGCATTACCATTAAAACTAAAACTTTTTTAAGAATAACAAAATATTTCAATCAGAAAAAATTCGACTTATATAATGTAACTAATTTTAAAGGTATATTTTGAGTACTTGATACAAAACATTGCTGACATTAGATAAATCGGTAGAATTCTCACTTGCCGCAAAGCCAGTGAGAAAAGTGACACATTGTTATCGATTCACTTTACGTACAGAAACACTTTTTTGAAAGGTTCCATTGAAATGAAATCAGTAGCTGCATTCCCAAACATGTTAACTACGATTTTCGTTATCGTTAACTGTCCTTACCTACAATTTTCGCTAACTCGTATTCCCAAACCAAACTTTAGCTATTTATATCGTTTACTTTGACAGTTCTTCAGCCTTAATTGATGTTAGCTTAACTACGTATTTTTAGGCGTCGACAACTATAACAATAACATCGTTAATATATAAAATGAGCCTAACTTAAATTATTTCATAAGTTTTTGTTATAAGAATTGTGGTGCTTAAGTAAAACAAGAAAAAAAAATTTAAATAGCATTCCCATATTTAGCCATGGATGCAGCTGTTTTGGATAGCAAAATTGACATGCGAGAAAGCGCAGCGGAGTGGGCTGCTCTTCGCCAAGTGGGCAGCCCTTTTGATTTGGATCAATCCACTTTTATGCAGCTATACCGTTTGACGCCTGAGATAGCTCATAATCTCATAGAGTCTATAGGAAGCTCTTTAGAACGGAGAACAATATCCGCTTTGTCGGCGGAAAATCAGGTGAGAAGCAAAAGCAGTATAATGTTGCAATTGTTTTTATCCACAAATTCTTTAACTAGATTTTTGCAGCGATACGATTTTACGCAACTGGGTGCTACCAGCGGCCAGTAGAACAGCAAGCGGGCATCACGATGAGCCAGTCATCTGTCAGTCGCTCTATTCATAGGGTTGCAGATGCCATAAACGAATAAATTTTTAGATTAAATGTGCGTTTCCCGATGACACAGATTGAGTGACAGGCAGCGCTCACGTAGCCATCGTTGGGCCACAACAGCACGAGGAAGCGTACGTTAACCATCATAGTTATCATTCTATTAATATTCAAATGGTAACTAGACAGTTTTATATTGAATTAAGAAATTTATTATTATACTGTTTTTGCTTAAGATTTGCGATCCCAATCTGAGGATTATGAATGTCAATGCAAGGTATCCAGGAGCACGTCATGCTGCATACATATGGAACGCTCTGCTCGACAGGTTATGCAGAGAGCATATGAACGCGGTGACCGACGCACGTTTTTAATTGGTGCGTCTTTAAAATGTGAATTTTGTCGATTTTATTTATAACTTTTTGCTTGCAGGTGACTCTGGTTACCCACTGAAACTGTGGCTCATGACACCTCTTCCAAATCAGATAGAAGGTACTCCGAAATATCTGTACAATATCATTTGATAAAAGTTTTTCCCTAAATGACCTCTTTATTTCATTATGTTGACTTTACATGATTTAAATACAAATTTTAAATGTTTGATAGTTTAAATCATACTTGATTTTAAATACAAATTCTACTTGTTTGATAGTTTAAAATCGTTAATTGAGCTTAAGTTCAAAGTTAGAACAATTAATTGTACTAACGAATCTTTCTAAAGAAACAACAACAACAACAAAGTTTTTTCAATATGAAAATGAAAAAATCACTAGCTGATTTTATTGCAATTTCGGCCCGGCTAGAGGCTTCATCAGAAATCTTTGTGATACCCGTGCAAGCGCGCACTAACGCACTGCACCACAGGGGCGATGAGATATGAAGTGTCAATTTCTCAGTTTTTCTCGATTTCATAATTTCACATTTGTTGTTGTATTTTTGCTTTACTTTAGTCTCTATGCTTATGTTATTATAAAAATTTTTGTTCATTACTCTCACATTCTTGTTTTTTTGAGGGATTTTTAAACAGGTGCTTTATTTTTGCAGTTGCTTGCGTCAAGTGTTAGATCAACTCAGCCTTTAAAACATAAAGTCAACACAGCAAATAATCTAATTAACAAGGCACTTGACATCTGCGACGAAAAATTTAGAGAAGATAATATCAAAAAATAAGGAACATACTAAAAACCAATGACTATCCAAATTATCTTATAAACAACTTAATAAATGACAAAGTACACAAACTCCGTAACAAAATCCCTCAACCGATAATTGCAACATCTGGCAACCCCAAACAGTTTTTCAGCGTACCATACATCAACAAATTAACTGAAAACAAACATCTTCACTCAGTGATTAAGAAAGATAATTTTACATTCGCACACAAATCCAACCAGACGCTTAGAATTCTCTTTACAAACGAGCAAGACAAAATAGACAAACTAAAACAACATAACGAAGTCTACGAGATCGGATGTACTGGAAAGGAAGGAGAGCAGTGCAATCTAGTATACGTAGGAACAACAAAGAGAACACTTAGCACAAGAATCAACGAACATCAAGCAGACGTGAAGAGAAAAAAGACAACGACAGCTTTAGCACAACACATTATAGACAGCGGCCACACAGCTGATTTTGATAACACAACAATTCTGGAAAAAAGAGAAAAAGTACAACAAAAGATTCACGCTAGAGAGTCTTAGAATTCAGCAGAAACTAAGCACAACAATGAACACAAAAGAAGACAAAGATGAAACAAAAGCTATCTACACACTAGCTTTAACTTAATACAATAGTTCCATCGTTCAAATTGTTGAGTGTTATATGTTAGTTTAAATTAAATTTAATTGTTAGTTTAATTGTTCTAAATGTTAATTATTAATGGTTGCATAGTGTTAAATGTAAATTCCTTTTTTAATTAAATTATGTAAGTTTAATTGTGAAAATATTGTTATATATTTAAAAACTAAATAAAAAATGTTCGCAGATTCAAATTCCTGAAGAAGCAGAAAAGAAATCTGCGAAACGTCAGAGGAAAATAATAATGTAAATAAAGGTTATTATTCTTTTTTTAAAACATTATTTGCTGTTTTAGCTTGACCAAAAAGGCCCAAAATTAAAATAAACCACAACAAATTTAAATTGGTCAAATAATTAATACCACATTAACAATATTTGTCAAAAAATAATTTATAAATAAATCAATAAGAAATCAACAAGGAGCAACAAAAAAAAACCTATCATGAATGAAAAGTATTGAAATAAAAAATGCTATAAGAGTGAAATTAAAAAATATTAATTCAGAAATATTGCTTTAAAATCGATAAAATACGTAAAATCGTACATTCTACGCACATAACTCTGGATTTAAAATATCCAGAGATGAAAAATGAGCGTTCGCAGATCTGAAAACTCTAGAATTACAAACTCTTAAAAATACTATAGCTTTGATTCCAGAGCATTTAGAGACTTCTAAAAACCCTCAAATTGAAGGTGTTGAATAGTACTACTACAACTTATACCAAATATATTTTTTAGTTGGCGCATTCTTCCAGAAAGTGCGATATTCTCACGAATTTGAAAAATATTTTCCTAACATCTGTTCAAAATATCGTCCTGAAAAATAGAATTGTATATATATTTATGATTTTGATTTTTTTTCACATAATCTTTTGGTGCGTGTGCGCAATGAAATACTTTTTTTTATTTTATATACAAATTTTATTTAATATTTATTTGTTTCTTGAGCAACAATTTAGATGAAATATTTTTTTACAACTGAAATTTTCAAAATGAAAATTTCTGAAAATATAATAAATGAATACAATTCAAAATGTTTTTTTATTACAAGTATTTTATAGACAAGTGTAAGTATTTTCAATAATTGCTAAAATGATATAATACGTTATTAATGATAAATCAAGGTAAGTGAAATGTAAGTTAAGATAAAAATCAACTATAGGAGAGGTAAGTATTAATGTAACTAAAGGTAAGTATCAATGTAACGAAAAGGTAAGTATTAATGTAACAAAAGGTAAAATAGGATGTAGAGATTTACTCTATGTGGTGATGTAGCAGAGCACCACATTATTCCCCCTCCTCAAATGAATCTTGTTGTATTTCTGAGTAAGTTAAAATGTGCCTTTCTTTTAGATTGTGTTGTAGTTGTTGTGTCTGTATTAATCGATGCTGGTTTTAAACGGTCTAAACTAACTGTAGTATGTGTGTTATTTTTTAGAATTGTGAAGTATTTTGGGTTTCGGTTGAATTCTTCGAAAGGTCCATCGTAGGGTTCCTTGAGCTTGCTGTGTATGGTGTCGTTTCTAACGAAGACAAATTTACAAGTGTTGAGTTCCTTAGGAACGTGTTGTTGGAATTTTGTGTTATGGTGTGAAATGTGTGACTGTTTGTTTTCGACTACTTTTTTGATTTTTGGAAGCTTCTCTGAAGGGTTTAAAGTTTCATTGTTGCGAATTACTATTTGTTTCGGTAATCTGAGCGGCTGGCCAAAGACCATCTCAGCCGGCGACGCTTTGATGTCTTCTTTGACTGAGGATCTAAGGCCCAGAAGAACTAGTGGCAACTCTGTGAACCAATTTGTCTGGTTGTTTGTCGCGATAAGGGAAACCTTTAACTGGCAGTGAAAACGCTCTACCATGCCGTTGGCTTGTGGGTGGTAAGCCGAAGTAGTTATATGTTGGCAACCGAGATTTTTGAGAAATGTGTTAAAGGTCGCGGAAGTGAATTGTGCTCCTCGACCAGAGGTAACCTTCAATGGAACTCCAAAACGTGAAATAAACTCCCTTTGAAGAGTGTCGACTATTGTGTCGGTGTTTGTGTCTTTCAGCGGATATGCTTCTGGCCAACGAGTGTTCCTGTCGACTATGGTAAGTAGGTATCTATACCCTTTTGAAATCGGCAAAGGACCGATTATATCAACGTGGATATGTTCGAAACGGCCGTGTGGTATGCTGATTTTGTGTGGTGTTGTCTTCGTGTGCTTGTGTATTTTTGAGCGTTGACATCTAACGCATTCTTGTGCCCATTTGTTAACGTGTGTATTCATATTTGGCCAGAAATATCTTTGTGTAAGTAGTCGCCGTGAAGCTCGTGTACCAGGATGTGCTATGTTGTGTAGTTGTTCGAATACTTGTTTTCGTAAAGTCTGTGGTATGTAAGGTCGTGTTAAAGAATTTTTCTGTTCGCACCAAATTTTAATGTTGAGTACCGGTATGAGTATCTGTTCGAGCTTGTATCTGTGGCTATTTAGTATATCTTGCAATTCTGTGTCTGTGTTCTGTTCTTTGTGTAGTGTTCTCAGGTTGATGTCTGTGCAGGCAAAAGCTTCTATTTCAGCTCGTGAAAGTGCATCTGCTACAGTGTTTTCTGAACCTTTTATGTGTTTAATGTCATGTGTGAATTGTGCAATGTATTCTAAGTGTCTTGTTTGTCTGGGACTGCATTCTGTTTGTGAATGTATAGCGTTAATCAGTGGTTTGTGATCTGTGTATACCGTAAAATTGTTTCCTTCTAGGTAGTGTCTAAAGTGTTTGATGTTTAAGTATATGGCTAGTAATTCTCTGTCGAATGTACTGTACTTCGTTTCTGACTTTGATAACTTTTTTGAGAAAAAGGCTAATGGTTCTTGTGTACAGTTATTCTGTTGTTGTAAAACGCCACCAATGGCTGTGTTTGATGCGTCTACGGTAATCGATAATTTTGCATTACTACTGATGTGATTGAGTAGTGTTTCCTTTGCAAAACTATCTTTGATTGTTGTAAATGCCTGTAGTGTGTTCTCTGTCCAGTGCAACTGTTTGTTTTTTGTTTTTGATGCTACGGTGACCATGTCATAAATTGGGCCTAGCATGTGTGCGAGTTTTGGGATACAGCGGTGGTAGTAATTTGTCATGCCTATGAATTTTTGCATTTGTTTGACTGTGGTGGGTTGTGGGTAGTCTCGTATGTACTGTGTACGTTCTTCTGAAGGTCGGATACCTTGTTTAGAAATTTTATAACTGAGGAAGTTTATGTCTGATGCTCCGAAAGTGCATTTGTTATGTTTAATGTTTCAGACGTATTCTGAAAGTCTTTGGAAAACTTGTGTTAAGTGTTTTATGTGTTCTGTCTCGGTCTCGCTAGCTATAAGTATGTCGTCTAAATAAACAAAAATGAAATCTAGTCCCTGTAAGACTTCGTGTATAAATCTTTGGAATGTCTGTGCTGAATTTCTCAAGCCGAAAGGCATTCGGAGAAATTCGAACATTCCGAAAGGTGTTGTTATGGCTGTTTTGTGGATGTCGCTAGGAGCCATCGGTATCTGGTGATAGGCTCTGACCAGGTCAATTTTTGAATAAAAGTTTGTGGTATGTAAGTTGATGGAAAAGTCGTGTATGTGTGGTAAAGGGTAACGGTCAGGTACAGTAATAGCGTTCAGACTTCTGTAGTCGCCACATGGTTTTCAGTCATTTATTTCGCGTTAGGCTACAAGGTGTAGTGGAGAAGAAGTTTTCGAGTCGGACGGTCTACAAATTCCTGACTTGACTAGGAAGTCGAATTCTTGTTTTGCGATTTTTAATTTTGATAGGTCTAAACGTCGTGGTCGTGTGAATGGTAACTGTCCTACTGTAGCTATGGGGTGTACTATTTTGTGTTTGATTGGTGCAGTGTAATCTGGTTCTGTGAAGAGTGAAGGGAATTGTTTGAGTAACAATGTAAAGTGTCGAGTGTAAATAGTTTTGGTAATTGTGTTTCGGAATATCTCGAAGTTTCGTTGACGGATAATTTTGTAAGGGGGTCAATGAGTTTTCTGTGTTTTAGATCTATTAGGAGTCCATATTTGATAAGAAAGTCTACGCCAATGATAGGTCTTGTAATATCTGCTAATATGAAAGTGAAAGGGAATTCTCGTCTGAGTTTTAAATTTACGTTCAACAATTTTTTCCGTAAGTCGATATTGCTGTGCCATTTGCAGCTTGGAGTGTAAAATCAGATTTTTTATAAATTTTGAATTTGGAGAATGGCAATACGGAAACTTCAGCGCCACTGTCGATTAAGAAATTTAAGTTATTGTCCTTGTCAAATATGAATAAACGGCGTGTTAGTGTTAAAGAACTTCCATCATTAGCCGTTGCAATGATGGTGTTTCTTAGTTTAATGTGTTTGGTGTATTGTGGTTTGGTGTGGATGCCGTTTGAACATACGCGCATGGTTGTTCGCATCGTCTGGCCGCTCAGCCAAATTTGTAGTGGTACCTACAAACCCAGTTGGCCGGTCTTTGTTGTGACACTTCTCTTCTTGATGAACGACGTCTGGAGTGCCTTTGGAAGTTTGAGCTTTGTGATCGAGAACGTTCACTTCTCAGTTCTTGTACCTCCAGTGTCAACTTATTAAATTTTTCTAAAATTTTGGACGTGGTCTCCACGAAACGTTGGGTAATTGCTATTACTTCTTCTGAGCCGGAAGCTGGCTTTTTAGACATGGTAGAAATTTCACTACCAGTCATGACTTCCCATAAATCGTCTGCTAGTTTTAAGAGTACCTGTAGTTCTCTGTGTCCGGACCCGGTCAAGGCGATATTTAAACTTTTTGGCAACTTGCGTAAATATAATTTGTAAATTAAATCGCCACTAACTGTTGATCCAGCTAGTAGAAGAAGTGACCGATAGAACTGAGATGGCCTTTGGTCACCCATCTCAGAATCCGAAAGGATTTTATCAAATCGCTTGTTTTCGCTCAGTGAAAATCTATCGAGCAACGTCTTTTTAAGCCCTTCGTATGTGTTTTGTGTTGGCGGGTTTTGGATAAAGTCTAGCACAGTGACTATGACTTCTTGTAGTAACGATGTTACCAGATATTCGTATTTAGTCTTGTCAACTGTGATTCCCTTCGCTTGGAATTGTATTTCCGCATATGCGAACCAAGCGTCTGGACAACTCGTCCAGAATGTAGGTAATTTTACCGCAACCGTGTGTATTTGTGTTGGAGGTGTGAGAGGGTTAGTCTCAAAGTTTATGAATGGTTTGCTTCTTCTATTTTTTTTTTAAGCTTGAAAATCCTAACTCTTCCCTTTTTTTTAGTGTACCTATGTCCCTAGTGTAGTGTAGTGCCTACGAAAGTGAGACGATAGGTTTCTTACGAACCTATCGTCTAAAATCCGTTTTAGAAGCTACGTTGTGTGCCTCGTGGTAATCTGAAATGATACGCAACCTGAAAAAATTTTTATAAATGTCAAAAAAAATTTCAACACAATATATAATTTTTTATGTAGAAAAAAAATTGTTGCTGCCACGTTATTGTTGTTGCTGTTGCAAATGTTACTATTGTTGTTGCTCTTATTGCTGCTGTTGTTTGGCAGTGACCGATAGATTTTCAGTTGTGGTTCTGCATGGTAAATTTAAAATTGTTGTTGGTGTTGCTGCTGTTGACGTCGCTGCTGCTATTAGCGCCGGTGTTGGCGTTGACGTCGCTGCCGTTGTTGTACGCGGTGACCGTGTCTGCTGCGCTTTGGTTGTTGTTGGAGCGTTGCTGGCTGTTGATGTTGTTGCAAATGTTGTTTTTATGACCATTGATGGTGATGAAATGCGCATCCAATGAATTTGCATCAAAATAAGTTGGAGACGTTGTTGTTAATGTGACTGTTATTATTGTTGGTAGCGGTTCAGCCGTAGGAGCGCCTTAATTAGTGATGCAGGATCGTTGGTTACGTTGTGTTGCGGTGCGTGGGCGTGTGTTGGTAGACGCCAGTGAAACGGATGGTTTGTGAATGCAGATGTGGCACTGCTTCTTTTTACGTGGATCGTCTTCGCTAGTCACTTCGACATTCGATTCAGCGTTGTTGTAGTTTAATGAAAATTGCTGATATTAATTCGGTTTGGTAGGATCGCCAGTTTTATTGCGTGTGCGCAATGAAATACTTTTTTTATTTTATATACAAATTTTATTTAATATTTATTTGGAGAAAATTTTTCTTGAGCAACAATTCAGATGAAATATTTTTTTACAACTGAAATTTTCAAAATGAAAAAATTTTCAAAATGAAAATTTCTGAAAATATAATAAATGAATACAATTCAAAATGTTTTTTTAACAAGTATTTTATAGACAAGTGTAAGTATTTTCAATAATTGCTAAAATGATATAATACGTTATTAATGATACAATAAATCAAGGTAAGTGAAATGTAAGTTAAGATAAAAATCAATTACAGGAGAGGTAAGTATTAATGTAACTAAAGGTAAGTATCAATGTAACGAAAAGGTTAGTATTAATGTAACAAAAGGTTAAATAGGATGTAGAGATTTACTCTATGTGGTGATGTAGCAGAGCACCAGAGTCTACATAAACTTCAGTAATACAAAAATTGTTTCACTGATCTTCAGTGCATACGCTTTTATAGAGATCACAATTTATCAAACAACTACTAAAAATTCGAATTTTTTCGATATGCGGCATTCTATTGCGTGGCGCCACCTAAAGAATTCAATTGTGGACCTTCTCCTTGCACAGGTTTTTTATTTATGAATTAGGGCACCAGAAAAATGCTATTAGAAGTGAATTAAAAAAAAAAGATGAACCCTTTTGTTCTCAGCCAAAAGATAATTCTTAAGAGCCAATGTGTGCTCTGCCTAACTCATTTTACAATCAAGAAGCAGCCCTAGATACTTGAACGATCGAACAAAATCAATACGAAAACACTTAGAGGAGCAAGAACATTCTTCAAAGTAAGTTTGAGCACATGTCGATGTCGAACAAACATCACTACAAAAGCGAAATGTTACGCAATTATGAAATATAATTCTCCAAGGTTTAAGTCTTTGTCTACAGCATTAAAGAACATGATTCTCGTTTTGTCACTAATCCGCAACGAGATTTAACGGAGAGCTACTTCTAAAAGTACAGGCCATATCATCCGCAAACGCATTTGTTATACTTTTAAAGTTTGCTCTTTGCGGTTAAGAATTGATAAAAACAAGAAAAAGAATCGGACCAAGCACTGCACCCTGAGGAATTTCTAATGAAATGTTCTTAGCAGGGCTTAGATAAACATTAATCTTCACTTTTTGCTGCCTATTATTTAAGTATGAACTAAACCAGTTATATATACAGCCCCTAAAACCAAAATTATACAATTTATGTAGCAAAATCTTGTAGTCAACAGAATCAAATGCCTTGGTAATATCTAAACTAATATCGGTAATATCGGAACTAAATTACCGTGGAAGAGGACACAACTACAAAGAGAACCAGTCAACGGCAAGAGATATCATGGCAAATTTTGAACATAAAAATAAAACTTAAATTGTGTCGGGGTTTTTCGTCACTTATTTGGCGAAATACAAACAAAATACTTATTTATACATGAATTTGAAACAAGCTTTTATAGCCTATGCATCAATTGTTGCTTCGATATGTTTATATGAAAGCTAATCACTGAAAAGAAAGAGAATAAAGATATATATTAATAAAACAAACTAAATAGCATGTCTTTTATTAAAACCGATATTTTCACATGGCGCAAGCAGAATTTGACAGTTTCATAGAACAATTGTGGAGCGAAATAGAACATTTTTGTAATTCGAGAAAAGATTTTGAAGCAGTAAAAAAGGGGGTGTATGATTCAAAAGAATTAGGTAAAGCCGAGGAGGCAGAGGTTGTCCTGCAAATTTTTACGCAGCTGGTACATAGTGAGTCGAGGGCATTTGTTGAGGAAAAGGAGGACCTGAACGAGCGATTCAGGGATATCGAAAAAAATATCATGCAATAAGGATACAACTCGAAGAGACAGAAGAAGGGATAAGGGAAATTGAGGACGAGAACCTAAAATTGAGAAAAATAGTGGGGAATAAGAATATCTCGGAGGAGTTAGTAAAACAGTTAGTCGAGAACGAGCACACAGAATGTGAAAAGAAATTGCAGGAAGCCCAACGAAAAATAGAAAGTTTAAAGTTGGTAAGAAGAGACCGGGAAACAATAGTAGTACCAGCAACTGTTAAAATGAATATAAGTGAAATAGCCAAAACGGTGAGTAACTTAGTACCGCTATTTTCAGGTACTGAGTCACCGACAGAAGTTTATAGGTTTATACAAGGATGCGAGTTGGCATTCAAAGCAGTGAAACCAGTAGATGCACAGGACTTCACAGATTGTGTGAAATTAAGGTTACATGGGGAGGCATTTGAGTTTTGCAGGAGTAAGAAATTTGGCAAGGTTGAGGAACTCTATGAGGCGAAGTATCTTAAGGAGACAACGTATAACACGTTGATAATGGAACTATCGCATTGCGTCCGAAGGCCGGGGGAGAGGTTAAGTTTGTTCGCGAACAGAATAAGCGACATAGAGTCTGGGGTAGAGATCTAGTAGGTGATGACGGTATCCTGTGGGAACAGCTCAGTAGTTCGGTCGTTAGTGCGTTAAAGGTGGAAGTCTCCGACCCGAACCTCCGAACGATTTTATTAACGACAACCGGTTTAGGTCTCGCAGCGTTAGAAAAAAGGGCATTGGAAATGGAGGTCATGTTAAAAGGAGGTGAGCTGGGGAGAACCGCACAAGGCCATAATAACTATGGGCAAGAGTACCAGGGCAAACAGGGAATTAGGTTTCCCAGGGAAAGAGGTCAGGAACAAAGAGGGCAGTATAACATACAGGAAGAGGATAAAAAACAATTAACAAATAGCAGATTAGCTATAAGGTGCTCATTTTGCCAGGAGAGAGGGCACACTAGGGACGTGTGTAGAACAAGGAGAAACACACCGTATTGCGAAAAATGCCAGGAATATGGGCACGAAAAGGGGTGGAAATGAGCCCAAGAATTTAAACCCAGAAGTGATAAAATGGCTGAAAAAGGATATGAGTGAAATTTTAACTCAAAAAATCCATTCAGAAATAGTAAGAACAAGAGACAAAAACAGGGACCAAATGAAGCGATTGAATGTAGATGGTGTAACAAGTTAGGCCACGTAGAGAAAGACTGCTACGCTAAGAGAAACTGGGAGAATAGGCAGGGAAACTTTCAGGGGCCCCGCAAAGGCCAATAAGCTGGGACCCCCGAAATAAAAGAACACTTAGGCCGACCAAGATAGTAACAGATCATTCGACATCCGAAAAGATTGTGAATATCTGTACATCTAAGTCAATAGAAAGTATAGTAACAGATCATTCGACATCTGAAAAGATTGTGAATATCTGTACATCCAAGCCAGTGGAAAGTTCAGTAACAGATCATTCAGTAGTGACAGAGAATTTGACATCCGAAAGGATTGTAAATTTCTGTACACCTCATTCAGGAAGGAATGTAGAGAACACAAGCCCAGAATCGAAAGAAACAGTTGAGTCATTGCAGGCGACATCAGAAAAGGTTATAGAAACACTCGGGAAAATAAAAGAAAAATGCAACGTGCTAATTAGAAAAATTAAATGGAAATACGAGAGAAGAAAAATTCAATGTGGTAGCAGAAAACATAAATGAAAATGTAAGAAAGGAACAAGTCAATGACGTAGCAGGAAAATTAAATGGAAATATGATAAAAGAAAAATCAGATATGTGTTCGAGAAATTAAACGAAAATATGATACAAGAGAAATTCAATGTGGAATTAGAAAAATTAAGTGAAAATATAACAAAGGATGGTTGGTATAAAAATATGACGGTGTTGGAAAAGAAAAAGGGTGAATGTTTTGGAATCTCCAAAGTAGATGATGTGTTTATAGAAATTCCTTGCAAGAATGCTATAAATGGTAGACTAGTTCTTCTTGTAGATTCCGGAGCGGACACGAGTTTAGTGAAACAAAACGCATTACAAATAATTGAAGACAGGGGAAAAGAAATAAAAAATTTGTGTGGAGCATTCGGGGGTTTCGTGAAAGCACTTGGGTCAGTGAAGATAGAACATGACGAGGTAAATAATCTTAGTTTTAAGTTGCACGTAGTTGCACTAGAACAAGGACTGCCGGCAGATGGCATATTAGACCGGGATAATTTATGGAATAAAGCTATAATAAATACGATAGATAAAACATTAACTATATATGACAAAGAAGGAGGTAATATAAAATTACCATTGAAACAAATGAATGAGTTAAGCTCAATTAATTACAGTGAGGAAATGAAAATAAAAGCTAGGACCATACGAACAGTAAGATTTAAAGTAGAGACTAAAATTCCGGTGGCAGTTGTACCTAAACAGGAGATTGTGCTAGGGGTTTATTTAGGAGAAAGTTTAACGAAGGTAGAGAATAATACCGCTTATGTATCCATATTGAATTCAAATAATGAGGATGTTATCTTGCCGAGGTACTATAAACCGAAATTTTCCAATTATAATATATTTAAAATGAAGTCAGACTCAATGTATGGAATAAACGAGTGTAAGGTAAAAGACAGAATTAATAAATTAACACAGACGATTAAATTAGATGAAAATTTGAACTTAGAGGAAAGATCTGCAATCGAGAATTTAATAACGGCATACCATGATATTTTTCTATTGGAAGGGAATAAATTAACATACACTCCAGTAATAGAACACGAAATTCAGGTTCAAGCAAATCAGCCTCCAATAAATCAAAAACAGTATAGATTACCTAAAGCACATAGAGAAGAAATTCAAAAACAGGTAGAGAAACTGTTAGAAGACGACATTATTAGGCCGAGCAAATCACCTTGGAATTCGCCATTGCTGTTAGTACCTAAGAAAGCAGGAAGCGATGGTATGAAAAAGTGGAGATTAGTCATAGATTTTAGAAAGATAAATGACGCAACAATTAAGCAAGTTTTTCCAATACCAAGGATCGATGAAATATTAGATCAGTTAGGGCACTGCAGATATTTTTCAACATTAGATTTGGCCAGTGGGTACCATCAGGTTCTCATGAGTAAAGAAGACAGACAAAAGACAGCATTTGGTCATTATGAATTCAATAGAATGCCATTTGGACTCACCGGAGCTCCAGCGACTTTCCAGCGATTGATGAATAATATACTGACAGGATGACAAGGAATAGATTGTTTTGTTTATTAAGATGATGTGGTAATTTATGGCAAAAATCTACAGCAACATGGAGAAAGATTAGCACAAGTATTCCAGAGACTTAGAGAAAATAGCTTAAAATTGAATACGGAAAAGTGTCAGTTCCTTCACAGGGAAATAGTTTACCTGGGACACAAATGTTCGGAATTAGGAGCGCTACCAGATCCACAAAAATTAAAATGCGTGAAGGATATTCCAAAACCGAGAAATAGGAAGGAGGTTCAGGCATTTTTAGGCTTAGCTAATTATTATAGAAAATTTATAAAAAATATGTCACAGATGGCATCACCCATAAATAATTTACTGAAGAAGGATAATAAGTTCCAATGGTCAGAGAAGTGTCAGGAAGCGTTCGAAAAAATAAAAGAAGCAGTGACTTCATCACCCATTTTGGCATATCCCGACTTTAGCAAACCGTTTTTATTAACTACGGACGCAAGTGGAGACGCATTAGGTCAGTATTGCCACAAGGGGAAGTAGGAGAAGATCGACCAATTGCGTTTGCCAGTAGATCATTAAATAACGCTGAAAAAAGGTACTCAACAATAGAAAAAGAGTTTTTAGCGATTGTTTGGGCGACAAAAAATTTTAGAGCATATTTGTTGGGTAGGCCATTCAAGATATATACAGATCATCAACCATTGAGGGGTATAGCAAATCTGAAGGATCAAACGTCAAGACTAGCAAGATTTAGACAAAAGATGTCAGAGTATGATTTTTAAATAATTTAAAAACCAGGTAGAAAGAATTTAAGTGCAGACGCACTGAGTAGAATACCTCGGCAGAACCAAGAGATAGTTGTAGTTCAAACCAGATCTAAAGCAAGAGAAAAAGAAGCAACCGAAGAGACTGAAGTAAACACGGATTCACTAGCGGAAGTGGATGAGGGGATAGAACAACAAGACAATCATAACATAGAAATTCTAACAGATAGAAAGGATATAGAAAAATTATTAAAGGATTTTCATAATTTGCCATTAGGGAGACATCAGGGAGCACTGACAACATACTTTAGAATAAGAAAACAATACAAATGGAAGGAAATGCAGAAAGAAATTAAGGAGTATGTGAAAAAATGTAACAAATGTCAAATAAATAAGAGTTCTAGACTCACCAAAATGCCTATGGTATTGACAAACACCAACACGTCCATTTGATAAGGTTTTTATGGATATAGTCGGCATACTGCCAGAGACTGTATCTGGTAATAAATACATTTTAACGTTTCAAGATGATTTTTCGAAGTATATGGCATGTGTTGCGATACCAGATGCCGAAGCAAGCACGATATCAAAAGCATTTTTCAACGAAATTATAACTCGCCACAATACACCACGGGTGTTAATTACAGACAACGGCTCAAATTTTATTTCACGCGTGTTTTCAGATGTATGTAAAATGCTAGGTATTAAAAAGTTACATATTACACCATATCATCCACAAGCAAATGGTTCCCTAGAGAGAAGTCATAGGCCTTTGGCAGAATATTTGAGAGGGTTTGCCAAAGAGGAACTCTATAGGTGATTAAATTTAATCAAACTTAGGAAAACTAAAATAACAACAACTGCACTGAAGTTTTCGTAAATATCAGCATTTCGGAAATTTTAGCGTTGAAGTGAATAACCTCATTGTTTATTGTTTTTTTAATGGCTTACATTGTTTTTCTCTGATCGGATCGGTTTCTCTGATAAGAGACCACCAATATTCACCCATCATAACTTCATCCCAAAATCCTTGGTACCGATTCTCAATTGACTTCATCTGCTGGTGAAATCTTTCCCATGTTCGTCACTCTCGTCGCCGAGATTATTCAGAAAAAAATTCAAATAGAAGTGCAGAATGTGAATTTTCAAAGACATATTTACTCCAATTTTTTTATAGTTCCTGAGCAATTTTACTGTTCCCGAGGAAGCTAGAAACAATCACTCTAAAAGAATCCCACGCTGCTTTTTCAACTGGTGGCAATAATTCTGCGAATCGAAGATAGTTCAACACTTTTTTTTTGCGGTCCAACGAAGACATCTTTATTTTTCTTGGCATCAGAAAGATTTGAGAAAATGGTTTTCAAATATGTAAAACCTTCGCCTTCTTTGTCTAAGGCCTTAATAAAATTTTTCATAGGACCAAGTTTAATGTGCACCGGTGGGAGGATAATGATTTCCTATTATTTACAAGTGGAACGTTTTTGGCATTGCTCTCTATAACTATAACTCTCTATAACTATTCAATTCTTCCTGGCCAATCCTTTTTGTCGTAGTGGTGTTCACGTGCTTGACTGTCCCAATTGCAGAGAAAACCGCAGTATTTTGTGTAGCCATTCTGTAAACCGCATAGCATACCAACGACTTTGAGATCCAGATTTCCAGTTGTGTTCTTGATATTTAATACATGTCAATAACTTCGCCATTGTTTTGTATGTTTTCTTCGTATTTAGTGCATGTGCGATCGGAATCGATGGTTTTGTGTTGCCTATATTCAATAACACAGCCTTCAAACTCAGTTTTCTGTTATCGATACACAAGCGACACTCTTTGGGATCGTACGGCTGACCGAAGGTATTAAATAAACCAGGAATGTCTTCGCAATATCAGATATTGTCTTTCTTAGTAAAGTATCTGGAAAATGGTTTTACATGATATCTGTAGTGTGTCACCTTAACATCGGGTCCCAAAAATTTGAATTGTTGCATACGGGAAGCATCATTAACATCAACATCGAATTTCATGTATCGTTTTATGCCTGAGCTCTATTCAAACAATACTAATTTGCACAATTGACACAAAATACTTAGCGTCCATGGTTCATCAATATTCTCAGCCGCAATACCATAATAATGAATATATGACGTTTGCAGTAAATTCGTAAAATTAAGTCGATTCTTTTCGAAAGTAAATTCACCGCACACGTAGCAGAAAATATTTTAATCGTTGTTGCACCGAATGTAATTCTCGCGATCTTTTACTCATTTAATTTTATAATATATTTAATTTTTATTAGTTTCTTTCTTTCGTTACAACTTGTGTGCTTCTTTTGTTTGCCACGTTTTTTGCAAGAATGCTGAATGTTCTTGCTTCTATTTCTTTTATACAACTCGACAGCGTATAATAAAACTAGGAAGACTCATGACTGACTGATGTCCTTCTCATAGCCATTAGTGTAAAAATCAGGCGTTTCGCTTTGACGGCTTCAGCGGTCGCGCTCTCAGTCGTGAGCCTACCTGTTTTTTTTATTGTAGCATGTTTGTTTGTCTTTTATGTTCTCTCTCAAAACACCTGATTTGGCCCTAATGCCTTATGAGCAATAAAAATTTAAAAAAAATTCATTTACCTCATTTCTGTTTATGGATTACATTTAATGGCGGATTTTTTTTCAAATTTTAAGTGTTTCAAGTTTTTTCTTGTCGAATCACCTGACAAACTGTTAAAAAACTAGCTTGTATTGGGGTTGGAATTTCTGGTAAAATTGGGATCAGTGGCTATCGTCGGCGCTGCACGTTCACAATAACACGCCGCATACGACAACAAAGCAAACACCTTTCAAAACTTTATATGGGTTTGACTCAGAAATGCCAACTAATTTAAGGTGAAAGTGTAGTCCGCTGTATAATGCCGAGGATACTTCAAAAGTTATGAAATATCAAATTCAGAGAGCGCACGAACTGGTAAGACAGAACCAGGAGCGTGCAAAAGAAGTATCTAAAAACTATTATGATAATACTTTAAATGCAGTAGAATTTAAAATTGGGGACAGGGTACTAATGAAGAATCAAACAAGGAAGAATAAATTTTCACCGTAGGACCGTAGGACCGTTTGAAGTTTTAGCAATAAAAACCCCAGTAACTACCGAGATTTCGATAAAAGGAAAAGCAAAGAAAATTCATTACAATTTACTAAAATTGTTTCATGAAAATGAGAAATAGAAACAGATTAAGTGTTTAGAACATTACATAAAACTTATAGCAAAACGTAGAAGTAAGTATTATTAGCATAATTTAGTGAGTTATAATGAAGCATGTTCATATAAAACAGGAATTTTAAAAGTGTACTGACTTCAAAGAAACAATAGGTTTAAGTATATAATATAAAAAAAAAAAATTTAAACAAGGAATGAAAATTTTTTACTACTTACGACTGGACATACTCAAGATTTAGGTTTTGTTGTTCGAACGAATTAATAAGAACTAAGTCTATTCACAAAAAGTGGTAACAAGGAAAACTTTTGCATAATTAAAAGTCATCAAAAATTCACACATAGGAATCATTTTTAGTTAAAAAAAATCATTAATTGCGAAATGGCAGAATAAGTAAATAATAAAAAAAAACAAATGAACCAGAAATTGTTGACTAAAACGGTTGGGTAATGTGTAAAATGAAACAATGGTAGTTCAAGAAATTGCGAATTTAAACAATAAGTAAGCGGAAATGAGCAATAATGAAAAATAATCGCATTAAAAATGCAAAATAAGCGTTGTGGTAATTTTTGAGTTAACAAACAAAAATAACGTAGCAACGAGTGTCAGCATATGTAGGTTCAAATTGAAAAGACATGAGTATGCAATAATTAATATAGTTTATTAATTAAGAATTCGATTAAGTCGATAAAACGACAGTGGAACAAAACGAAAAAAAAAATAACTAACTAAATAATAATAGTAACACGAATAAATGGCGCTGAATAATTATTAGGGAAAAAATAAAAATATAAAATAAAAATTATACGGGAGAGGGAAAAATAGTATACATACATATTATACATATTAGGAGTAAAATTATGAGGAAAAAAAATATATTAAGAACATTTAATAAAGTTGTAAAGAAAAAGGTTACTATAAAACAGAATTTAAAAAAAAGTTAAATATAAAGAAATTTAGGAACGAAGTGAATGTGAAAGCATATTTGTAGGCAGAATACGGCGATGTAAAATAAATAAAGTAGAGGAAAATACTTTCTGGAAGAAGCAGTTAAGAGAAAGATGGGAAAAAGACAGTAGAAATGAATGATTGTCAGCCAATGGACGATATTCATGAGTTTATAATTAAAAGAAGATATAGATAGAATGATAAAAGAAGAGAAGAAAAATAATGATTAAATTAAATGAAACAGTTGAGAGCCAAGATATGGCAGAAGAAAAAAAAAACATGGAGAAAATCTAAAGTAAAAGGCAATTGTGTTGGCATCTTCAAAGTGAATGACGTTGTTACAGAAATCACTCGCAAGGATTAAATTCTAGTACAACACATTCTACTTGTAGATCCCAAAACAGTGCCAATTTATTTTAATTCTGTAAGTTTTGTTTTGGATTTAAATTAGTCGTTGAAATATAAAAAAAAATTTATGAAAAATAAAGAAATTTGATAACGTCAAATGAAGACGTAGTAAAACATAACAAATAATATGATACGGAAAGTAAAGGGAAAAATAAAGAAAAAAGACATATTTTTTTTACATAAAGGAAAATATTATTTTACAAATAAAAAAAAAAATAATACTAATACTAATACTAAAAATAATACTAAAGGAAACAAAAAATCTCACTACGAAAAAATATTAAGTAAAGCTATAAATTAAACATATTGAAAAGGAGAAATTGAATAAAAGAAAAAAATTAAGGTTTTTAATTAACAAAGCATACGAAAAGAATATATATAAAAATTTTTAATACTTACTTAAGTACTTACTTATAAGTAAATTTTTCTTTAAAGTCAGATAAAAGAACAATATTAAATAGCGTGCGAGTTCGCATAAAAATATTGAAGAAATAATATAGAAATATTAAAAGATGTTAATGTTATGGAAATGTTAAATACAATAGATTCATTAAAAGCATGTATGTTTAACAATTGTGTAAATTAAAAAAAAAGAAAAAAGTAAAAATCAATTTAAAAATAATTAACGAAATTGGAAAAAGTAAAGTATTATAAATATAAATAAAAGATATTTGATTTGATTTTTAGCAGAGGTTTTTTGGCCAGTACTTTTCAATTGCAATTTTTAATAATATATAAAAATTCTTTGTAAATAAATAAATTTTTTGTTGACATCTTCAGGGGGTTTATTTTTTCTAAAAAACACAATACATGAAAATTTTCTTAAACTAACAAAATAAAATAACACTGTACATACTTTTTTATATAATTATTCACATTACATTAAATTAAAAACGCGATGAACTATTTGGGACTTAAAACAATTAAAACATTAAACAAACGACATAAACTAATATTTAACAAAACCGTCCGTCCAGTGCTACTGCATAATTATTATTAATATTGTCCGTGTCTTCTTTGTAATTTATTGCCTTTTCTCCTTTTTGTTGTATTCGTAAACTTTCTAATGTTAGTCTTTTGTTTGTTTTGTTTTCGACGTCCAAAATTCTAACCTCTTCAAAGTCAGCTGTGTGGCCTGAGCTTAAAATATGTTGTGCTAGTGCTGTTGTTGTTTTTTGGTTTCTAATGTCTAGCTTGTGTTCTGTCATTCTTGTTTTTAGTGCTCTCTTTGTTGTCCCTATGTATATTTTGTTGCATTTTTCTTTTTCGGCGCCTTGGCATTTTATTTCATACACTACGTTGTTTTTCTCCTCGTCGTTTATTTTTGTTTTCGTTTTTGTAAATAATCGGTCTAATGTAGCGTTCGATCTGTATGCAAATGTTGTGTTGTCTGCTTTGAATATTTTTCGTATGTGTGTGTTATTCGTCAATTTTGGTATGTATGTGATGCCTAAGTACTTTTTAGTTTCTCGTTCAGTGTTGCCAGATTGTTTGTTCTGTTCTGTGATTTGTGTGTTCTGTTTATTTTTTGAAAACTTACAATTAATAAGAGAATTCACGAGGTGTCTAGGGAAGTCATTATTGTATAGTATTGATTTGGAGCAACATATTCAAGGAATAGCGGATGAACGAGAAAAAAGTGTTGCCAGATCAACGGCAGCAAACAAAATTATATCTTTTAAGAATAGGATTAGGAATACGACAAAAGAGAAATTTATTACAAAAACGTACGAACAAACAAGGAAATTTATTAAACGTCATGAGGACGAAATAATAATAACGCAGGCTGACAAAGGTAACAAAACAGTGGTTATGTACAAAAACGATTACATACAAAAAATGACGAAATTACTACAGGATAAGAAGACATACAAAACAACAAGAATTGACCCAACCACCAAACTACAGAAAAAGAACAATACTATTGTAAACTACTTACACAAACAAAACTATATTGACACATATCAAAAGTATCGACTTATGAGTCCTGCCGCAACTGCACCAAGACTTTATGGACTACCAAAGATTCATAAAGAAAATGTCCCGTTAAGACCCATATCTTCATCCATGGATGTTCCTTGTTATAGACTTTCAAAACATGTTGGACAAATTCTAAAACACTTAATCTCTGACGAATACAATATAAAAAACGCAGTTCAACTCAAAGAAAAAACAAAAGACTTTATAATGACAGATGAAGACATAATGGTATCATTTGATGTAGTATCTTTATTTACTAATATTCCGATACATCTTGCAATAAAAAATATAATGAAGCAATGGGACAAAATTAAAAACTTGACGAATATTCCGCGACAACAATTTCTAAGCATTTTAGAATTTTGCCTAAATGACAATAACTATTTTATTTTCGACAACATAGTGTACCATCAGATATATGGTATGCCCATGGGAAACCCTTTATCTCCGACGATAGCAGATATTATACTTGACAACTTACTTAACGATGCTTTAGAAACTCTTAAAACTAATGGCATAAATATAGCATACATATGTAAATATGTAGACGATATCTTAGCTATTATTAAGGGAAAAGATTTGAACATAATCCAGAAAACGTTTAACAGTTACCACAAGAGCATACAATTTACAACAGAAATAGAACGAAATGGAAGCATCCCATATTTAGACGTGAAATTACAGAGGACAAATAACAGAATTATTTTTGACTGGTTCTTAAAACCAACATCTTCAGGTAGAATTATAAATTTTCACTCGACGCAACCAATGAATCAAAAAATAAATACAGCAACCAACCTGATAAAAAAGGTATATAATTTAGCAGACAAACAATTCCAGGACAAAAATATAAAAAAGATAAAAGCAATACTATACAATAATGACTTCCCTAGACACCTCGTGAATTCTCTTATTAATTGTAAGTTTTCAAAAAATAAACAGAACACACAAATCACAGAACAGAACAAACAATCTGGCAACACTGAACGAGAAACTAAAAAGTACTTAGGCATCACATACATACCAAAATTGACGAATAACACACACATACGAAAAATATTCAAAGCAGACAACACAACATTTGCATACAGATCGAACGCTACATTAGACCGATTATTTACAAAAACGAAAACAAAAATAAACGACGAGGAGAAAAACAACGTAGTGTATGAAATAAAATGCCAAGGCGCCGAAAAAGAAAAATGCAACAAAATATACATAGGGACAACAAAGAGAGCACTAAAAACAAGAATGACAGAACACAAGCTAGACATTAGAAACCAAAAAACAACAACAGCACTAGCACAACATATTTTAAGCTCAGGCCACACAGCTGACTTTGAAGAGGTTAGAATTTTGGACGTCGAAAACAAAACAAACAAAAGACTAACATTAGAAAGTTTACGAATACAACAAAAAGGAGAAAAGGCAATAAATTACAAAGAAGACACGGACAATATTAATAATAATTATGCAGTAGCACTGGACGGACGGTTTTGTTAAATATTAGTTTATATCGTTTGTTTAATGTTTTAATTGTTTTAAGTCCCAAATAGTTCATCGCGTTTTTAATTTAATGTAATGTGAATAATTATATAAAAAAGTATGTACAGTGTTATTTTATTTTGTTAGTTTAAGAAAATTTTCATGTATTGTGTTTTTTAGAAAAAATAAACCCCCTGAAGATGTCAACAAAAAATTGACGAAACGTCGGGAGAAAAAATTGAATTTTTATATATTATTAAAAATTGCAATTGAAAAGTACTGGCCAAAAAACCTCTGCTAAAAATCAAATCAAATATCTTTTAAAAATTGGCCCAAAAATCATATATAAATAAAAGATGTTTAAACTAGATTAGGGAACATCATATATTGTTGAGATTGGGGGTGCAACCAAAAATGACGCCGTGGAACCCAAAGTAAGCGTTATCAGAGAAAAAAGCAGTGAGCAGAAACAACCGTTAAAAGGAATAAAGCAAGTCAGGAAATAAACTTCAACCACGAGAGGTGTGTGCTGGAAAGCCAACAAAAAAAAAACTAATAAATATTAGAGCAGAAAAAATTAAAAAGTAAAACAACAAAAGGTGGAAACACCTTCGTAAAATGCTGACAAAGCTGCGAATAAAAAAAATTTTTTTATGAAAACAACAAAAATTAAAAATTTAAAACAACAAAAGGTATAACACCCTTAATAAAGCAGAAAAATTTGAAAATTAATAATAAAATAGGTATAAATAGCCTTTCTAACACAACGAAAACAAACAATTAATCCAGATTTGGCAAAATAATAATATAAAACAACAAAAGGTATAAAAACCTTCACAGAACAACATTTTCGACAACATAATAAGGTACAAAAACCTTCATAAACAACATTTTTGGCAATATAATATTTTAAAACAACAAAAGGCATAAGAACCTTCGGAAAACAACATTTTCGGCAATATAATATTTTAAAACAACAAAAGGTATAAAAACCTTCGTAAAACAACAAAATATATAAAAGTCTTTCTAAAATCAGAAAAGTAATATAACAAAAGGTATAAAAACCTTTATAAAGCTACAAAAAGCAAGAATTTTATATTAAACGACATAAAAACCATTTTAATGAAGAATAATTAAGAAGTTAAAACAAAAAAAGTTATAAAAACCTTCCTAAAGCAGAAAAATATAGCACCAAAATGCATAATAACCTTATAACAGCCTGAAAAATTAATATAATAAACAAGAGACCAGGTTAACCAGCAAAGCCGGGAAGTCTCCTGGCCTATCTTTAAACGAAGACCAGGTTAACCAGCTAAAGGGCTTAAAGCCTCCTGGCAAACAAAAACAATATCACCAGCACACACACTTCAACAGTATCTGCATCAAAAACTATAACGACGAATAAACTAAACGCCGTGACAGTTTTTCCGGCGCACCAATGGACAACGCTAAAAAGAAAACACAATAAAACAACAATCACCCCCAACAAGTGCCAGGAACTAAGGGATTTAGTAAAACTGAACAATATCATATATAGAAACTATAGAAATAAAAGAAAAATTTGTTCATATTCATAAGAGAACATTTCGAAAATATCTAGTAAAACAAATAAGCCAATAAAAGAAACTACTATATAATAATAAAACGAATAGTATATCGTAAGAAAAGCAAAACAAACATACAGACAAAATAATAAAGAATTAATTGACGAAAATTTTAACCTCTTCAAGGAGGAGGAATGTTGTGACTCACAACGAGGTATTCCCCAAAATATTGTCTTTCTACTAGTGGCCAAGTGCTGGCAATGAAAGTTGATCCACCGCAATAACTAAGCGAACGATCAACATTCATTGCATTGCGGCGTTTTTATATGAATTCAATGCCAAGGCCAGTAAAGTAAACAAACCAAGTCAAGTAAAATAAAAGTAAGACAATAAAATGAACACTGATCTACCGCAACAACTGGGCGATCAGTTTTCATTTTATTTAAAGACAAAATAAAGCCAACAATTTACTTCTGTGCGGCCAGCGTCAAATGCTGACCATGCAAAAACCAGAGGTAAATTAATTTTAATATTTTATTGTTGTATGTAACATACACACAGTTTGGCTAAGCGAATAACGCAAAACAAGTATAATTTAAATAATAATTCACTGGGGAATATGACCCAATTACACATATACATGTTTGTATGTTTGTTCGGCCCAAGTTGGCATCATTAAGTATGTATGAATATGTTTTATAATAAGAATTAATACAAAACTATACAAAGAACTTAATAGTGAAGTTAATTAAAGCCAAAGGCGGAAGACAAAATTACGCAACCGCTGATTAATCAATAAGTAGAATTAAGTATGTAATACGTTTGTTAAAATGAAGAAGAAGAAGCGCGGCCAGATATGTTATAAATATCTGGTCCCCGCTAAAATAAACAGATGGTGTAAATGAAACCTAAACGGTTGCAGTTATTATTTTCTGAAGAAGACCAGACCTTCAACTCGGAGGATACAAACCCGTAAGTATAAATAAAAACCTCCACGCCTGAATGCACCTAAGGGTGACGGCGAAAGAGGTATTTTTTTTAATAGATGCCAGTGGCGCTCTTAAGCGCCCGGCAGCAAACGTTAGGTAGGACGTCGCTCGGCGACTGTAGGACCCACGCGTATCCTCTCAGAGGGGATACAACACTGTTGAAAAAGAACAAGAGGTTTCGCTGGTCGTCTGAGTGCGAAGAGAGATTCCTTAAGGCAAAAGAACGCCTTGTTACTGCCCCTGTGTTCAGTTGTCCCGATTTTGATAGGCCCTTTTTTGGTACAAACGGAAGCGTCGGATTTTGGCATAGGTGCTGTCCTGACCCAGCAGTTTGACGAGGGCGAAAAGGTAATTTCTTATTTGAGTAGGTCGCTTAGTAAGGGGGAGAGGAATTACTCCACGACGGAGAAGGAGTGCCTGGCGGTTTTGTGGGCGGTGGAGCAGTTACGCCCATATATCGAGGGAGTCCATTTTACGGTAGTGACGGATCACTATTCACTCGTGTGGCTTAGCAACTTAAAAGATCCGTGCGGAAGATTGGCGAGATGGGCCCTTAAGCTTCAGCAGTATGACTTTGAAATCGTCCATCGCAAGGGAAAAGATCATGTGGTCCCGGATATGCTGTCGCGGAGCGTCCCAGTTATTGGTGAGATCACCAAGGAACCCATGGATACGTGGTTCCTCAATATGCGCGACAAGGTGATGCAGAAACCCCTCGATTTTCCCGCGTGGCGTGTTGAGAATGGCATGTTGTATAAACACGTCAAGGCAGGGACGAGGAACTTTTACAATAGGGCCTACAAATGGAAGCGAGTTTAAGGGAGAGGGGATAGAAAAGAGGCGCTACGCGAGTGTCACGATAGTCCGTTGTCAGGACACATGGGCGTAAGGAAAACATATGCTAGGGCAGTTGAGAAATACTATTGGCCAAAAATGAAGGTAGATGTAGCTAGATATATTAGAGGCTGTCAGATATGCCAAAAGGTTAAACCAGATAATATGAAGCCAGCTGGGGGGATGGTAGAGCGAACCAAGGAATTAGAACCTTGGGAGATGATTTCAGTAGATTTGGTTGGGCCCCTGGTGAGGTCAAGTCAAGGCCACAGTTATATTTTGACTGTTGTGGATTACTTCACGAAGTTCCCGCTTTTGTTTCCGCTGCGGTCTGCAACGGCAAAAAGCATCTGCAAAGTGCTGGAGAACAACGTGTTTTTACTCTTTGGTGTCCCGAGATCCATTGTGTATGACAATGGACCTCAATTTAGGAGTAAAGATTTACAGTCCTTATGCACCTCGTTTGGGGTACAGCTGCATTTTACGGCCCATTACCATCCGCAGGCGAACCCGGCCGAGCGGATTAACCAAATTATTAAGACAACCCTTAGGGCATATATTTCAGAGAACCATAGGACCTGGGATACGCACCTGGCTAAAGCGGCCTGATGCATTTGTACTTCGCAGCATGAGGTGTTAGGGCACTCCCCTTATTTCGTGAATTTTGGTCGAGACATGGCGTTCCGGGGAGATAAAGATTATCGACGTAAGGACGACTTAGACGAACCGACGGGGACTCGTAGCGAGGAGCGGGCTCAACAGATGAAGTCCATACGTGCTGACATACGGAAGAAAATGGAGACGGCGAGCGTCAAGATGGCTAAGACCTATAATCTGCGACGTAGGGATGTACAATACTTACCGAACGAATTAGTCTGGAGACGAAATTTTGTTTTATCGGATGCAGCAAAATACTTCGCTGCCAAGTTAGCTCCTAAGTTTATTGGATCATTTAGGGTCAAAAAGAGGGTACCTCCCTAGACTTATACCCTCGAAGATGGGGATGGTCGCGAAAAGGGTACGTGGCATGCGCAGGATTTACGCGCGCATGTCGAGGAGGTCTAATGTCCCGGTAAACTAGCTAGTTTTGGCGAAAGTTGCTCAGTGGTCTTGCGATTCGGAGCAACTTTCGCGGAGGTGGAGGTGGAGGTGGGGTTGTCGCGGTCAAATCTGCTTCCCAGATTTGTGTCTGGTTTATGGCAGGGGTGAAAGAGGTGATCCCACTGAGTTTTCTTTCATTCAAGGTATTTAAGTTATTTTATTACTTAATTAAAATTATTTTTTAATTCGGTACATTTTGCGCGTTGGGTATGGTCTTTGGTTTGATTTTATCAAACTTTATCAACTTCCAGCGTTGAACTGAGTTCCTCAGTTTGGTTCGATGTCTTGACAGATTCTCAACCCCACGAGTGACGGAACGCACTGAATATCGCGACAAACAAAACGGACAGTACTAGAACGGTTGTTGTATCAACTAACTTTACATCCACTTGAGCAAGTCACAATGGAAGTTGCCACTGTGTGCTGGAGGTGCGGAAGTTGCCACACTAACACTATTGCAGATGCCGCCAGGTTGTATTTACCTTGGCGGGTAGGAAGATTTTTATTTAAAAGTATAAATAAAACCACTTAAAAATTCAATTGATGAATTTTAAAAATAGGTGTGACTAAAAACTTCCACGTTGAATACCGGTTTTGTTGCGAAATCGCATCTGCATAGTTAAAGATGGCGGTGTTTCGATTCCCAGGTTGTGGAACGTAACAACTCGCCGGTCTGATGCCAAGTGGTAGTTCAGTTCGTTCTGGACAGTGACCAAAAAAAGTGATTGTGAAAGTGGTGTGAAAGACACAAAAATAATTAAAAAAAAGTTAAAATATATCGATAGAGGGACAAAACAAGGTAAAAGGACTACGGAGGACGTGGTATCGAGAAGCTGAAAGGACCTTCGAGCCTAAGAGAGACTCCGTGAAGGAAAACACTAAGGAAGACAGGACCCCACTTTACATCAGGGAGTATTTTACGTGTGTCGGTGCTGCGTCAGTAGCAGTGGTGCTTTAATTAATTATTTGTTAAATTTTTCGGACGTGCTTCAAATAATTTTTCTTATAAACTTTTCTTTCCGTGCGTTAATTATCGATTTTTCATCTTTTTCATTTCGTGCCTCGTTAATAACTCAGTGCGCTTTCTTCTGTACTTTTTTTTACCAAATTCCCTTGTTAGGCCCCCCGCGCTCAAGTCTAGTTCGGACAGGACAGGTAAACGGTGATTTACTTAGTAAAATCGTGTGAGGGTTCAAGTCCTCTCCTTGAACCCGCAACTTGAGTGCGGCCCCAAAGTGGGTTTAGTTTTGTTAAGCTTCGCGTTCCAGTTTGATGATTTAAACCCACCCCTTCTCGACTGAGCAGGTGGCAACCTTGTTGCACAAAAGTATCGGCGACAAAACAAAACCATTAAAAAACTATAACATATTTTCTAGCAAAGAGGCTAACAAATTTAATGCACATAGATTACAAGAACTTTACAAAACACTAGACATTGGATGCAACAAACCGGAGGCAGAAACATCTTATAATTGACATTTTAAAACAATTTCAAGATGTATTCCACCTTCCCGGAGAACCATTAATAGTGAACAATTTTTACACACAAGAAATTCAAACTACTGATTCAACAGCAGTATACATAAAGAACTACAGGCTCCCACAGACACAAATAACAGAGATCAACGAACAAGTAGACAAGCTTTTAAAAGACAACATTGTTGAACACTCGGTTAGCCCTTACAATTCGCCACTTTAAGTTGTTCCCAAAAAATCAACTAATGATGAGAAGAAGTGGAGATTAGTAATCGATTTCAGGAAACTAGACAAAAAATTAGGAAAAGACCAGTTTTCCTTACAAAAATAGAAGACGTGCTAGACAAATTAGGAAGAGCTAAATACTTTTCGAGGTTGGACATGACTAGCTCCTTCCACCAAATACGATTGCACGAAGACTCACGACCACTAACTGCCTTTTCAACAAATAACGGACATTACCAATTTAAACGCCTACCTTTTGGACTAAAAATATCGTCCAACAGTTTCAGCGCATGCTAACAATAGCATTAAGTGGTTTTGATGCTGAAGCATTTCTATACGTAGACGATATAATTGTGTTTGGATGCAGTTTAGGGCACCACAATGAAAATTTAGCTAAAGTTTTTGAAAGGATGAGGAAATTTAATTTAAAACTAAATGCACACAAGTGCTCATTTTTGAAACCAGAGGTTGTATATATAGGATACCTCATAACAGCTAAGAGCATTAAAACTGACCCAGAAAAAATAAAATAATTGAGAATTATCCTATGCCAAAAAAGATATTAAATTTGATTGGACTGAAGATTGTCAAAATGCTTTCGACACGTTAAAAACAAAATACTACAATAACCAAATTTTGAAAAACAATTTGTGCTGACAACAGACGTCTCAAATTATGCGTTAGGTGCTGTTTTGTCAAAAGGTGATATTGGTTTAGATCTACCTATATCATACGCGAGCAAGTCTCTCAACAAACACGATTTAAATAAATCAATAATAGAAAAAGAGTTATTAGCCATACATTGGGCGATAAATTTCTTCAGGCTATACCTGTTTTTGGTAGTAACAGATTACAGACCTTTGGTGTCTCTGTTTTCACATAGAAACCCGTCATCAAAGATGACACGCATTAGGTTAGATCTATGCGATTACAATTTTGAAATTATGTACAAGGCAGCATGAATACTAATATTGACGCATTATCTTGCATAGTACTAAACAGCGTTTCATTGCAGGCCATGATTCCGACAGGAGGGGATGATAGCAAAATACTGGCTATAACAAGAAGTATGGTTACAAGTAAACATACACAAAACACAAATTCAGACAAAACAAGTGACATTGCTAACAAGAAGTCTGATCAACTTTTTGCTTGGGAGTCACACCCAAATCGAATATTAACAATATGATACAATTAAGGTTCGTAACAGATAGAAATTACAATGGTACCCAAATAAATATAAATAATAGAGAAGTTATTGCAAGATGCAGCGATAATCCATCGATTGGAGAAACTGTCGTGAAAAATGCATAAGTTAAATATAAACCAGCTCGTATTAAGTAAAAATGATAAAATTATTGAAACCATAAGAATGGATAACTTTAAAGAGATATTTAATAATTAACAAAGAAAAAATAATTAAAATTTAAAAATTTTGATATACAATGAGCCAACAAGAATAATCGGTAAAGAAATACAGAATAAATTAATTGAGGAATACCACAATTCCACTCATGGAGGCCACATGGGTATTAGAAAAACCAATTTAAAAATGAAACGAAAATACATTTGGAAAAACATGAACAAAATGGTTAAGAAGCATATATTAAATTGCGAACAATGTAAAATAAACAAACAAACCAGACATACAAAAGAGGAATTAACTTTGACAGACACACCGGGAACTAGTTTCGAACTAATATCGATAGATACTGTAGGACCTTTGCGCTTATCCAATAACTACCGCTATCTATATATTAACCATGCAATGTGAGTTAACGAAGTATGTCATTGCTTGTCTAATGGAGACCAAAGACTGGTTGTGAAAATAGCCACCTTTCAGTTAGAACACTAGCTTCTGGCGAAGCAAAAACTCGTTTCATTTCTATGTTGCATGTCGACAAACAATCGAACACCGATGAATATTGAAATAAATGAAGAAGCAACTAGAACAGATGGCAACCCTTGATAGAGTTGATGGCGGTGATCTATAAATAGCCTACTGCTTTGAAATGTCATATGATTAGCAGCCATACAATTCATAAGAATGAATTCCAGAATCTGCACATTCATATGCTAGTTTAAACAGTGAGTTGATCACAGCTTAATCACTCAAAGACTACTGAAGAGGAATATGTAGCGATTTCCGAAACAGACTGTCTAGCCAGCTAAGTGATTGACTCTATACAGAGTTGTTGTTGTTGTTGTTGCCTTCTTGAAAACTTACTTGATCTAAAGCTGACAAAATATTAACTTAGTGTGAAAGTGCGTGATGCAAATAAATATATAACCACAGGTCATTGTGCGTGGTGAAAAACAGTGTACATAGTTCGTTCAATATTACAGTGCAATCAATAAGTGTTACAACAGTGCGTATTAGCTAGTTGCTTCATTCGGTGCGCACTACAACCCCATACTTAAGATACAAATTATTTGAACGAAAGCAAAAATAATTTTTACTTATAAAATTAAACAATTTAAATTACATTTTAATAAATTGTAGTATTCGAATCAAAGATAATTTTGTTTTTGCACATTTCAAATATTCTTATTAGTTACATTTTACTCCAAAATTGTATTAATTAAATTAAATAAAATAATGTTTTTAAAATTTATACAATGCAGGTGTTATTTTTATATTTTCGTAGAAATAATATTTGTTTTATACATAGAATATAATTTTGTATTTTAAATTTTATACAATTCAAGTTAAAGTTTTATGAGTTAAATCCATTTTTGTAACAAATTATTATGGTATTCTTTAATATTTCCATTTACGTTAACTTTAGAATTTACTCCATGTTTAACAATTATTATATATGAACAATTATATGGTGGTTGGTTTTTCGTTCTATTCATTCTTCTTATCATTACTATGTCACCAATTTTTATATTTAATGGTGCTGAAATAGCATTATTTTTTATTCTTTTTTCATTTTCCGATATTAATTAATTCTTTAGTTTTTTCCAATGAGTACGCTAATCAAACTTTCATTTCTTGCGCATAATTATCTGTGTTGTAACATTTTGAATTTTCTAATTTAACATTTGGTAGGTTTGCTTATTTGCCAAATATAAGTTCGAAAGGAGTGTAATTAGTGTCAACATGAAGTGTTGTATTGTAAGCAAATGTGAAGTATGGGATCCAGTGGTCTCATTCATCATATTTGGAAAAATTTAATAAAAATTCGTTCAATACTCTGTGGTTTTTTTCTATTGAACCTAAAGTCTCATGATGATAAGGCGTGCTGAATATTTGTTTAATGTTAAGTTGTTTGCAAATCTCCGACATCAACTCATTGGTAAATTCAGTACCCCTACCTGATTTAAGAACCTTAAAATGACCATAGGTCAAAATTAATTTTTCTATCAATGATTTGGCTACAGTCTTTGGTCTCCATTAGACAAGCAATGACATACTTCGTTACTCACATTGCATGGTTAATATATAGATAGCGGTAGTTATTGGATAAGCGCAAAGGTCCTACAGTATCTATCGATATTAGTTCGAAACTAGTTCCCGGTGTGTCTGTCAAAGTTAATTCCTCTTTTGTATGTCTGGTTTGTTTGTTTATTTTACATTTTTCGCAATTTAATATATGCTTCTTAACCATTTTGTTCATGTTTTTCCAAATGTATTTTTGTTTCATTTTTAAACTGGTTTTTCTAATACCCATGTGGCCTCCATGAGTGGAATTGTGGTATTCCTCAATAAATTTATTCTGTATTTCTTTACCGATTATTCTTGTTGGCTCATTGTATATCAAAATTTTTAAATTTTAATTATTTTTTCTTTGTAAATTATTAAATATCTCTTTAAAGTTATCCATTCTTATGGTTTCAATAATTTTATCATTTTTACTTAATACGAGCTGGTTTATATTTAACTTATGCATTTTTCACGACAGTTTCTCCAATCGATGGATTATCGCTGCATCTTGCAATAACTTCTCTATTATTTATATTTATTTGGGTACCATTGTAATTTCTATCTGTTACGAACCTTAATTGTATCATATTGTTAATATTCGATTTGGATGTGACTCCCAAGCAAAAAGTTGATCAGACTTCTTGTTAGCAATGTCACTTGTTTTGTCTGAATTTGTGTTTTGTGTATGTTTACTTGTAACCATACTTCTTGTTATAGCCAGTATTTTGCTATCATCCCCTCCTGTCGGAATAATGGCCTGCAATGAAACGCTGTTTAGTACTATGCAAGATAATGCGTCAATATTAGTATTCATGCTGCCTTGTACATAATTTCAAAATTGTAATCGCATAGATCTAACCTAATGCGTGTCATCTTTGATGACGGGTTTCTATGTGAAAACAGAGACACCAAAGGTCTGTAATCTGTTACTACCAAAAACAGGTATAGCCTGAAGAAATTTATCGCCCAATGTATGGCTAATAACTCTTTTTCTATTATTGATTTATTTAAATCGTGTTTGTTGAGAGACTTGCTCGCGTATGATATAGGTAGATCTAAACCAATATCACCTTTTGACAAAACAGCACCTAACGCATAATTTGAGACGTCTGTTGTCAGCACAAATTGTTTTTCAAAATTTGGTTATTGTAGTATTTTGTTTTTAACGTGTCGAAAGCATTTTGACAATCTTCAGTCCAATCAAATTTAATATCTTTTTTGGCATAGGATAATTCTCAATTATTTTATTTTTTCTGGGTCAGTTTTAATGCTCTTAGCTGTTATGAGGTATCCTATATATACAACCTCTGGTTTCAAAAATGAGCACTTGTGTGCATTTAGTTTTAAATTAAATTTCCTCATCCTTTCAAAAACTTTAGCTAAATTTTCATTGTGGTGCCCTAAACTGCATCCAAACACAATTATATCGTCTACGTATAGAAATGCTTCAGCATCAAAACCACTTAATGCTATTGTTAGTATGCGCTGAAAGCTGTTGGACGATACTTTTAGTCCAAAAGGTAGGCGTTTAAATTGGTAATGTCCGTTATTTGTTGAAAAGGCAGTTAGTGGTCGTGAGTTTTCGTGCAATCGTATTTGGTGGAAGGAGCTAGTCATGTCCAACCTCGAAAAGTATTTAGCTCTTCCTAATTTGTCTAGCACGTCTTCTATTTTTGTAAGGAAAACTGGTCTTTTACTAATTTTTTGTCTAGTTTCCTGAAATCGATTACTAATCTCCACTTCTTCTCATCATTAGTTGATTTTTTGGGAACAACTAAAAGTGGCGAATTGTAAGGGCTAACCGAGTGTTCAACAATGTTGTCTTTTAAAAGCTTGTCACTTGTTCGTTGATCTCTGTTATTTGTGTCTGTGGGAGCCTGTAGTTCTTTATGTATACTGCTGTTGAATCAGTAGTTTGAATTTCTTGTGTGTAAAAATTGTTCACTATTAATGGTTCTCCGGGAAGGTGGAATACATCTTGAAATTGTTTTAAAATGTCAATTATAAGATGTTTCTGCCTCCGGTTTGTTGCATCCAATGTCTAGTGTTTTGAAAAGTTCTTGTAATCTATGTGCATTAAATTTGTTAGCCTCTTTGCTAGAAAATATGTTATAGTTTTTTAATGGTTTTGTTTTGTCGCCGATACTTTTGTGCAACAAGGTTGCCACCTGCTCAGTCGAGAAGGGGTGGGTTTAAATCATCAAACTGGAACGCGAAGCTTAACAAAACTAAACCCACTTTGGGGCCGCACTCAAGTTGCGGGTTAAAGGAGAGGACTTGAACCCTCACACGATTTTACTAAGTAAATCACCGTTTACCTGTCCTGTACGAACTAGGCTTGAGCGCGGGGGCCTAACAAGGAAATTTGGTAAAAAAAAGTACAGAAGAAAGCGCACTGAGTTATTAACTAGGCACGAAAGGAAAAAGCTGAAAAATCGATAATTAACTCACGGAAAGAAAAGTTTATAAGAAAAATTATTTGAAGCACGTCCGATAAATTTAACAAATAATTAATTAAAGCACCACTGCTACTGACGCAGCACCGACACACGTAAAATACTCCCTGATGTAAAGTGGGGTCCTGTCTTCCTTAGTGTTTTCCTTCACGGAGTCTCTCTTAGGCTCGAAGGTCCTTTCAGCTTCTCGATACCACGTCCTCCGTAGTCCTTTTACCTCGTTTTGTCCCTCTATCGATATATTTTAACTTTTTTTTATTATTTTTGTGTCTTTCACACCACTTTCACAATCACTTTTTTTGGTCACTGTCCAGAACGAACTGAACTACCACTTGGCATCAGACCGGCGAGTTGTTACGTTCCACAACCTGGGAATCGAAACACCGCCATCTTTAACTATGCAGATGCGATTTCGCAACAAAACCGGTATTCAACGTGGAAGTTTTTAGTCACACCTATTTTTAAAATTCATCAATTGAATTTTTGGGTGGTTTTATTTATACTTTTAAATAAAAATCTTCCTACCCGCCAAGGTAAACACAACCTGGCGGCATCTGCAATAGTGTTAGTGTGGCAACATCCGCACCTCCAGCACACAGTGGCAACTTCCATTGTGACTTGCTCAAGTGGATGTGAAGTTAGTTGATACAACAACCGTTCTAGTACTGTCCGTTTTGTTTGTCGCGATATTCAGTGCGTTCCGTCACTCGTGGGATTGAGAATCTGTCAAGACATCGAACCAAACTGAGGAACTCAGTTCAACGCTGGAAGTTGATAAGGTTTGATAAAATCAAACCAAAGACCATACCCAACGCGCAAAATGTACCGAATTAAAAAATAATTTTAATTAAGTAATAAAATACCTTAAATACCTTGAATGAAAGAAAACTCAGTGGGATCACCTCTTTCACCCCTGCCATAAACCAGACACAAATCTGGGAAGCAGATTTGACCACGACAACCCCACCTCCACCTCCGCGAAAGTTGCTCCGAATCGCAAGACCACTGAGCAACTTTCGCCAAAACTAGCTAGTTTACCGGGACATTAGACCTCCTCGACATGCGCGCGTAAATCCTGCGCATGCCACGTACCCTTTTCGCGACCATCCCCATCTTCGAGGGTATAAGTCTAGGGAGGTACCCTCTTTTTGACCCTAAATGATCCAATAAACTTAGGAGCTAACTTGGCAGCGAAGTAATTTGCTGCATCCGATAAAACAAAATTCCGTCTCCAGACTAATTCGTTCGGTAAGTATTGTACATCCCTACGTCGCAGATTATAGGTCTTAGCCATCTTGACGCTCGCCGTCTCCATTTTCTTCCGTATGTCAGCACGTATGGACTTCATCTGTTGAGCCCGCTCCTCGCTACGAGTCCCCGTCGGTTCGTCTAAGTCGTCCTTACGTCGATAATCTTTATCTCCCCGGAACGCCATGTCTCGACCAAAATTCACGAAATAAGGGGAGTGCCCTAACACCTCATGCTGCGAAGTACAAATGCATCAGGCCGCTTTAGCCAGGTGCGTATCCCAGGTCCTATGGTTCTCTGAAATATATGCCCTAAGGGTTGTCTTAATAATTTGGTTAATCCGCTCGGCCGGGTTCGCCTGCGGATGGTAATGGGCCGTAAAATGCAGCTGTACCCCAAACGAGGTGCATAAGGACTGTAAATCTTTACTCCTAAATTGAGGTCCATTGTCACACACAATGGATCTCGGGACACCAAAGAGTAAAAACACGTTGTTCTCCAGCACTTTGCAGATGCTTTTTGCCGTTGCAGACCGCAGCGGAAACAAAAGCGGGAACTTCGTGAAGTAATCCACAACAGTCAAAATATAACTGTGGCCTTGACTTGACCTCACCAGGGGCCCAACCAAATCTACTGAAATCATCTCCCAAGGTTCTAATTCCTTGGTTCGCTCTACCATCCCCCCAGCTGGCTTCATATTATCTGGTTTAACCTTTTGGCATATCTGACAGCCTCTAATATATCTAGCTACATCTACCTTCATTTTTGGCCAATAGTATTTCTCAACTGCCCTAGCATATGTTTTCCTTACGCCCATGTGTCCTGACAACGGACTATCGTGACACTCGCGTAGCGCATCTTTTCTATCCCCTCTCCCTTAAACTCGCTTCCATTTGTAGGCCCTATTGTAAAAGTTCCTCGTCCCTGCCTTGACGTGTTTATACAACATGCCATTCTCAACACGCCACGCGGGAAAATCGAGGGGTTTCTGCATCACCTTGTCGCGCATATTGAGGAACCACGTATCCATGGGTTCCTTGGTGATCTCACCAATAACTGGGACGCTCCGCGACAGCATATCCGGGACCACATGATCTTTTCCCTTGCGATGGACGATTTCAAAGTCATACTGCTGAAGCTTAAGGGCCCATCTCGCCAATCTTCCGCACGGATCTTTTAAGTTGCTAAGCCACACGAGTGAATAGTGATCCGTCACTACCGTAAAATGGACTCCCTCGATATATGGGCGTAACTGCTCCACCGCCCACAAAACCGCCAGGCACTCCTTCTCCGTCGTGGAGTAATTCCTCTCCCCCTTACTAAGCGACCTACTCAAATAAGAAATTACCTTTTCGCCCTCGTCAAACTGCTGGGTCAGGACAGCACCTATGCCAAAATCCGACGCTTCCGTTTGTACCAAAAAAGGGCCTATCAAAATCGGGACAACTTAACACAGCGGCATTAACAAGGCGTTCTTTTGCCTTAAGGAGTCTCTCTTCGCACTCAGACGACCAGCGAAACCTCTTGTTCTTTTTCAACAGTGTTGTATCCCCTCTGAGAGGATACGCGTGGGTCCTACAGTCGCCGAGCGACGTCCTACCTAACGTTTGCTGCCGGGCGCTTAAGAGCGCCACTGGCATCTATTAAAAAAAATACCTCTTTCGCCGTCACCCTTAGGTGCATTCAGTCGTGGAGGTTTTTATTTATACTTACGGGTTTGTATCCTCCGAGTTGAAGGTCTGGTCTTCTTCAGAAAATAATAACTGCAACCGTTTAAGTTTCATTTACACCATCTGTTTATTTTAGCGGGGACCAGATATTTATAACATATCTGGCTCCGCTTCTTCTTCTTCATTTTCACAAACTTATTACATACTTAATTCTACTTATTGATTAATCAGCGGTTGCGTAATTTTGTCTTCCGCCTTTGGCTTAAATTAACTTCATTATTAAGTTCTTAGTACAGTTTTGTATTAATTCTTATTATAAAACATATTCATACATCCTTAATGATGCCAACTGGGGCCGAACAAACATACAAACATGTATAACATGTGTAATTGGGTCATATTCCCCAGTGAATTATTATTTAAATTATACTTGTTTTGCGTTATTCGCTTAGCCAAACTGTGTGTATGTTACATACAACAATAAAATATTAAAATTAATTTACCTCTGGTTTTTGCATGGTCAGCATTTGACGCTGGCCGCACAGAAGTAAATTGTTGGCTTTATTTTGTCTTTAAATAAAATTAAAACTGATCGCCCAGTTGTCATCATTTTCATTTTATTGTCTTACTTTTATCTTACTTGACTTGGTTTGTTTACTTTACTGGCCTTGGCATTGAATTCATATAAAAACGCCGCAATGCAATGAATGCAATGAATGCGGTGGATCAACTTTCATTGCCAGCACTTGGCCACTAGCAGAAAGACAATATTTTGGGGAATACCTCGTTGTGAGTCACAACATTCCTCCCCCCTTACACAAAGAAAATTTTCTCCTTGAGGAGGTTAAAATTTTCGTCAATTAATTCTTTATTATTTTGTCTGTATGTTTGTTTTGCTTTTCTTACGATATACTATTCGTTTTATTATTATATAGTAGTTTCTTTTATTGGCTTATTTGTTTTACTAGATATTTTCGAAATGTTCTCTTATGAATATGAACAAATTTTTCTTTTATTTCTATAGTTTCTATATATGATATTGTTCAATTTTACTAAATCCCTTAGTTCCTGGCACTTGTTGGGGGTGATTGTTGTTTTATTGTGTTTTCTTTTTAGCGTTGTCCATCGGTGCGCCGGAAAAACTGTCACGGCGTTTAGTTTATTCTTCGTTATAGTTTTTGATGCAGATACTGTTGAAGTGTGTGTGTTGGTGATATTGTTTTTGTTTGCCAGGAGGCTTTAAGCCCTATAGCTGGTTAACCTGGTCTTCGTTTAAAGATGGGCCAGGAGACTTCCCGGCTTTGCTGGTTAACCTGGTCTCTTGTTTATTATATTAATTTTTCAGGCTGTTATAAGGTTATTATGCATTTTGGTTTTTATGTCGTTAAATATAAAATTCTTGCTTTTTGTAGCTTTATACCTTTTGTTGTATTACTTTTCTGATTTTAGAAAGACTTTTATATCTTTTGTTGTTTTACGAAGGTTTTTATGCCTTTTGTTGTTTTAAAATATTATATTGCCAAAAATGTTATTTTACGAAGGTTCTTATGCCTTTTGTTGTTTTAAAATATTATATTGCCAAAAATGTTGTTTATGAAGGTTTTTGTACCTTATTATGTTGTCGAAAATGTTGTTTTGTGAAGGTTTTTATACCTTTTGTTGTTTTATAGCATTATTTTGCCAAATCTGGATTAATTGTTTGTTTTCGTTGTGTTAGGAAGGCTATTTATACCTATTTTATTATTAATTTTCAAATTTGTCTGCTTTATTAAGGGTGTTATACCTTTTGTTGTTTTAAATTTTTAATTTTTGTTGTTTTCATAAAAAAAATTTTTTTTATTCGCAGCTTTGTCAGCATTTTACGAAGGTGTTTCCACCTTTTGTTGTTTTACTTTTTAATTTTTTCTGCTCTAATATTTATTAGTTTTTTTTTGTTGGCTTTCCAGCACACACCTCTCGTGGTTGAAGTTTATTTCCTGACTTGCTTTATTCCTTTTAACTGTTGTTTCTGCTCACTGCTTTTTTCTATGATAACGCTTACTTTGGGTTCCACGGCGTCATTTTTGGTTGCACCCCCAATCTCAACAATATATGATGTTCCCTAATCTAGTTTAAACATCTTTTATTCATATTATCCAACTTCGTAAATTATTTTTAAATTGATTTTTGAATTTTTTCTTTTTTTTTAATTTACACAATTGTTAAACATACATGCTTTTAATGAATCTATTGTATTTAACATTTCCATAACATTAACATCTTTTAATATTTCTATATTATTTCTTCAATATTTTTATGCGAACTCGCACGCTATTTAATATTGTTCTTTTATCTGCCTTTAAAGAAAAATTTACTTATAAGTAAGTACTTAAGTAAGTATTAAAAATTTTTGTATATATTCTTTTCGTATGCTTTGTTAATTAAAAACCTTAATTTTTTTCTTTTATTCAATTTCTCCTTTCAATATGTTTAATTTATAGCTTTACTTAATATTTTTTCGTAGTGAGATTTTTTATTTCCTTTAGTATTATTTTTAGTATTAGTATAAGTATTATTTTTTTTTTTAATTTGTAAAATAATATTTTCCTTTATGTAAAAATAATATGTCTTTTTTTTCTTTATTTTTCCCTTTACTTTCCGTATCATATTATTTGTTATGTTTTACTACGTCTTCATTTGAAGTTATCAAATTTCTTTATTATTCATTAATTTTTTTTTATATTTCAACGACTAATTTAAATCCAAAACAAAATTTACAGAATTAAAATAAATTGGCACTATTTTGGGATCTACAAGTAGAATGTGTTGTACTAGAATTTAATCCTTGCGAGTGATTTCTGTAACAACGTCATTCACTTTGAAGATGCCAACACAATTGCCTTTTACTTTAGATTTTCTCCATGTTTTTTTTTTCTTCTGCCATATCTTGGCTCTCAACTGTTTCATTTAATTTATTCATTATTTTTCTTCTCTTCTTTTATCATTCTATCTATATCTTCTTTTAATTATAAACTCATGAATATCGTCCATTGGCTGACAATTCATTCATTTCATTTCTACTGTCTTTTTCCCATCTTTCTCTTAACTGCTTCTTCCAGAAAGTATTTTCCTCTACTTTATTTATTTTACATCGCCGTATTCTGCCTACAAATATGCTTTCAAATTCACTTCGTTCCTAATTTTCTTTATATCTAACTTTTTTTTTTTAAATTCTGTTTTATAGTAACCTTTTTCTTTACAACTTTACTAAATGTTCTTAATATATTTTTTTTTCTCATAATTTTACTCCTAATATGTATAATATATATGTATACTATTTTTCCCTCTCCCGTATAGTTTTTATTTTATATTTTTATTTTTTCCCTAATAATAATTCAGCGCTTTTTATTACAATTACAATTACGTTATTTTTGTTTGTTAACTCAAAAATTACCACAACGCTTATTTTGCATTTTTAATGCGATTATTTTTCATTATTGCTCATTTCCGCTTACTTATTGTTTAAATTCGCAATTTCTTGAACTACCATTGTTTCATTTTACACATTACCCAACCGTTTTAGTCAACAATTTCTGGTTCATTTGTTTTTTTTTTATTATTTACTTATTCTGCCATTTCGCAATTAATGATTTTTTTTAACTAAAAATGATTCCTATGTGTGAATTTTTGATGACTTTTAATTATGCAAAAGTTTTCCTTGTTACCACTTTTTGTGAATAGACTTAGTTCTTATTAATTCGTTCGAACAACAAAACCTAAATCTTGAGTATGTCCAGTCGTAAGTAGTAAAAAATTTTCATTCCTTGTTTAAATTTTTTTTTTTTATATTATATACTTAAACCTATTGTTTCTTTGAAGTCAGTACACTTTTAAAATTCCTGTTTTATATGAACATGCTTCATTATAACTCACTAAATTATGCTAATAATACTTACTTCTACGTTTTGCTATAAGTTTTATGTAATGTTCTAAACACTTAATCTGTTTCTATTTCTCATTTTCATGAAACAATTTTAGTAAATTGTAATGAATTTTCTTTGCTTTTCCTTTTATCGAAATCTCGGTAGTTACTGGGGTTTTTATTGCTAAAACTTCAAACGGTCCTACGGTCCTACGGTGAAAATTTATTCTTCCTTGTTTGATTCTTCATTAGTACCCTGTCCCCAATTTTAAATTTTACTGCATTTAAAGTATTATCATAATAGTTTTTAGATACTTCTTTTGCACGCTCCTGGTTCTGTCTTACCAGTTCGTGCGCTCTCTGAATTTGATATTTCATAACTTTTGAAGTATCCTCGGCATTATACAGCGGACTACACTTTCGCCTTAAATTAGTTGGCATTTCTGAGTCAAACCCATATAAAGTTTTGAAAGGTGTTTGCTTTGTTGTCGTATGCGGCGTGTTATTGTGAACGTGCAGCGCCGACGATAGCCACTGATCCCAATTTTACCAGAAATTCCAACCCCAATACAAGCTAGTTTTTTAACAGTTTGTCAGGTGATTCGACAAGAAAAAACTTGAAACACTTAAAATTTGAAAAAAAATCCGCCATTAAATGTAATCCATAAACAGAAATGAGGTAAATGCATTTTTTTTAAATTTTTATTGCTCATAAGGCATTAGGGCCAAATCAGGTGTTTTGAGAGAGAACATAAAAGACAAACAAACATGCTACAATAAAAAAACAGGTAGGCTCACGACTGAGAGCGCGACCGCTGAAGCCGTCAAAGCGAAACGCCTGATTTTTACACTAATGGCTATGAGAAGGACATCAGTCAGTCATGAGTCTTCCTAGTTTTATTATACGCTGTCGAGTTGTATAAAAGAAATAGAAGCAAGAACATTCAGCATTCTTGCAAAAAACGTGGCAAACAAAAGAAGCACACAAGTTGTAACGAAAGAAAGAAACTAATAAAAATTAAATATATTATAAAATTAAATGAGTAAAAGATCGCGAGAATTACATTCAGTGCAACAACGATTAAAATATTTTCTGCTACGTGTGCGGTGAATTTACTTTCGAAAAGAATCGACTTAATTTTACGAATTTACTGCAAACGTCATATATTCATTATTATGGTATTGCGGCTGAGAATATTGATGAACCATGGACGCTAAGTATTTTGTGTCAATTGTGCAAATTAGTATTGTTTGAATGGAGCTCAGGCATAAAACGATACATGAAATTCGATGTTGATGTTAATGATGCTTCCCGTATGCAACAATTCAAATTTTTGGGACCCGATGTTAAGGTGACACACTACAGATATCATGTAAAACCATTTTCCAGATACTTTACTAAGAAAGACAATATCTGATATTGCGAAGACATTCCTGGTTTATTTAATACCTTCGGTCAGCCGTACGATCCCAAAGAGTGTCGCTTGTGTATCGATAACAGTAAACTGAGTTTGAAGGCTGTGTTATTGAATATAGGCAACACAAAACCATCGATTCCGATCGCACATGCACTAAATACGAAGAAAACATACAAAACAATGGCGAAGTTATTGACATGTATTAAATATCAAGAACACAACTGGAAATCTGGATCTCAAAGTCGTTGGTATGCTATGCGGTTTACAGAATGGCTACACAAAATACTGCGGTTTTCTCTGCAATTGGGACAGTCAAGCACGTGAACACCACTACGACAAAAAGGATTGGCCAGAAAGAATTGAATAGTTATAGAGAGTTATAGTTATAGAGAGCAATGCCAAAAACGTTCCACTTGTAAATAATAGGAAATCATTATCCTCCCACCGGTGCACATTAAACTTGGTCCTATGAAAAATTTTATTAAGGCCTTAGACAAAGAAGGCGAAGGTTTTACATATTTGAAAACCATTTTCTCAAATCTTTCTGATGCCAAGAAAAATAAAGATGTCTTCGTTGGACCGCAAAAAAAAAGTGTTGAACTATCTTCGATTCGCAGAATTATTGCCACCAGTTGAAAAAGCAGCGTGGGATTCTTTTAGAGTGATTGTTTCTAGCTTCCTCGGGAACAGTAAAATTGCTCAGGAACTATAAAAAAATGGGAGTAAATATGTCTTTGAAAATTCACATTCTGCACTTCTATTTGAATTTTTTTCTGAATAATCTCGGCGACGAGAGTGACGAACATGGGAAAGATTTCACCAGCAGATGAAGTCAATTGAGAATCGGTACCAAGGATTTTGGGATGAAGGTATGATGGGTGAATATTGGTGGTCTCTTATCAGAGAAACCGATCCGATCAGAGAAAAACAATGTAAGCCATTAAAAAAACAATAAACAATGAGGTTATTCACTTCAACGCTAAAATTTCCGAAATGCTGATATTTACGAAAACTTCAGTGCAGTTGTTGTTATTTTAGTTTTCCTAAGTTTGATTAAATTTAATCACCTATAGAGTTCCTCTTTGGCAAACCCTCTCAAATATTCTGCCAAAGGCCTATGACTTCTCTCTAGGGAACCATTTGCTTGTGGATGATATGGTGTAATATGTAACTTTTTAATACCTAGCATTTTACATACATCTGAAAACACGCGTGAAATAAAATTTGAGCCGTTGTCTGTAATTAACACCCGTGGTGTATTGTGGCGAGTTATAATTTCGTTGAAAAATGCTTTTGATATCGTGCTTGCTTCGGCATCTGGTATCGCAACACATGCCATATACTTCGAAAAATCATCTTGAAACGTTAAAATGTATTTATTACCAGATACAGTCTCTGGCAGTATGCCGACTATATCCATAAAAACCTTGTCAAATGGACGTGTTGGTGTCTGTCAATACCATAGGCATTTTGGTGAGTCTAGAACTCTTATTTATTTGACATTTGTTACATTTTTTCACATACTCCTTAATTTCTTTCTGCATTTCCTTCCATTTGTATTGTTTTCTTATTCTAAAGTATGTTGTAAGTGCTCCCTGATGTCTCCCTAATGGCAAATTATGAAAATCCTTTAATAATTTTTCTATATCCTTTCTATCTGTTAGAATTTCTATGTTATGATTGTCTTGTTGTTCTATCCCCTCATCCACTTCCGCTAGTGAATCCGTGTTTACTTCAGTCTCTTCGGTTGCTTCTTTTTCTCTTGCTTTAGATCTGGTTTGAACTACAACTATCTCTTGGTTCTGCCGAGGTATTCTACTCAGTGCGTCTGCACTTAAATTCTTTCTACCTGGTTTTTAAATTATTTAAAAATCATACTCTGACATCTTTTGTCTAAATCTTGCTAGTCTTGACGTTTGATCCTTCAGATTTGCTATACCCCTCAATGGTTGATGATCTGTATATATCTTGAATGGCCTACCCAACAAATATGCTCTAAAATTTTTTGTCGCCCAAACAATCGCTAAAAACTCTTTTTCTATTGTTGAGTACCTTTTTTCAGCGTTATTCAATGATCTACTGGCAAACGCAATTGGTCGATCTTCTCCTACTTCCCCTTGTGGCAATACTGACCTAATGCGTCTCCACTTGCGTCCGTAGTTAATAAAAACGGTTTGCTAAAGTCGGGATATGCCAAAATGGGTGATGAAGTCACTGCTTCTTTTATTTTTTCGAACGCTTCCTGACACTTCTCTGACCATTGGAACTTATTATCCTTCTTCAGTAAATTATTTATGGGTGATGCCATCTGTGACATATTTTTTATAAATTTTCTATAATAATTAGCTAAGCCTAAAAATGCCTGAACCTCCTTCCTATTTCTCGGTATTGGAATATCCTTCACGCATTTTAATTTTTGTGGATCTGGTAGCGCTCCTAATTCTGAACATTTGTGTCCCAGGTAAACTATTTCCCTGTGAAGGAACTGACACTTTTCCGTATTCAATTTTAAGCTATTTTCTCTAAGTCTCTGGAATACTTGTGCTAATCTTTCTCCATGTTGCTGTAGATTTTTGCCATAAATTACCACATCATCTAAATAAACAAAACAATCTATTCCTTGTCATCCTGTCAGTATATTATTCATCAATCGCTGGAAAGTCGCTGGAGCTCCGGTGAGTCCAAATGGCATTCTATTGAATTCATAATGACCAAATGCTGTCTTTTGTCTGTCTTCTTTACTCATGAGAACCTGATGGTACCCACTGGCCAAATCTAATGTTGAAAAATATCTGCAGTGCCCTAACTGATCTAATATTTCATCGGTCCTTGGTATTGGAAAAACTTGCTTAATTGTTGCGTCATTTATCTTTCTAAAATCTATGACTAATCTCCACTTTTTCATACCATCGCTTCCTGCTTTCTTAGGTACTAACAGCAATGGCGAATTCCACGGTGATTTGCTCGGCCTAATAATGCCGTCTTCTAACAGTTTCTCTACCTGTTTTTGAATTTCTTCTCTATGTGCTTGAGGTAATCTATACTGTTTTTGATTTATTGGAGGCTGATTTGCTTGAACCTGAATTTCGTGTTCTATTACTGGAGTGTATGTTAATTTATTCCCTTCCAATAGAAAAATATCATGGTATGCCGTTATTAAATTCTCGATTGCAGATCTTTCCTCTAAGTTCAAATTTTCATCTAATTTAATCGTCTGTGTTAATTTATTAATTCTGTCTTTTACCTTACACTCGTTTATTCCATACATTGAGCCTGACTTCATTTTAAATATATTATAATTGGAAAATTTCGGTTTATAGTACCTCGGCAAGATAACATCCTCATTATTTGAATTCAATATTGATACATAAGCGGTATTATTCTCTACCTTCGTTAAACTTTCTCCTAAATAAACCCCTAGCACAATCTCCTGTTTAGGTACAACTACCACCGGAATTTTAGTCTCTACTTTAAATCTTACTGTTCGTATGGTCCTAGCTTTTATTTTCATTTCCTCACTGTAATTAATTGAGCTTAACTCATTCATTTGTTTCAATGGTAATTTTATATTACCTCCTTCTTTGTCATATATAGTTAATGTTTTATCTATCGTATTTATTATAGCTTTATTCCATAAATTATCCCGGTCTAATATGCCATCTGCCGGCAGTCCTTGTTCTAGTGCAACTACGTGCAACTTAAAACTAAGATTATTTACCTCGTCATGTTGTATCTTCACTGACCCAAGTGCTTTCACGAAACCCCCGAATGCCTAAGTGTTCTTTTATTTCGGGGGTCCCAGCTTATTGGCCTTTGCGGGGCCCCTGAAAGTTTCCCTGCCTATTCTCCCAGTTTCTCTTAGCATAGCAGTCTTTCTCTACGTGGCCTAACTTGTTACACCATCTACATTCAATCGCTTCATTTGGTCCCTATTTTTGTCTCTTGTTCTCACTATTTCTGAATGGATTTTTTGAGTTAAAATTTCCCTCATATCCTTTTTCAGCCATTTTATCACTTCTGGGTTTAAATTCTTGGGCACATTTCCACCCCTTTTCGTGCCCATATTCCTGGCATTTTTCGCAATACGGTGTGTTTCTCCTTGTTCTACACACGTCCCTAGTGTGCCCTCTCTCCTGGCAAAATGAGCACCTTGTAGCTAATCTGCTATTTGTTAATTGTTTTTTTATCCTCTTCCTGTATGTTATACTGCCCTCTTTGTTCCTGACCTCTTTCCCCGGGAAATCTAATTCCCTGTTTGCCCTGGTACTCTTGCCCATAGTTATTATGGCCTTGTGCGGTTCTCCCCAGCTCATCTCATTTTAACATGACCTCCATTTCCAATGCCCTTTTTTCTAACGCTGCGAGACCCAAACCGGTTGTCGTTAATAAAATCGTTCGGAGGTTCGGGTCGGAGACTTCCACCTTTAACGCACTGACGACCGAACTACTGAGCTGTTCCCACAGGATACCGTCATCACCTACTAGATCTCTACCCCGAGACTCTATGTCGCTTATTCTGTTCGCAAACAAACTTAACCTCTCCCCCGGCCTTTGGACGCAGTGCGATAGTTCCATTATCTTTAGACATGCAATAACAATAGAGTTCAGCTACTACAGCTTTTTCACACTTTCTCCGCAATAGATCATTTTAAGAACCAATCCAATATCATTGAAATAACTCAAAGATATCGATAAAAGTGGTCCAATAAAAAACCAAAAGGGAGAAAAATTTACCCACCATAATATGGGTTGGGCTCAGGGACAACACAAGACATAACAACTAACCATGCGTTTACATAGATCTAATCATACATTAGTTTTCAATCTACTTTTGAGTTGACCTTTCGACAAGTTAACATCAAACACGTTACAGTTGTTAACAAAGGTACTCATGCGATTTAATGGAGCAGTTAACATATAATTTGTTCTACTAAATGGTAAATAAATCAAGTTGTTAGAGTTTCTGCTGCTTCTACGGTTAGTGTTAAAATTTATAAAAGAAAGAAGCTCTGGAGAGTCGAATACACCAGTTATGAGTTGGTGTAAGTAGACGATATCAGCAGATTTTCCTCTCTCACTTAAAGATTGCATCTTTAATAATTTTAAACGATCCTCATATGGAGGAAGGTTAAATGTGTCAGTTCCACTCAAGCCTCTTAGAGCAAACCGAACAAAACGTTTTTGAATTCTTTCTATACGATCAACATGCACATTGTAATGTGGGGACCATACTTGACTTGCGTACTCCAAGTGAGGACGCACGATTGAATAATACAGAGTTGTAGTTGTTATTAAGCTATCAAACTCTTTGGCCCACCGTTTTATAAAACCAAGCATAGAAGACGCTTTTTTACAAATTCTATCAATATGCATGTTAAACGACAATTTAGAATCCATGCATATACCAAGGTCTTTGACGGTAGTTACACGACTTAAAGCAGTATCTTTAATTTTGTAATCAAAAATAAAATTGTTCTTTTTACGCGAAAAGGTCATAGTTTGGCATTTATCTGGATTTAAAAACATGTTATTTTTAGAACACCAAACCTCAAAGGAGTTCAAGTCTGACTGGAGCAGGTCTGAATTGTCATTAGAATCAATTGTTCTGTATATTTTCATATCATCTGCATAAATAAGCAAATGGGAGTGTTTAATGACGTGGGTAACATCATTAATTGCCAAAATAAACAGAAGTGGACCCAGGTGGCTTCCTTGAGGAACACCCAATTCTGCAACAAATTCAGAAGACAACACGCCTCGGAACCGTATTTGATAAGATCGCTCCATCAAATACGATTTGATCCAGTTTACAAAATAGTGTGGAAATCCCATTAATTTAAGTTCAAATAAAATTAGATTATGTGGTAATTTATCAAAAGCTTTGCTAAAATCAGTGTAAATACAATCGACCTGGCTACCAGAATCAATAGATTTTAAGCAGAATGTAGTGAAATCAAGGTGATTAGACACAGTGGATCTGCCAGTAACAAAACCATGCTGACGAGTTGTCATGACTTGCCCACAGTGAATTTTCACTCGATCGTACACTATTCGCTCAAAAAGTTTAGGAATCGAAGACAATTTAGCGATAGGCCTATAATTAGTGACGTCGTTCCTGCAACCTTTTTTGTAAATAGGACTGATATAAGATTTTTTCCAAAAAAGAGGAAAATTACTTTCATTAATTGATTTATTAAAAAGTAACGAGAGAGGCTGACACAAAACGGAGCCGCATTGTTTTAACACTGCGGCAGGAATGCCATCTGGTCCAGCGCTAAAATCCTCATCGATTGATTCAATATACTTAAAAATATCCTCTGAGGTAAAATATATATGCCCCAAAGAAACTCTGGTTGCGTTGTTCATATAATCAAAATACGCTAAATCAGGAGTAAAAGAATCTGAACAGAATGATTCTTTAAAAAGATTGGCAAATAAGCCACAAATAATGGTGGAATCGTCAGTAAATCCATCCTGAAATTTGAAAGAAGAAGGAAATCCATCAGTCTTCTTCTTAACATTAATAAATCCCCAAAATTTTCTTGGATCAGACAAAATACTCAGCTTCATATTATCCAAATACTCATTATATAATGCAGCTGAGCAATTCTCAAATTCCAGAAACAAACGTTTGTATGTTTCTAGGTCATTTGAGTCAAAACTACAAACATATTTCTTCCATGCCCTATTCCTATTGTTGCGAAAAGTCTTTAAATCCTTTGTGTACCAAGGGTACGCAGAATTTTTCGCAAATTTGAGACTATATGGTACAGACTGAGAAAACATGGCAAAGAGCTCCGTATAGAAATAATTTATTGAACTGTTAAGATTATTATTATTTATGTATTCTGTAATTATATTTAATTTACTATAAAGTAAATGATTCAACCCCAAAAAGTCAGCTTTTTTGAAATTGAATTCATAAACTGTGTCAACAGAGCTTGAATTTACCATATTCTCCCTATCGGATTTATACCAAATACTCAAAGGTGGATGGTAATTTTCAATAGTAGTCAAAGCATGAAGTGCCTTCTGAACAATGACATTGTTACTGTCTGTAGTTAAGACTGGGTCAAGCAGCCTTTCCAGACTATTATAAATACAACTAACTTGTTGTAAGTCAGAACATATATTGTCAACAAATATATGTTCTTGGCGTGTCTTCGAATTAGATGCACAAAAATGTGTTTCATCGTCAGAAGAATGCCATTTTAAGTCAGGCAAATTAAAATCGCCCAACAATAAAATGTCGTCATTAACGTCAAGTAAATTTAATATAAATTCTATGCAATCCGCAAGGCTTGCATAGACCTCTACACTGCTCTTTGGAGGAACGTATGCATTAATAACATATACATTAGAATTGCAATGTACAACCTTAACGCATATAAGTTCGATATTAGCAGAGCAGGAAATATCAATAAAGGAACTAACACAGGAGTTCCTTACAGCTAATAGGACACCACCACCAACTGCAGAATTATTGTCAGCGTGTCTGTCCTTCCTATATACTTGAAAACTATTGTCAAACAGTTCTAAGTCAGTAATTCCTCCGTTCAACCAAGTTTCAGTTAACGCGATAATATCTTCAGAAAAATTCTGAGTTGACATAAAAATGTCGCGCGTCTTTGAACACAATCCCCTTAAATTTGGTAGTAAAGGGAAAGCCTATTTAGTTTTTTTTGGGTCTGACTGGTGATATTATTCGTCATTCTAGACCTGTGTTTAGGCTTAAACTCAGAAACAAAGATATTATCAGCCCACAGATTAGAGCTCAGAACAGTTGCAAACTCTTCAGCAGCTACTGTGAGAATAAATGATGCGTGGGACGGTTTATTGCCAATTTTCTTGCATGAGCAGAAAGCAGCCTGACTTACTAATTGGTTGTGTTTAACAAACGTCAATACATTTTCACTTGTTGTGTCGGGCTGAAGACGTGAAATGAAAAATTTTTTTTTTCTCGACAAAGCTCTTAAATTTAATGAACTATTGCGCTCATTAGTTATGTCATTTCTAGCTGGGGAAGAAACAGATGGAGAAGATGGAGTAATAACTATATTATCTATTCTCACTGGCGTAAACACTGGCTTAGCCGAGATCTGCTTCGTTTCTAAAATGGCTGGAAGCGTCATGCGCCGCTTATTACTTTTATTTTTGGAATTATTTCTCTTTTTCTTCGAAATATTTAGGTCTTTTTTAGATAAAACTATTTGAGTCTCAGAAGAAGAGGCTGGAAGAGTCTGAGACAATGCGGTCGAAATATTTACCGATGAAGACTTTTCATCATAAATGCTAGTACTGGGTGAGGTGCTTACTTCATTAAAAAATGTAACAATTTCTTTAAAATTGTTATTTAAAGCGTTAAGACTATCACCGAAAAGCTTAATTTTTGAGAAAAACTCATCTGGTGAAAGAAACCTACACGAAGCACAATACCAGCGAAGACCTGATCGTGGTGAGATTAAATCATCAAGACACGACTTAGAGATCCCAGCACATGATGTATGGAACAAACGCCCACATGGGCCAGAACAACTGAACATACGGTTCAGAATGTTTTGACTTTTGCAAAGCTCGTCTAAAGAACAAGCAGCAAAATTTTCTACGGAAAAATATTCCATAGCGAATAAACAAAGTTCAATAATTTTATGTGAGCAAAAATAATGTCCACTAAGTGCTAATGGGTTAATATAATATGTTGCAGTTTAAAAGCAACTGCAACAGTTCTCTGTGCTTAGTTTATGCAAATAAACAAACAACGCACAAAGAGGAACGCAAAAAAGAGAAAGAAAAAAGTATATAAGCAGCAGCTCAGCTATCAAACTATAAACGACAATTAAAACAACACATGTATGTACTACAATAAAACATTAAAAAATTCAACCACACAGCATGAAAACACTATAGGTCACCTTAAAAACAATTTTCAATCACAAATAAATAAAAATACAGCACATACCGAAATTAAACAATCACTGGTATAACACAAATTACAATAGAAAAAACAACACAAATTACAATAGAAAAAACAACACAAGACAAACGACTGTCACCGGCCAAAAGACGAGATCAACTGTCAACTATCAACGTGTTATACGTTGTCTCCTTAAGATACTTCGCTTTGATTGCCTCATAGAGTTCCTCAACCTTGCCAAATTTCTTACTCCTGCAAAACTCAAATGCCTCCCCATGTAACCTTAATTTCACACAATCTGTGAAGTCCTGTGCATCTACTGGTTTCACTGCTTTGAATGCCAACTCGCATCCTTGTATAAACCTATAAACTTCTGCCGGTGACTCAGTACCTGAAAATAGCGGTACTAAGTTACTCACCGTTTTGGCTATTTCACTTATATTCATTTAAACAGTTGCTGGTACTACTATTGTTTCCCGGTCTCTTCTTACCAACTTTAAACTTTCTATTTTTCATTGGGCTTCCTGCAATTTCTTTTCACATTCTGTGTGCTCGTTCTCTACTATTTGTTTTACTAACTCCTCCGAGATATTCTTATTCCCCACTATTTTTCTCAATTTTAAGTTCTCGTCCTCAATTTCCCTTATCCCTTCTTCTGTCTCTTAGAGTTGTATCCTTATTACATGATATTTTTTTCGATATCCCTGAATAGTTCGTTCAGGTCCTCCTTTTCCTCAACAAATGCCCTCGACTCACTATGTACCAGCTGCGTAAAAATTTGCAGGACAACCTCTGCCTCCTCGGCTTTACCTAATTCTTTTGAATCATACACCCCCTTTTTTACTGCTTCAAAATCTTTTCTCGAATTACAAAAATGTTCTATTTCGCTCCACAATTGTTCTATGAAACTGTCAAATTCTGCTTGCGCCATGTGAAAATATCGGTTTTAATAAAAGACATGCTATTTAGTTTGTTTTATTAATATATATCTTTATTCTCTTTCTTTTCAGTGATTAGCTTTCATATAAACATATCGAAGCAACAATTGATGCATAGGCTATAAAAGCTTGTTTCAAATTCATGTATAAATAAGTATTTTGTTTGTATTTCGCCAAATAAGTGACGAAAAACCCCGACACAGTTTAAGTTTTATTTTTATGTTCAAAATTTGCCATGATATCTCCTGCCGTTGACTGGTTCTCTTTGTAGTTGTGTCCTCTTCCACGGTAATTTAGTTCTTAAAAAAAAATCCTTACTGTTGACCAACTGTATCTGCTTCGTAAAATTCCAGCATCGCCTTGAAGTGTATCCAAAAAATTTCAGTTGATAATCCGTACTCCTAAGAAGCGTTTATCGTTCCCAAAAAACATAAAAAAAATAATTTAGTTTTTTTTTTTTTAAACGAAACTTAAACCTTGAACAAAGAAACTTTTATTCCTGCCAGCCTCTTTCCGAGAGGTGGCGGAAGATTTCGAATTGCAAACTTAGAAAGGTTCAACCGAAACTTAAACCATTATATAAAAGTAAATAGGATCTATTATCCTCAATGTTCCCGTGAACAAAAAAAAATCCCACCAAAAATTTTCCTTCACAAAGAAAAAAATGTTAGTTTCAAAATACCCTTGTTGTTCCTGTAACAACAAAAGTCCCAACTTGTTCCTATTAATTTTTGCACAACGGAAGAAATATCTATTATATTATTATCTTTTTTTTGTTTTTTTTTAAACAAATGTCCTATCAAAGAAAATCCATCCAAAAACAATTTCATTCGTTTAAAATTTTACAAAAACTTAAAAAAAAATATCCTTATTGTTCCTGTACTCCTTTGGACAACTTTGTTGGTTTAATTTAAAAAAAATTTTTTAGAGAAAAACAACTACAACAAGGATATTTTGGAATGAAAATTTTTTTATGGAATTTAAATTTTTGATTGGATCCTTATTGTTCCTGTAACAAAATATCCTTGTTGTAGTTGTTTTTCTCTAAAAAAATTTTTTTTTTACCTACCTACCTAAAGTTTGCTGCCGGCGCTTAAGAGCGCCACTGGCATCTATTAAAAAAAAATACCTCTTTCGCCGTCACCCTTAGGTGCATTCAGGCGTGGAGGTTTTTATTTATACTTACGGGTTTGTATCCTCCGAGTTGAAGGTCTGATCTTCTTCAGAAAATATTAACTGCAACCGTTTAAGTTTCATTTACACCATCTGTTTATTTTAGCGGGGACCAGATATTTATAACATATCTGGCCGCGCTTCCTCTTCTTCATTTTTACAAACTTATTACATACTTAATTCTACTTATTGATTAATCAGCGGTTTCGTAATTTTGTCTTCCGCCTTTGGCTTAAATTAGTTTTGTATTAATTCTTATTATAAAACATATTCATACATACTTATTTAATGATGCCAACTTGGGCCGAACAAACATACAAACATGTATAACATGTGTAATTGGGTCATATTCCCCAGTGAATTATTATTTAAATTATACATGTTTTGCGTTATTCGCTTAGCCAAACTGTGTGTATGTTAAATACAACAATAAAATATTAAAATTAATTTACCTCTGGTTTTCGCATGGTCAGCATTTGAAGCTGGCCGCACATTAAATTGTTGGCTTTATTTTATTGTCTTTAAATAAAATTAAAACTGATCTCCCAGTTGTTGTTGCGGTAGATCAGTGTTCATTTTATTGTCTTACTTTTATTTTACTTGACTTGATTTGTTTACTTTACTGGCCTTGGCATTGAATTCATATAAAAATGCCGCAATGCAATGAATGTTGATCGCTCGCTTAGTTGTTGCGGTGGATCAACTTTCATTGCCAGCACTTGGCCACTAGTAGAAAGACAATATTTTGGGGAATACCTCGTTGTGAGTCACAACAACAGCTCTGTAAGTGGTTTCACTAAATCCGCAAAGTTTGGTACAAATCGTCGATACCAAGAAATAGTGCCTACAAGAGATTGGACCTCTTTATCATTCCGAGGGACGGGGATATTGAGCATCGCTTCCACTTTCTCAGGGTCCACATGGAGGCCCTGTCTATCGACAACATAACCCAAATATCGTAGTGAAGACAAACAAATATTACATTTTTCCCTATTAATCCTCAACCCGGCTTCACTAATTCTACGAAAAACTTCCCATAAAACATCAACATGCTTATCAAAGGTGTTTGTAACGATGATTATATCATCCAGATAGACGAAAACATGCGGCTCCAAGTCTGCACCAATGACCTTATCAATAAATCTCTGCCATGTGGCAGGCGCGTTGTGTAAGCCGTAGGGCATTCGTTTAAACTGGTAAAGTCCCCGTCCTGGGACAGTAAAAGCCGTGAACGCCCGTGAACTCTCCGCTACTGGAATCTGCCAATATGCTGACTTTATATCCAAGCTTGAAAGGTATTTAGCGTCCTTAAGCTTATCCAACGTTGCGGATATATATGGCAGTTATTATTATTTCTGTAATTATCATTTTGATTGTTGTTTTGAAAATTATTATTATTTCTGTAATTTCTATTTGAAAAATTTTGATCTCCATTTTGGTATTAAGGTATTATTTCTATAATTGTTATTAATTCTGTTTGAAAAATGTTGGTTTATATTATTTTGATTGAATCTATTATTTTGCTTATTATAGTTTCTTGAATTACTTGTTTTGTATATGTAAAATATTGCTTCTATCTGTCGAAACATTTTGCTCAATAGTCAAGCATCTTCCAGTCGCTTCATTAAAAGGCGGATTCGCCTGTAGAATAGTCTGATATTCTGTCCTGACACCTTTCGTAAAAATATTAAGTGCCATTCTTTCGTTGACCTTATATATTGCATCTTTTGCCTCCTGACTGGGCTTTTCTAAGCTTTGTAGCTCTAAATTGCTTAATTGCTCTCCTAACTCCGTTACTTTTCCTCTAAATTCTGAAATTGATAAGTTGTTCTGTGCTATTGAACTAAATTCATTTAGCATCATTTGCTGTAGTGTTTTTGGATTGGGATAAGATTTCACCAATAAAGATTTTAACTCGATCAATGTCGAAGGTTTATTCAAACGTCCAAGTATACTTCTCACTTGGGTTGTTAATTTAAAATTGTACACATACTTAATAAAAATGGCCATATCTTCATCTTTTACTTAATCATGAAGCAATTTTGCTTTCACTATAAAATCCTCTAATTTTGCATAAACTCCTTTAAAAACTGGTAGGATTTACCTACTACATTTATGTCAAAACTTGACATTTTTGGAAAATTATTTTCCTCCTAAACAGATGATAAATCCAAATCTATTTTATCCTCTTTTCGTATAATTAAATTTTTAAGATTTCAATTAATTCATAATAAATTTTATTAAATTGTAATAATAAATATTTACAATTTTCAAAAGACTCATATTTAATTGTTTCGTTTTTTAATTCTTTAATTTTTTGCAACTTTTCCTTTTTATATTCTATATACATTATAAACATTATAAATTATAAAAACATTATAAATTCTATTTTTGCTTTTTCTTTAGTTTTTCGAGAAAAATTATATGTTCTTTAATTATTTCCATAAATTAATGTCATAACATTAAACCATATAAAATTTTTAATTTTTTAATTCTTATGAATTATCCTGTGATTTCATAGTGCCAATAAATCATGCATGCCAACATTTAAACATGTGTATGCAATGATTGATAAGAGTACAAAGAAAAAGCAAAACTGACGTTTCAGTTCAATGAATGAAAAATATAATGGCGGTCGTGCGTAATTTTCGTATAGTGAAAAGAAAAGTTTTTTTATTATCGGTCGCGGCTTGAATAATATATAAAAAAGGTCATTTTGGTAAAATATATAAAATAATCCGTTCGCGTAATTTTCGTTTAGCATATATTCGGGAAAATATATGCATTTAATTTAGTTAAATGTAGTGTACAACAACAATAAAAAAGAATATGTAATGAAAGAATTGTTGTTGTTGTTGGCAAAAGTTTTTTTTTTGCCAAGTGTTTGTATGTGTGTTCAGAGAGAGAAAAAAATTAATTGCAATAAGTTGCTGTTGTTAGAAAACAACCACCAAAAACGAAAATGTGTATGTGCAATTGTGACAAGTTTTTTTTTGTGTTTGTCAAAATGCTTATACAGAAAAATATAAAGAAAGTTTAACCAAAAAAATATGCTGTGGAAATAATAATATCGGAGTGTTAATTTACGAAAAAGAAATGGATTTACGTCATTATACTTTTATTTATATTTTTTTTTTTTGCATTTGGAAAGTATACTTATTCAAAATATTAAAATAATAAATTTAAACATTTATATTTTTTTTGTCTTATTTACCTGGCGGCTTTCCATCTGCGACTCAAATTCGTCAATTTTCCTCCATATCTTGCTCGCTATATTCCAAGGCGGTGGAGGATCGTTGGTGACTATGCGTCGCTTTGCAGCAACGGCTTTTCGCAACTTTACTAATTTTCCGCCTCTTTTGTGTTTCGGCTTCTGCATTGCCGGTATTCTTGCTAGCCTTTCGTCCTTGAGCCGATCCTGACGCCGCCGGTATTCTTCCATCGTAAGTCGCTTTTGCTGCTGTTGTACGCAGCTAGATGGGACGTATTTGGGTGCGTTAAAGTTTTTACCCTCAAGTACATACTCCGGCACTGGTCGTTCTGCCGTCTGTAGATTATTATTGTCGTGAGTTGGCAGGATCGCCATGTGTTCCAATTATATTTCTTTTTAGAAAAAGGACCTGATTCGAAATTTTGACGGCGCTTAAAAACACCACTGGCTTTAAGTATTTATTATTTTTAATTTATGTCAGCCGGCATAAAAAATGCAGTCAGGCTTTTTGAATAATTAAGTCAGCTGATTGAAGCTTGTTAAATTAATGATTTTTATTTCGAAAAGCTAATTAATGGTATTCTTAAGTTTCTAAATCATATACAAAAATGTGCATATTATTAATACATAGTGTTTAATCTTAAAAGTGCGTGAGTGAAAAGTAAATATTAACATAATGTGTAAGTGCGTAATGCAAATAAACATAACCAATATAATAAACATTAAAAGTGCGCGAGTGAAAGAAAATAAAATATTAACTTATCGTGAAAGTGCGTGATACAAATAAATATATAACCACGTTTTATATAACCAATATTTTTATATAATAAAAAACAGTGTACATAGTTGCGTTCAATATTACTGTGCAATCAATAAGTGTTACTACAGTGCGTATTTGTTAGTTGCTTAATTCGGTGCGCACTACACTAGTATCGTCAATAAAAATTTTCGTCATGAAAAATATTTCGAGTCTAGTCACGTCTTTGTGTTTACGAGTAAGGAAATTTTCTATTTTTCGTATGGGGATTCCCAGAAGGGTAGCAGATAGAGTCTATGTGTGTTCAGAAGATGTGGTGAGCAAAAAAATTAATAGGAGTATCTCATACGTTTGACCACTTAGGAATCATAGATTTGTTGATATGAAGTGGAATAGAAATTGTTTTCTATTTTTTGGTGTTTTATGGTCCCCTGGAAGCGTGGCAGATAGAGTGTAGGTGTGTTCAATAGAAATGATGAGGGAAAAAAATTAATAGGACTAGCTCATACATACACGAACAGATTTCTTGATATGAACTATAGTAGACATATTCCGCTTTTTTGTGTCTTTTTATTGGGACCCCCAGAAGGGTAGCAGATAGAGTGTTGGTGTGTTCAGAAGAAATATTGAAGGAAAAAATTAATATGACCAGCTTATACATTTGACCCCTCTAGGGTTCATAGATTTTTTTATATAAACTATAATAGACATTTTTGTCTATCTTTTGTGTTTCTTGTATACACATTAGGGGTGTTCTTATTTTGAAATATCGGATTTTTATAAACCGCCGGGCAGATTCTTGTTCCTTTTATATTAAAATGGTGAATAAAACAAATCTGGAGTAAATCCGATATGTTTTAGTGGACCCGGAAACGACATCAAATATTGGAATTTTTCAAATATAAAATGTGGCACGTTACCCCAAATGAGGTATGTGAAATATCAATTATAAGCCAAAATAAATGTTTTCTGTTATGCAAAAAGTCCACTCCATAAAATATACCTTTTTTAAGTTAAAAAATATAGGTGGCTAACCTAAACCGCAATCCACTTTATCACTCTACCAACTATAGTAGTTATTATTGAAGCTTTAAAAGTATATGCGATTCGAAAAAGAATGTATTGTTTAGAACACTACTGTTTGCGTAGACTTTTCCTGGAAATTATCTATTTCTCAACGAGAGACGCTGATGATCAGGCGCGGATCCAGAGGGGGTCAGGGGGTTCATAACCCTCCCCCCGCAAAAAAACAGCCCAGTTTGCTTTGATTATTTGGTTAGTTTTTTTATTTTTGATTTTTTTTTTCAATCCTGCGACCCCCTCCCCCTCAAAAAAATAGATCAGCCCCTGCTGGTGATAACGGGTGTTGGAGATTTATTTTATTTATTTATAATATTTTTAATTATTTTACTAATTTTATTTTATTTCATTAATTTCATTTTATTTACGGTAGTATTTACCATCATTTTCATTTATTTAAGTATTTTATCTTAAAACTGTAAAATAAGGAATCACCCTAACATAGAAATATATTGTTCTACGACACCACAACAACAACATCATGTAATGATGTTTCTTGACGTTTGGCTCCAACAGTCACCGGTCCGATAATGCTGTTGTTGTTGTTTTGTCTCATCATTCGTCGGTCCCAACTATCGTTTGGTTTGTCTCGATCAGTTGCCGGTCCGGTACTACTGTTATTGTTGTTGTTTTGGTTCATCAGTTGGCGGTCCCAACTGGCGTTTCGTTGTCTTGTCAGTCGCTGCATCTGTCGTACATATGCATGCACTGGCATTTCCTAACATTATCAGGAAAACGGCAAATGTCATTGTTGAAAAATCCGTAGTTCAGTTGATTTTTTCATTTGTAATGTGAGTGTTGATCGGAGTGTAATGAGTTCTAAACAGTGAAATTAATTAATTTGTAATTCAAGTGGTGTTTTCAGTATACATGTATAACAATTAATATGTCCAAAATATCATCGAAATCTACTACTGAAGAAGCACCAAGCACTTCAATCGTTACAACACGTAAATCCATTGAAAATTTACAGAAAATCGACTTAATAGGGAATGTTTCTCACCAAATTACTGGCGCAAAGCTTCCGTCAAATCGTCAGGTCTTGCAAGTCCTATTCTACAATATGCGTTTTGTAAATCTTTCAGCAAAGCAAAGTGCAAAATTGGCAATCGATGCAGTTCAAATATTTTGGCATCAAGCACGTATACCGATTCGAGAAGGGCATAAGTGTATTGAAAAATTACTAAAATTATATGAAAAGTGGAAAAATTTTCAAAAAACAATCTCTGGGAAAAGATCAAATGCCCAAAAACAAGCCGTTGAAACATTTGTTGAACATCTGGATGAGTTATTTGATATTGCCGCCGCCGATGCACTAGTCCAAATTGTTATTGTGGAAGATAGGCAGTTTCTAGAAATGCAAAGACAAAAAGGACGCCCTGGTTGCATGGCTGGCGTGGATATGGCTTTATGGGACCGAGAAAGAAAAGCACAGGCACGAAAAGATAAAAAAGCTGCGCGAAAAAGGAAGTACGAAGAAGAAAAATCGAGTCAAGCAGGTATGTTTTGTATATTAATACATTTTAGATTTGACCGTCCAGTTTTCTATAGACGTTTCTCAACTTATGGAGTGGTCTGATGAAGATAGTGTTGTCAACTTACCGGTTAACGACACATCTATTGACAAGGAAAACCTAAGCTCAAACTCTGTGTTAGGCCAAAAACGGGGTCGCAAAAGTTTTATTACAGCTCGGTTAGTAGCAGCGCTAGACAATGCCAAAGTGTCTGATGGAATGGCAGTTCACATCCTTATAGCAGCAGCAGAGGCATTAGGACATCATGTAGAGGACCTTGTCATTAATCGTTCAACTATTCATCGTTTACGCCAAGAAAATCATATAAAAGAATCTAATGAAATTACGACTGGATTTAAAGACAATGTAAGTTGATTTTTAAAAATGTTTCAAAAAAAGGATTTTTAGCAGAATCTCATTACTATTTATAGTTTAGTAAAATTGGTTCACTGGTAGCTCATTTCGACGGAAAGTTTATGAAAGATTTGATTGGATCCACAAAAGTTGAGCGGATTGCAATTTTGGTTAGCTACAACGGCACATCAAAGTTTCTTGGTGCACCGAAAGTGGAATCTTCAACTGGCAAAAATATTGCAGACGCAGTTTATGGAGTTCTAGTTAAATGGAATATTGTTGATCAAGTAAGCGGCTTCTCATACGATACAACGTCTACAAATACTGGTATCAACACAGGCGCTGCTGTTCTCTTGGAAGAAAAAATTGGACGTAGTGTAATCAACCTACCTTGCCGCCACCATGTGTATGAGATTATATTGCGCAGAGTTTTCGAAACCAAATTATATTCAACCTCTGCTCCAGAAGTTTCAATATTTGAAAGATTTGCAAAATCATGGCCAGGTTTTAAGAAAGAATTATTCAGAAGTGGCAATGAAGATACAACTGTTTGTCTACAAATAAGTCCATCTGAACGTGAAAATTGTGTAAAGTTTTGTTTTGATCAACTGACTAAATCTCAAAATCGAGAAGACTATACAGAACTGTTACAGTTGGTCTTAATCTTTCTTGGCGCAGAACGGTATAATTTTCGAACGCCAGGTCCAACTAGTCATGCACGCTGGATGTCAAAAGCAATATATTCTTTAAAAATATTTCTATTCCGTGACCAATTCTCACTTACGAAAAATGAATCAAATGGATTACGTGATATATGTATTTTTCTAGTAAAACTTTATATTAAAGCCTGGTTCAGATGTACGAATGCCATAGACGCAGCGCTTCAAGATTTGACCTTCATTCAAGGTGCTATAAAGTATTCTGAAACCAGCATAGAAATCTCAGCAGTAATACTTAAAAAATTTAGCCACCATTTATGGTATATTTCTGAGGAAACAATAGCTCTAGCCTTTTTCGATTCAAATATATCTTTTGAAGAAAAACGTAAATCTCAGCAGTAATACTTAAAAAATTTAGCCACCATATATATAATAGCTCTAGCCTTTTTCGATTCAAATATATCTTTTGAAGAAAAACGTAACATGGTTGAAAAACTTAAATTAAAAGAACCAACGGTGAAATTAAAAAATGGGCGATCCTATTTCAACTTAAAAGACTTCCAAAGATACTCCATAAGTGATTTTGTATCAGAGAAAACAAAGTGTTTCTTCAGTCGATTTAATTTATCCCTGGAATTTCTAGAGTTTTATCCTTCAACTTGGGAAACGTCGTTTGAATTTGAGGAAGGCTGGACATTCTGTAAGGATTTATTTGTTGTAAATGATACAGCAGAGAGAGGAGTTAAATTCATTCAAGATTTTAATAGAATATTAACAAATGATGAAGAGGAAAAACAACTGCTGCTCCAGGTTGTTGAGGCATATAGACACAAATATCCATCGTATAAAAAATCGGATCTAATAATACATCCATAATATCAAGGTGTATATATCCAGAAAACTATTCCCTACTTCATTTTGATTTTTTTATGTTTACCAAAATTATAAAAATATTTTTCGAAAAAAATTTTCAAAATTGCCCATGTTGTTTTATTTATTCGCATAGAGGCATATTGAAGTCGTTTCCGGGTCCACTAAAAGTTATCGGATTCGTTCAATATTTAAGTTATATCATTTTTTAATATAAAGGAACAAAAATCTGCCCGGCGAAATGAATTCAGAACACTTTGAAATTTCGCCATACAAATAAGAACACCTCTAATACACATAGATCCCCCTACAATAGATGCAATTTTTTATGACGAAAATAGCAAATCATGGACATCCCAAGTAACAATTTTAGCCATATATTCATTCTTACAGAGCTTATAGTGCTATCTTATATAGCAAGAAGCTTCAACTATAGCTTTAGTCGCGCTACTAAAGCTCTTGCAGAGAATATATAAGGCTACTTTCTTGAGTTTAAAAGCAGTATTTTTGCTTCATTTGTATTCGTTGTATGCTGCGAATTTCGGTGCGCTTTTGAATTTATCGGAAACGTGAATGTCGTACTTCGAAAAACTACAACGGGCTTAACAAATAATTAAAAAAACTAAAAATAGTTGGAAAATTTTTAACATTCTTTAAAATCAACTAAAAATGATTTAAGTACTTTATTCTTAAATATATGTATCATAGAAATCATCAATTTCGTTTTAAATATTATTGTAAACACTAATATTTAGCTTGCTTCAACTCCGAAGATTTTCTATTTTTTATAAGATCGCCATTTTTTTCAAAGAAGCTCTTTATCAGATTTTTTAATCACTTGTTATTCCCAAAAAATTTATTGCATTAATTTACAGTATTTTACATCTATTCGCTTTAAAAATGCAATACAAAAATACACATTAAAGCAAATATTATACTCAATCTACGAGTTTTAAAACAGCTGTATAGTAATTTTTATTACTTTAAAAGATCCTTTACAGAGCAAGTAGTAAATTTAAGAGTTCTGCTCTTTTGCAGATTTGATAAAATCCTTTACAGAGCTGTATAAAGTATTAAAGCTCAAAATGGTAAAAAAATCATATTTGGAGCATTTTCTTTAAAATTAAAAGCGACTAGCAGCAAACAAAGCTGCGGTAAAGCTTTAACCGCATATTATACACCTATAAGAACACTTTTAGGACTCACTCGCACCTAGTTGCTCCAACAATGTTACTTGGGATGTATCTCATATTTTAAATATCACAAACTATTAAAATCAGTATTTGCAATTGAAGCACCAACCAATGATAGTGTAAATATTATGTAAGCAGAATATTTTTATTTAAATTTTTTATTGCATTTCTTTTGAGATTCGCTCCCGCTTTCTCGTTCTTTTTCTCTCAGTCTCTTTCACAAAAATCTCTTATTTGAATATTCACTTCTGTATTGTAAACACGCTATACTGTATTTTTTCCTTGTGTTTTTTCATAGAAGCGGTACGTTTTAGTAATAAAAACATATTAATTATTTCATTTGTAAATTATTTCTTTAATACATGAAATAAAAAGTTTTTAATTTTATGCAGACCAATTCATAGACCTTTGTCCGCAGCAGCGCTAAAAACAGGAACACATTTCATGCAACCAGTCATTTACACCAACATGGTCACCTCTACTAAACCGCATGAACTCTTAGCCCGTACGAACACTTAAACCACCACATCAACAACATAATCCATCAAAATGGCCGCTAGAGTTTGCAAGCATATGTTTGCGATAATGTATATGTTCGTTCGCTCTTTATAACAGCTCTATTCTAATAAAGTCACAAAATCCAACTCAGTATCAATTGATACAAAAGTCGCAATTGATACAATTTCCTATTCTGTGAGCACTTTAAAAAAGCTATTTCTGTATCAATAGTGATCGAAAGAGTGACATAAAACAAATCATGTCACAACTGTTTAAATAGTTCAAACGGAAAGAATTCTTTAAGTTAATATTAATTTTAAGGTATCTGGAGGATAAAAGTGATTAACTTTATATGCTAAAAGGATTTTTCGTAATTGTTTAAAAAATATAAAGTTTCTACAAAAATGGAGGAAGAATATCTATTGTTCCACGCTGCAGAACTTTTAAAAAGAACAGAACTACTGGAAAGAAGACGACTTTTAAGACATCTGCGGGATAGCAACGATCCTTTCAATGTACATGAAAGCACTTTCTTAAAAACATATCGATTGCCGAAATCAGTGTGTTTGAGTTTGATTGATGAACTGCATTCAAATGATGAGCAAATGTCGTCAATACCATTCGCCATACGATTTTTAGCAACACTTTATTTCTATGGTAATGGTTCTTACCAGAAATGTGTCGGCAACAATCTTTCGGCACCAATGAGCCAAGCGATGGTATCACGCTCGATTCACCATGTCTCACAGCTCATAATTAATAAAATAAATACCGAAATTTATTTTCCAATGACTACCATGGAGCAAGTAGACATCAAGAAGGGGTTAGTATTAACTTCAAAGACGATTTTGTCTTAAGCTATACAAGTTTTTCTTTGACAGTTTTCACAACTGCTTCGGTATCAGAGGCACAATTGGGGCCATTGATGGCACCCACATTGGCACAGTTGCACCACCTGTAAGTAACACAATAAACCCGCTTAGTCTTTACATGAATAGAAAGGGTTTTTATAACACTAACGTCGAGGCTGTAAGTTATTTTTATATAAACCTTTTTGAGTTTTTTCATTATATTTTCTCATCTCAGGTGACCATCGCTTAAGATTCCTTTCAATCAACGCGAAATTTCTTGGGTTTTGCCATGATTCTGGCATATGGACAACTTCGGCTGTGTGAGTACAGCTGATGCGAAACTACAACAGCCATCAAAGTACAATACATGGCTATTAGGTGATCAGGGATATTCTCTTGAGCCGAGGCTTTTGACTCCAATTGCTGAGCCGTCCAATGCGAAGGAAGTTCAATTTAACAAGTTACATTGCAAATCACGTAACACCATAGAGAGAGCATTTGCAGTTTTTAAACAGTGTCGGGCAGCTTTGCACACCTATACTTTCTCATCTTGATTATGTATTAATGAGCGCTTTAAAGCTCACACTGAAAACAAAGTAGTGCTAAAGCGCTTTTTGCAGAAATCTTACTAGGCATTATGGAAAATGTTTTTTTTGCTTGGATTTGTATTGCGAAATTAAATTAATAAGTAGTGGACGGAATGTCAAAAGGAAACAGACCGACACACGGATAATGTGAAATACAGATAAGCAGAAGGAAATGTAAAAAGGCGTGCTAATAGTAAAAAACAAATATGTTTTTTATTGTGCTTATGTTGCTTATTGTGTTTTGCCAAGGCCAAATTGACAGCGTAAGATGCTTTTATTATACGTACTATGAACTGATCACTGTATATTATGATATGTGAACATGCCGCTTTTAAATAATTAATTAATTTCTCCAAAGCATGCCCCACAATTACCTTATATTGTCCATGCAAATTATCGTAATGCCTTGCTATGCATAATTTTTAATTTTACCTCCTTGTTGCCGCGCCATGCCGTTATTTTCTAAAAATAAAAAAAATTTCATACATACTTCCAAAAATTTTGCATACATATAATTTTATACCGTGTAATCTTACGTTATATCTGTGTCGATGCGCAATAACAGTTTAAGTCTTATTTCAAAGTTTCCAGAAATCTTGCTTCAAAGTTTTCAGTCGCCATATAAGTTATATGAAAGGTTCTTTTGTTTTTGCGTCATATCTTTGGATAAGGTCATGCTCGAAGTTCTAGATTTTGTGTGTTCATAATGATATATACGATCGACTTAAGCTATTATTGCTTATCGACACAGATGTAATATAATATATTCAAGGAACACGCAAGCGCAGATCTTACCTGCTTGACATTCGCTTGAACACTGAAGCTTTGATCGTACTGTAGGTGAGATAAATACATATTTTACCGCACAATCTCAAGTGTGCAAAGCTGCCCGACACTGTTTTAAAGTCTAGGTTTCGGTGTCTCAATAAGCACTATGAACATAAAAGTGCAGCGAACATTATTTATGCGTGTTCCATATTGCATAACATACTTATTAACCACGGAGTAAATGAAATTATCGAAGTTGAAGACATTGGAGAGGAAGATACAGTCTTGGAAAATATTGAAGGCCAAATCAATACTGGAAATGCTGGGTATTTAAGAGAGGGTCACCGTGTAAGGACACAATATGTAATGACGTTGTAATCACATAAAGAATTTGGTAAGAAAGAACGTATTCAAAAGCAAACACATTCTAATATTTGCATTTTTATCTTACAGTCTTAAACTTTCTTTGAGCCTTAAAGTTATTAATACGCCCAGTTCTAGTACGTAAATATATTTAAACATAAATGTTATAAAATTAATATTTCAATATTTATATTACACTGTTGCATTGTCACGCTAATAAAATCATAAGTTTCAAAACAATTCAAATTCATCAAATATACTTATTTACATATGTTCCTTATATTTATATCATTACCTTAATATTACCTTAATATACTTATTTTCCTTATATTTATATCATTACCTTAATATAGAAAGGTTGATTGAAAGAAAATATTGATGATTAGAGCATATTACAGTTTACCCGCGTTTTATCCAATTTGGAAAGCACGTTACTAATTGCTAGTAAATTTTGACTCAATTCTTTTAAAACTGCTGTTGTTTGTTTTTGAGCTTCTATTGCACGGTCTTCTCTTTCGTCCCGCTTTTGGATGCTGGCCATCATAGTAGAATGAATCTCTTCCGGATCTATTTTTTTCTTTTTAGTGGTCGAGGTAGATGTCGAAGAGTGCGGTGTCGAATTTTCTTTCAACATTTCATCTACAAGATCTACATTTGCAAATGAGTGTGTTGATGGTGTTTCCACAATCACATCAACTGTACTTCCAAGTGAGACCAATCCCATGCCAGAGTCCTTAATTTTAAAAAAATTAACGTAATGTGACGGTTTAATATGTATTACATTACCATTGCACCCAACACTGGAATATCTGGCAGGCCATCTACAGCTGCAGTTCCAAATGTTTGCAACGTCAGCTGCTCGAAATCGGTAACGTCTGGAGTAAAAGGGTCCTCCTCCAGTCACTTTCAACTGTGCTTTTACCCTGCGTGCACGGCTCCGCAACTGGCTCTTCCAATGAGATAAACACTGCATCAAACAATTCATATGTCATTTAAACATTTATATAATTTGTTATAAGGACTAAAATATGATTTACTTACTTCTTTCCACTTAGCCACAGACCTAGTTGGACCTCTTATGGCATTCAGGCCTTCTCCCAACACATTCCAGCAATCTTGCACAGCTCGTGGTGCCAAGGGGCTATTATTCCCAGCTTGCAGTTCTGGGTGTGTTGCACAGAAATTAATGTAGAACTGCAACTGTTCCTGCGTTATCCTCTCAAATTTGGGTGCTCCTTTAAATTAAAGTTATTATTAAAAGTTTAAATTAAATAATTTTAGAATACTTACTGCATTACTGAGCTGCAAATATTAGCGGTTTGTTAAGGATTAAAAAATTTAAGCAAAAGCCAAATGTCGAAACTCTAACACAGCTGTCAACAGCTGACATAAACTTTTCACCTAGCTGTGGGGAGTTGAAAAAGCTTTCGGCTTGAGACATCATAAACAGAATACGAATCAATAGATACGGATCAAAATGATCATAATTTTTCAGTATCAATTGATTGTGATGCTAGTGCCAGAATAGGGCTGTAAATCTAACGTAATACCTCAGTTGTTCAACAACTTAAATATATAACTAAATGTAGCATCTGGCAACTCTGTATCCAAGTCGTAAACTATTCAATTCGGTGTTTGGTCGTGTTTCCTCGTATGTTGTGGTCGTGAGTGCTTCGTTTAACTCAAATGAAAAAAAATAGTCTTCAAGCGATTCTAATACGTTTTGTCAATGTTTCAAATATTAACGATTCAAATTAAATGCACTTTTCTTAATACGGAAAATAGTAAAATCGTTACGAACATAGTAATTTTTACTATGCGTTTTTTCGCTCTGTATAGTAACATCCTATAAATTATAATTGCAATAGCTTCTATAAAAACACATTTCTTTTCATCGCAGGGCTTATGCAAAGCTTACATGCAAAGACTACTGAAGAGGAAAATGTACCGATTTCCGAAACAGACTGTCTAGTCAGCTAAGTGATTGACTCTATACAGAGTTGTTGTTGTTGCCTTCTTAAAAACTTACTTAATAGATCATAAAAACTAATTAGCTTACATAATTAAGTTAAGCAATAAATCATAAAATCCGAAGCAATTTTGTCAGTTATGTAATCAGTGGCTAAAATATTGCTTACCTACATAAATACTAGAACTTATTTCTTTAAATAATCATAACTTTTTATAATTTTAGGTCCATCAAAAATCGATCCCTTAAATATTGGAAAATGTGAATCTACACTGTACGAACAATTTTCTGAAAACAATGTTAACTTTGTTGTAGATGAGTGGATTTGGTTTACCATGAAATTGTTGAACGCACAACTAATTCTTAAAACTCGCCAACACTTTTTTAGTCTTTATTTAGACTACCTTCAACATTGTGGTAATCTAGAAAAATGGCGTCGATCAAATATTTCCTTTTTTCAAAACCCGAAGTTTCACGATACTATTGAAAAAATGCTTCTGTGTGAAGATATTTCTTATGGGTTTTATCAACCGGAAAATGTTGGCTTAAGACCAAAGGCAGTTCCTTATAAATGCATCGAAAATTTTAATTGTGCCATAAACTGGGAAGATAATTTACTGCAAATTGATGAACTAACAAAAAAAAAGTGCACGAAAAAACAAGTCTTTGTTGCCTATTTGTCTGAACTTATTGACGTGGATCAGTTAAATTTCTCTAATTATGGGTTCCATTTTCTTATTGAAAATTTAATAAAACACGATTTAAAGTCAGAAGTGGAAGCCTTTGTCATAACTTACCAGAATAGTCCAGATCTATTTTTGAATATAGCAATAGCTAAATGGAGCTGTGGTATCCTTATTCTACAAGATTGTTTCAAAAACAAAATTCCAATACATGAGTTAGTGTGAGTATTAAATACTGTTTTCAAAAATTTATGTATAAGTATGGTGTTAATTTTTTAAAATTTGTTGCTATTAAAGTAATATAATTAAGATTTTGATGAATTTATTATGATATTAATATAATTTTATTATATATCCTATTAAAATTAATGCATAAATTAATATATTATATTGTAGTAAATTATAGTATAAATACATAATAATATTAAAAATAAAAGATAAATTTTTACATTGAAAAAATAATAGTAAGTTTCTTTGCTGCTAGCGAACTCACACCACGATAAGCTCAATAACTGCATCTCTGCTACACATATATAACAAAATAGGGGCATTCCCGATTAAGTGCACTTGCCAGTGCAGTTGAGGAATTGTAGTTGTGCAGGTAGGTTTTCATGAACACACCACACTTTTGATTGTGAAATTTATTGAAGTAAATCTTATTTGTCAGAATCAGGTGTTGGCTAGGAAAAGAAAATATTTCATAAATTATTATGAACATGCCAACAAATTTATTGAGAGTAAGATTTTTCGAGTGAGAGAAAACAAATATGAAATCTTTGTGTAGAAAACTGTTTCGAGTCTCATTCGTCAGGTTTTTGTTTACACGAGCAATGATTTTTTATATTTTTATGTGTTTTTTGTATGGAGACTCCTAGAAGTTTAAAGCTTAATTAATAGGACCAGATCATACATTTAACCCTCCTATGGGTTATATATTCTTTGATATGAACTATAATTGACATTTTTGTTTCTATTTTTTGTGTTTTTTTAATGAGGAACCCCAGAAGAGTGGCAGATATAGTGTAGGTGTGTTTAGAAGGAATGTTGAGGGGAAAAATAAATAGGACCATCTAATAAATTTTACCCCCCTTAAGGGTAATAGATTTTTTCATATGAATTGTGTTGACGTCATCAAGCCTGTGCACGCTTCACCCCTGGACGAGCGCTTATTAAACAAACCCACCACGGAACGCTCCGACCTTTACGTGCCATCATGCATTTTAACCACCTAGACTTCCGTCTCTTGTGTTTCAGCTAAGAAGCCGTCAACATCATCAATCGCCTGCTCTCTAAAATTGGAAATCTTCATTTTTAAAATATTTAAACTGGTCTGCAAACTTACTTAAAAAAAAATATTACAATTTATACTTAACTTTATACTTAAAAATGAATGCTACAATTTATACTTAAATTTATACTTAAAAATAAGTCCTACAATTCCATCCCGAATTAAATATTTTTCCTTGAAGAATAAGCGAACGCGCTTGGACTATCCCCACCAAAAAGTTATTAAGAGAAAAATAAGGAACAACAGCATTGAGGTATTATTCTCATGGCAAGTGTGGCAACATAGCGTGGCGTGGCAAGTGTGGTAACAACTCGTCACATAAAAGTATTCTTTTCAAGTACATAGCTAGTCTAAAAGAGGAAAAAGTTAAAAAACTAAATTGTGCATATTCGTTTAAAAACAAAAAAAAAAAATAATTAAAAGTGCTTTAGTGTGTGATAAAGCAAAGGGTGACATGTTAAGTGTGTTTTGAGACAGCGTGTACGACAAAAACAAACCCAAAGCGACAACGGTGACGAAGGCAATTGCACAAATTTAAGTTCGTGGCACAAATATATGCATATTGCTTGACAGCAGCACCACGATCAGTGCAGAGTTATTTCCATGCGGCATTGTCTGGCATTTTAATAAATGCAACAACATCAACAACAGACTGCGAAATTTAAAAAAATGCGGTGAGCAATTTGTATTTCAAGCAAATTTGTAAGGTAATTAGTGCGATTTCAATCATTTCCCAAAGAAAGTCGCATGTGGGAAATGCACCATAACCTCACAAAATACACACACACAATCACATGAGACCGTGCACACAGAACATTCAATTTCCATTAGCTCGTTAGAATCAATCTTGTTTAGAGAAAGGCAAATACTCTAGTTTAGCTATATTCAAATTCAGCACAACCAACGTGCTTATTTGGATTTATATAGAGTTGAGATATCCTTTATACTATTCAACTTGCACATTTAAATACATATAAAAAAACAAAGTTCTTTATATCACCAAAATATATACAAAGCTTATTTATATTCAAACTTCAGCTGAATTTTCAAAATTTTCTGCCTTGTCTGTCTTTTTGTTGCCAGCGTTACATAACCTCACTTTGGTTGCAAGGAGCTCAAAGGCAAATGAGCATGTTCTAGTTTTTGCATATTTTTACATATTGGTGAATATTTTTCAATCACTCTCGTGTTAGTAAGCAAATTTAGCACAACCCACGCGTTAATTTGAATTTATAAACAGTGTAGATAGGCGGTGAAATATTTGCTCAATATTTTACCCCCCTTTTTCGTAACAATAATCAAGTTTCGGAAAATCTTTCAAAATATTACTCAAATCAAATTCAGCACATCCGACGTGTTAATTGGATTTTAATAAAGATTTCCGATAATATTTCGAAATCTTTTCTCAACAATTTAAAATATTTTCTCGTTACGATCAAATTAAGCACATCCACCGTGCTACTTTGAAGTTTTACAACAAATATTCGATAATATTTTAACTACTTTATCGATAAATCTAAAATCTCCCGTTTTTGGAATTCGAAAAATCTATCGAAATATTTCTCAACAATATTCGATAATTTTGAATTATTTTGTCGATAATTTAAAAATTCTCCTGTTTACTTTTCTGAACAAATCTAACACATCCGAAGTGTTGGAGTTTGGAACATTTAAAAATGTTCGATAAAGTTTTTTCGAAATATTTCTCAACAATATTCGATAATTTTGAACTATTTTGTCGATAATTTAAAAATTCTGTAGTGAATATATATAAAATATAACTAAAATTCAAACTTAAACTATCAACGTTCATTTTAAATTAAACTTACGATCATCAACACTAAAAATTAACGTTATTAAAAGCTACTCATTTCAGCTAAAACAACAATTGTAATTAAAAATTAATGTTACAAAAATATTGCTATACTACTTACGCTAGTTAATTAACGACACTAAATTTAACGTTCACCACCACTGAAAAATTAACGTTATAACAAATCACTCAATTCTAGTTTAAAGCAACTAATACAAATTAAAAATTAATGTTAGTTAAGTACTAAAAAGATTGCTACACTACTTACACTAATTAATTTATTACATGCCTCTACTTAGACTAATTATAATCCTAATATGTTCATAGATTTAAGGATGATATAAAAGAGGGAACTGCTTCCCAAAATAAACAGTCTTTAACGAGATTCAAAGCTGAATTTAATTAGCTGCCTTATTAATTAAAAAGCCTCTGGCGCTCTTAAGTGCCGGCTTTGTTTTATTTTTATGCCAGTGGCGTTTTTAAGCGCCGGCAACCAAAATTAGGCAGGGCCTATTAAACGTTTATAAGGACCAATACTACATGGCGATCCTGCCAAATTCGAAATTTATTCTGGAAGGACAACAGGACATATTGGAAGAACACGCACAACAATTTATTAAGACCTTCAGGACGTGGTTAAATTACATAGAAGAAGAAAAACAGAAAGAACTCCATGCAACAACCAAACCATCAAACGACGGAGGAGTACGTGCCAAATGGAGCAACCACAGAAGAGGCACCACCTTACATTCCCAGCAAAATAAATATACAGAAAATTACGCTAGAGGAGTACCGCAGTCGCCAAATAACGACGCAGCAACCACAATCACTAACGGTCGAGGACTACAACAGACGACAACAAAAAAGGAAAGAAGCACTGCTTACCGCGATTCCTGAGACTGAAAAGCCAAAACACCGACGTGCCGGTAGAATTGTGCGCTCACGCAGGCAACAAGCCAGTGAACGACGTTACGTTCATGCCGATCCTCCACAACAGCAGCAACATCCAAAACGCCACCATCGTTCCGGACAGCTAGTGCGCTTGCGGCAAGAGCTTGGCACCATTAAGCGCATGATACACGCTGACCCACCACCACCGTTCGAGGAATCAGCACACTTGTGGGCAAGAGTAGATGCCATCAAGTCCGCGATATCGAGCCGCACAAATAAAAAACATGTTTAATTTCATTATTCACTTTTTTAACTTTATTTATTTGATTTTATAAACCATGAATATTTTTCTTTCAATTAAAATGAACTAATTCAAGCATATTTTTTTATAAACAGTTTTTTAATTTTTTCACACATTTAAGTTCTGCTCCGGTTATTTTAAGGTTCTTTGTTTTCTTTTTCCAATTTTCGTGTAGCTTTTGGTAATTTTTTTGCAGTTTTTTTTGGTAATTTTTTTGTACGTAATTGTTCAGAACATAGTAAACAGAGTTACCAACTCACTACTTTTAATAATACTTTTTTTATAGACACTTCTTTTCTTTTCACTGAAAATTTTAACATTAGAAATGGAAATTTTAAATGGAAACCATTAATGAATATTTACAAGAATTAGAAAAATTGAAATTAAATCTAAAAAAAGTAAAAATAGATTATATAGCGAACAATATATAAAAAAGAAATTACACAGACTTGAATTCATTAAATACGCTATAGAAACATTTAAATTCAACAGAATTTAATGCTATTATATTACAAATTGAATTAATTCTTGAGGAAATTTTTAAAATTCTTGGTAATTTGAATATAAAATCAAATGCAAAAAAATTTTCTGAAGAATTAGAAATTGATTTAGGTTTAACAAACGTTTGGGAAGAAGAAAACTCTCCAAAAATGGCTAGTTTTGATATTAATACTGTAGGCAAAAATCTACAAATATTTAAAAGTAATTTTAATAACTTAGAAAATTTTGTCGTTCAAACACAACTTTTACACGACTTAACAAAAAATGAAGATCGTGAAATATTCATAAAATATGTATATAATTTTAAACTTCAGCACAAGTTCGTAGTATTTTAGGACGTGCAAATAAACCAAACACTTTTGCCGAACTAAAAACATTGCTAGAAAACGCGTATCCGAACCCAAAAACTATTCAGCAAGTTTTAACAGAGTTAGGTACAACTAAACAAAACAATTTTAACATAGTAGAGTACAGGGAAAAAATATGTGAACTTTGCGACCAGCTTAGCAAGCTTTGAAATAAAATCACTTACAAATCAAACACAGGAAGCAAAAGAAGCTATATATAAAATAAGCGAAAGCATGGCTTTAAATGTTTTTACGAAAGGCGTAAATATAGAATACCAACATATTCTATTAGCTAATGCGCCAAAAACATTTCAAGAAGCAATAGACACATGCATGACAGCTGAAAAAAGCTTAAATTTAAATAAAACAAACATATTTCATATACACAATAAAACAAACAGAAATATCAACACAGATTTTAGACAAAACAATTCTTTTAGACAAAACTACAGGTCTAACAACATTAATCAAGGACAGCGAGACAATAATTTTTCTAGACAGAACAACAGATACGAAAACAGAAATGACAGAAACAACAATTACAATAATGATTTTAACAACTATAACCGAAACAATATCACCCAAAGAGAAAGAAATTACAATACAAACAATAACGATTCTTACAGACCTAACAATTTTAATAATTTCAGTCAAAACAACACAAACAGATACCAAAACAATAACGAATACAGACGGAACAATAATAGACAGGGAAACTACAATGGCCGGATGGCAGAAACTGCTATCCGAAGAGGCCAAAACTAATATACAAAATTTCAGATTATTTAAAAAACTGCATTAAATTACAATGTACAGAAAATAATAATTTTTTAAGCTTTTTAATTGACACTGGCGCAGATGTCTCAATTTGCAAGATAAATAACACAAAAGAAATTAATACATAAATCATATCAAAACTAACCGGTATAACTACGGAATCCATAGAATGCTTAGGTACGACTAATCTTAACTTAGTCATAGAGGAAGAAGACATAAATCATACCTTTCATATTGTAGATAATAACTTTCCTATTAACACAGACGGAATAATTGGACGAGACATACTGGAAAAATTTATGACAAAAATCAACTTTGAAACATACACAATAACATTCATTATAAATAGCAAAGAGTTTATTGTTCCAATTATCTCGAAAAATGCAAGAAAAAACATAATTTTACCATCAAGGACTGAAACCATTATACCTATAGACTTAAAAAGAACAGAAGACAGCATAGTTCTGAATGAAGAAATAAAGGAAGGAATTTTTTAGGCAATTGCTTAATACCAGAGAAAGGTATAGCACATATTAAAATCTTAAACACAACAGATGAGATAGTAATTTTAGAAGATTTCAAGTGTCAAATCAAACCATTAAAAGATTATGAAATATTAAATATAAATAGAAAACAAATTAAAAATGATCCAAGTAGATTACATAAATTATTAGAAATTTTGGACATCGGACACAACGACCCACAAGCTAAACAATCACTCGTTGACATAATTACAAACTTTCAAGACATTTTTCATCTCAAAGGAGAAAAACTCAGTGCAAATAACTTTTATACACAACATATTCAAGCGACAGACTCAACACCAGTTTACATAAAAAACTACAGACTGCCACAGACCCAAATGACAGAAATAAATGAACAGGTAGACCAACTCTTAGAAGATAATATTATTGAACATTCTGTTAGTCCATACAACTCGCCACTGCTTGTTGTGCCAAAAAAATCAACAAATGATGAAAAGAAATGGCGAATGGTGGTAGACTATAGAAAACTAAATGAAAAAATAGTTAACGATAAATTTCCACTGACAAAAATCGAAGATGTGCTTGATAAACTGGGAAGAGCCAAATACTTTTCGAAGCTTGACATGACTAGCTCTTTTCACCAAATCAACTTACATGAGGACTCTCGCCCACTAACAGCCTTCTCGACAGGAACTCGACATTTTCAATTCAAAAGACTACCTTTTGGGTTAAAAATATCTTCTAACAGCTTTCAACGAATGCTAACAATAGCGCTGAGTGGACTGGATGCAGAAGCATTCCTATACGTGGACGACGTTATAGTATTTGGATGTAGTTTGAAAAACCACAACGAAAATTTATCCAAAGTATTTCAAAGACTGCAAAAATATAGTTTGAAACTAAACGCGGACAAATGTTGCTTTCTGAAACCAGAGGTAATATATCTTGGCCATTTAATAACTGCCAATGCGATTAAAACGGACCCCGCAAAGAATGATGTCATCAAAAAATACCCAGTACCTACTAACGCAGATGAAGTTAGGAGATTTGTAGCCTTCTGCAATTATTATCGAGATTTATACCAAACTTTGCTGACATAGCAAAAAGTTTAAATAATCTTTTAAAGAAAAATACAAAATTTGTTTGGGATGAAAACTGCGAAACATCCTTTCAAATATTAAAAACTAAATTATTAAATCCACCGATACTTAAATTTCCAGATTTCAACAAACCTTTTATATTAACCACTGACGCATCAAACTATGCTCTTGGTGCAGTCCTTTCGCAAGGAGAAATAGGTTCAGATTTACCAATCGCATACGCAAGTAAATCGTTAAACAAACATGACTTAAACAAACCCATTATAGAAAAAGAACTACTGGCTATACATTGGGCTATAAATTTTTTTAGACCTTACCTATACGGACGAAAATTTTTGGCACTAACTGACCACCGCTTTAATATCACTGTTTTCTCACAAAAACCCATCGTCGAAGATGACACGCATCAGACTTGACCTTTGCGACTACGACTTTGAAATCATCTACAAGAAAGGCAAGATGAATACAAATGCAGACGCGTTATCAAGGATTATTGTTAATAGTCAAACTTTACAAACTATGATTCCAACAGGGAATGAAAATGAAATTCTAGCAATTACAAGAAATATGAAAAAGAACTTAAATGAACAAAACAATAACAACAACAAAACAAAAGAAGATACTTCCAACGATAAGCCTGATCAACTTTTCGTTTGGGAATGTACATCTCTATTCGACATAACCAATATGAAAAAACTAAAATTTATTACACACAAAAATTATAAAGGTACCAAAATAGAAGTTTATGATAAAGAAGTAATTACAAGATGCAGTGATAATTCATTAATCACACAGCTGACCCTGGAAAAACTGTCATCCAGAATGTATAACTTAAATATACAAGCGCTAGCATTAAATAAAAATGATAACATATTTAAAACCATGGCCATGGATAAATTCAAAAATACTTATAACAATTTAAAAAGAAATAAAGAAAATGTAAAAATTTTATTATATAATGAACCAAAAAAAATTTTAGACAGAGAAACACAAAATAAACTTATGAATACCACAACTCGACACACGGAGGACACTTAGGGATAAGAAAAACAGTTTTGAAACTCAAACAACGATACAACTGGAAAAACATGAGCAAAATGACAAAACAACACATACTAAATTGCGAACAATGTAAAATTAACAAACAAATTAAACATACGAAAGAAAAACTTACAATTACTGACACACCAGAGAGTAGTTTCGAAGTAGTATCCATAGATACGGTAGGACCACTACGTCTATCGAATGACTATCGTTACATATTAACAATTCAATGTGATCTAACTAAATACGTAGTAGCATGCCCTATGGAAACTAAAGACGCCGAAAAGGTAGCTCAAATACTAGTAGACAACTTTATACTTATTTATGGATATTTTAAGACTTTAAAATCTGACAAGGGTACATAATTTACAAACCAACTTATGTCAGAAATTTGTAAATTATTAGACATACGGCAAATTTTCAGTACTCCTTATCACCACGAAACTTTGGGTTCAATAGAAAGGAACCATAGAGTTCTCAATGAATTTTTGTTAAACTTTTGTAAAAATGATGAATGGGATCACTGGATACCTTACTTTACATTTCCCTATAATACAACACCACATGTTGACGTAAAGTATTCGCCTTATGAGCTTATTTTTGGAAAGTTGCCCTGTTTGCGAAACAATGAAATTTTAAAAGAAACAAAATTTTACAACACTGAAGATTACGTACAAGAATTAAAACAACGGTTAAAGTTTTCAAGTGAAAAAGCAAGAAATTTAATAAACACAGTAAAAGCGAGAAGAGTTGAAAACAATACTATAATTAAAGAGTTAAATCTAAACGTAGGAGATTTAGTTATAGTTAAAACAATGAATAGAAGAAAATATCAAGCACCATATCATAGTCCTTATCGAATTTTAAAAAGAAATGAAGTAAATTCAATAATATACATAAATGGAAAAAATAAAGAATATCATAATAATATGCTTAAGAAATGGATATAAAAAAATGCTTGAATTTTGTATTATATAAAATTTAATTTGTATATATTTTTTCTATATATTTTAAAATATTCTTTATTAGTACACTTTATTAATCTATTAATTTAATTTTAGTAAACAAAACTTTTATTTAAAAAGAATTTTATTTACTATGTATATTAAAAAAAAATTATTTTATGTACACAAAAATAATTTTTTTTCTTAAGGTTAGGGGTGTAGTGAATAAATATAAAATATAACTAAAATTCAAACTTAAACTATCAACGTTCATTTTAAATTAAACTTACGTTCATCAACACTAAAAATTAACGTTATTAAAAGCTACTCATTTCAGCTAAAACAGCAATTGTAATTAAAAATTAATGTTACAAAAATATTGCTATACTACTTACGCTAGTTAATTAACGACACTAAATTTAACGTTCACCACCACTGAAAAATTAACGTTATAACAAATCACTCAATTCTAGTTTAAAGCAACTAATACAAATTAAAAATTAATGTTAGTTAAGTACTAAAAAGATTGCTACACTACTTACACTAATTAATTTATTACATGCCTCTACTTAGACTAATTATAATCCTAATATGTTCATAGATTTAAGGATGATATAAAAGAGGGAACTGCTTCACAAAATAAACAGTCTTTAACGAGATTCAAAGCTGAATTTAATTAGCTGCCTTATTAATTAAAAAGCCTATGGCGCTCTTAAGTGCCGGCTTTCTTTTATTTTTCTGCCAGTGGCGTTTTTAAGCGCCGGCAACCAAAATTAGGCAGGGCCTATTAAACGTTTATAAGAACCAACACAACATTTCTCCTGTTTACTTTTCTGAACAAATCTAACACATCCGAAGTGTTGGTGTTTGGAACAGTTAAAAATTTTCGAAATATTTCTCAACAATATTCGATAATTTTTTTTCTCGAACTATTTTGTCGATAATTTTAAAAATTCTCTCGTTTACCCCTTTTAACAAATCTAACACATCCGAAGTATTGGTGTTTGGAATATTTAAAAACAAATTTTCGAATAACCTATCGAAATATTTTTCAACAATATTCGATAATTTTCGAACTATTTCGTCGATAATTTAAAAATTATCTTGTTTACTTTTCTGAACAAATCTAACACATCCGAAGTGTTGGTGTTTGGAACATTTAAAAATTTTCGAAAAATCTATCGAAATATTTCTCAATAATATTCGATAATTTTCTAACTATTTTCTCGACAATTTAAAAATTCTCTCGTTGACTTTTCTGAACAAATCTAACACATCCGAAGTGTTGGTGTTTAGAAAATTTAAAAAATTTTCAATAAAATTTTTCGAAATATTTTTCAACAATATTCGATAATTTTTTTTTCTTCTCGAACTATTTTGTCGATAATTTTAAAAATTCTCTCATTTACCCTTTTAAACATATTAAACTGAATTTACTAGTTTTGATTGGATAAAAATTTTCGATAATCTCTCGAACTGTCTTCTCGATAATTGTGAAAAAGTTCAAGTTTTATTTGACTGACAAATTCCCCACAACCGAAGTGTTTGTTGGCGTCTGTAAAAACTTTCGAAAAGCTTCGAAAAGTTCTGTCATCCTCTGGATTTGGTAGTTTATCCCAACATAAATATGAGTGTCTCAATGAAATTTATATTTGTTTCTGATTATCTAATCACCTTTTGCTCCGCGTTCGAAGCAAGTCCTCCCGAGGACATAACGAGCACGCTCTTAAGAGTTAAGCTGTTTGATTAAGAAGATAGATGGCAGCGACTGTCATCAGCATATAAAACCATGATGATAGCAGAAGACACAGATACGACCAAAGATTTCAAGGAATCCACAAAAGCAAAATTTAGTGCTTGCGTTGAAGCTTATCACCTTTGTAAATCCCAAATTTGGGATCTCCAAAAAATATCTGGAGATGAACAACATCCCGAAACAGTTTCTGCAGCTCCCCTCGCTCAGAACGTATCTCTAAATAATTCTGTAGGAAGTGCTTGCATAAAAGTTCCGCCCTGTGATACAGAAGTGTTCTATGGTAGTTATGAGGAGTGGCCATCGAAACATGTTTACAGCAGTTTATATCAAACACCCTAGGCTGACTCAAGCTCAAAAATTGTATCACATTCGTAACAAAACCCGCGGCTCTGCGGGAGTTGTCGTGAAGCGATAACAACTCTGCGACGAAAATTGCTCTTTGGCAATGGAAGCCCTTCGATCTCGTTTCGAAAATAAGCTCATTTTGGTGGATAACCAGCTTAAAACATTGTTCAGCATCCCAGCAGCATCTGCAGAAAACAGCAGTTCAATTCAGGGAATACAATCATCGGTCAATGCTTACATCTCAAGGGATATGTGTAGACAACTGGGACCCAATTTTAATATATTTATGTTCAACCAAACTTCCAGAAGACACCCTTGCACTATGGAAAGACGCACAAAAAACCCGGCAGGAATTACCGACCTGGCATAAAATGGATGAATTTCTCACAGCTCGGTATCAAGTCGTAGAAAGAATAAACAGCATCAAGAGTTCAAAGAGTCGAGGCACTTTTCCGAACATTTCCCAAAACTGGCCGAATTTAAATTATTCTCAAAATAAGCCCGAGAAACAAAGTCGGCAGAATATGCAAAGTACGCCCTTTTCCCAAAACAGGACATCCCAAAATTTCAATCCCAATCGACCTCAAGTGAATGCATTCCACATTCAAAGAGCACCCACTACAAGTACTTTTTTATGTAGAAAATGTCAAAAAAATCATGCTCTTAGATACTGCCCAGAATTCAATAATTTCTCAGTACCAGAGAGAATAGATTTTGTGTCTCAAAACAAAATCTGCTGTAATTGTTTATCGTATTCTCACACCAAAAGACAATGCACAAGTTCTTTTCGATGTTTCTGCTGGTAGCAGCAACACCACTCGATGCTACATCTCGATCAAATAGATCATCCAGTTGATGATTCGAAACCATCTACGTCCAAAGCCTCCAAAATAGCATTAATGCACTTAGAATCATCACTCGATTTAAAAGCATCAAGCTCTCAGTCGGTAGAAAGCACACATATACACGCGCACTTTTCATCAAGTGAGGAAAAAATAGTGTTGCCTACAGCAACATATATCCAACACCTGGGCGAAACTCATTGATCAGGGATCCCAGAAAACCTTCCTCTCTGAGAAGGTTCAAAATCGGTTATCTTTACAAACAACCAAGGTCTCCACACATGTTTCTGGGATGGGTGGTCAACTGCTTGGGTCGTCGAATAAAATGTGCACATTCAATTTGGTCACAAAATCTCTTAGTTTCAATCTCCAAGTCAAAGCACTCGTTCTACCAAAACTGACCAATTTTATGCCATCCCACCCATTAGCAAAACTTTCATTTAAAGAAATCGCCGATCCCAATTTTTTTCTCCTGCTCACATTGATATGATTATCGGAAGCGTTATCATCCCGAAGATCATGTTTAATAGCATGCGATTAAATGTTTTCGGCAGTTTATTGGCCCAACAAACAGTGTTTGGATGGTTCCTCAGTGGCCCCATCAGCACACAAACTTTATCATTTTCCACTCACGTGTTTCATGAAAATGAACCATCGCTCAGTGAGATGCTTTGGAAATTCTGGGAAATTGAAGAAATCCCAATCCCACTATGTCCGAGGAAGAACGCTACTGCGAAGAGTTCTTTCAGAAGACAACGTCTCATCAGTCTGATGGTCGCTACAAAGTCAGGCTGCCATTTAAACAAAATTTTTCCCAACTAAAGCTAGGTGCATCTCGACACATAGCTCTCAAACAGTACAACCGAATGGAGTACACCTTGAGCAAAAAACCCGATTTGCAACATCTATATAATGAGGTGCTCTCTGAATACCTGACGTTATCTCTTATGAAGAAAACGTACCCAACAGAGATTATCCGTGATGAGAAGTATTTATCTTTCTATTTACCGCATCATGCGGTCGGTTCGTCAAACCAGAAAGCACTTTCACAAAAGTCCGGGTTGTGTTCAATGCTTCAATCTCTTAACGATGTGCTATGCGTTGGTCCAGCATTGCAATTTGACCTGATCATTGTCATACTCAACTGGCGATTTTATCAATTTTTTTTCAATGGTGACATACAAAAACTATATCGTCAGACTATGGTTCATGAAGACGATCGCCATTTTGAACGAATACTCTTTCGCTTGCACCCGAATTGTTCATTGGAAGACTTCGCTTTAAGTACCGTGACATTTGGAGTCAATTGTGCCCCTTATCTAGCAATCCGTACTCTACACCAGCTGGCTGAGGATTGTAAAGATGTTTATCCACTTGTCTCACCAATTCTCAAACGTGAAACTTTCGTTGACGATGTTTTATCAGGTGGACATGAAATTCCTTCAGCCCTTCACGCTCAAATTCAGCTTCGAAGCGCACTGAACTCCGCTGGATTTCCTGTAAAAAAGTTGAATGCAAATCACCCAGATCTTCTAAGTTCTCTACCTCCTGAGGACCTACTCGATGAAGATTTTCTAAAATTTTATGACACCAGCTACACTAAAACTCTTGGTATTAGATGGAACGCTCTCAGCGATTCTTTTTGTTACAATATTAAACCCACAGCCCCGTGGGTATATCTGCCACCATCAGCTGTAGCAGCACTGTTCGACCCCATGGGGTGGCTAGCTCCAATCATAGTTCAAGCCAAGGTCCTTTTACAGCAACTTTGGCTGGAAGGATCTCATTGGGATGACTGCGTAAAACTATTGTCTCTGCTAAAATGGAATACGTTTGTCGAAATTCTACCAGCTATTGAAAAAATTAATATTCCAAGATGGATTGGGCTTTCTCCAAGCAACCGAATCCAAATACATGGGTTTTGCGATTCCTCTAAAAAGGCTTATTGTGCCGCCTTGTACATTCGCAATGAGGAACCAAACGCAAAGATAACTTCATATTTGCTGGTTTCGAAGAGTAAAGTCGCTTCATTCCAAACAACCAGTTTGCCCCGTTTAGGACTGTGCGCTGCCGTGCTTTTTTCAAAGCTCGTTAACCATGTCGTTTGCCAGCTGGAATTACCTACTCATGAACTCTTTTTATGGTCAGATTCGTCTATTGTTTTGGCCTGGCCAACCAACGTACAGCTGGAAAACGTACGTGACTAACCGAGTCTACGAAATTTTGAAGAATGTCCAAAATTCAACCTGGAAGCATGTACTTTCCGTTGAAAATCCTCCAGATCCGGAAACTCGAGGTTGTTCTACCCAGGATCTAGCAACCAACTCACTTTGGTGGAACGGTCCACATTGGCTTCGTGAAGCTGCAGATCAATGGCCCAAATTCCAGATAACTCCTATAGTCGTTCCTGAGACTAGAAAAGTGGAAGTATTGTAAACATAACCCCTGACGATGATATACTAAATCGCTTCATGTTTCGATTTGCACACAAATGTTTAGCAAAACAAAAGGCTCAATTCACAAAAAACTCGGGAGAATTATACCAAGAAGAAATTAAGTTCGTAAAGTTGCATTTAATTAAGCAATCACAAATTTTTTATTTTCCTGAAGAATATAGCAAGTTAAAGAGTTCAATTCCCATTCCAAACAAATGTTCGTTCCTGACTTTATGTCTTTTCATGGATAAAGAGGGAGTATTGAGAGTAAACGGACGTTTGGCAAATGTGGATTTAATTCTCAGTTACAATGAAAGACATCTAGGCATCTTGTCCGACAAATCACGCCTTTGTCACCTCTTACTCAACTTTTTCAACTTTTTTGTAAAGTGTGTACAATACATAAACAAAAAGTGCACACTCAACTAATGGCTGCACTACCTCCCGATCGAGTCAATTTTACACTTCCATTTACGGTAACCGGAGTTGATTTTGCCGGCCCATTTGAAGTAAAATCCTCTACACTTCGAAAGGCCCCAATTGTGAAAGGTAACGTAAGTGTGTTCATTTGTTTCTCAACAAAGGCGATTCAGCTCGAATTGGTATCGGATCTCACTTCTGAGGCATTTAATGCAGCCTTCGCGCGATTCGTTGGTCGACGCGGCTTACCAAAAAAAAATGTCTCAGACAATGGCCACAGCTTTTGTTGGTGCAAACCGTACCCTGACCAAAGAATTTGAATTGTTTCTCAAACACCCAGCTACAGATATATTCCAAAAATACTGTATGCATGGCTTCACATGGTCGTTCATACTCCTGAGCGACCCTCACATAGGCGGCCTTTAGGAAGCGGCAGTCAAAAGCTTCAAAGTTATTTTCAAAAAGGTATCCCAAGGCCATAAATTTACCTTTGAAGTGTTCTCGACACTCCTGGCTCGCATCGAAGCCGTTCTCAATTCCCGGCCACTTTCTCCAATCAGTGAAGACCCTTCACAATTGCTGCCATTGACCCTGGCATATTTCCTTCGAGGCACTCCCTTACTGGCGATCCCAGAATTTAATGATGATCGTTGATCTCTCATTAACCGATGGGAAAAGGTCAAAATTCTCCACCACCAATTCAGTCGCCGCTGGAAGGAGGAATATTTGAGCGAGTTGCACAAGCGGTACAAATGGAAATATCCAGGTCGAAACATTAGCGAAGAGGACCTTGTAGTCATAAAAGATGAGTTGCTTCCCCCGACTGAGTGGAGACTTGGTCGTATCGTAAAGACTTATCAAGGACCAGACCATCGGGAACGGGTCGCTGACGTTCGTACTCAGACTGGTATCGTCACTCGACCAGTGACCTTCCCTCTCAATAAACTCCCATCTCAGTCATTCTCAAATATTAACTACCTAGACAACAGTTCAACTTTAACATCTGATTTATTACTCCACACATGTGTATAACTGCATTTTATTTATAATTATTTCTTAAATTTCTTCTCAGTTTGTACCAATGTCGAATCTGCAAAGGAAGGCATTCTATACGATTCTATGAACAATTTCGTTAGCGGCGTCAGACGATTCGGAAGTATGAACATTGCTCCAACTGTCTTGCCAGGTCCCACATGCTTGGAAAGTGCACCTTCAAGGGAATCCGCATCGTCACCAGAACCTGCCGGGCCGAGCAAAAATCAGCCGCCAGTTCGTCGCAACATAAAAGCTACCCAGCTCAAGGGACGCCATCGTGCGCAAATGCGCCATACACGACCGCAATTTGACCGTCAACATCATCAATCGCCTGCTCTCTAAAATTGAAAATCTTCATTTTTTAAATATTTAAACTGGTTTGGAAATTTACTTAAAAAAAATACTACAGTTAATACTTAACTTAATACTTAAAAATAAATACTAAAATTTATACTTAAAAATAAGTCCTACAATTCCATCCCGAATTAAATATTTTTCCTTGAAGAATAAGCGAACGCGCTTGGACTATCCCTACATACCAAAAAGCTATTAAGAGGAAAATAAGGAACACAGCAATGTACTTACCACACGAACGCACCCAGAAAATACAACACAAAAAGCCAGCGAGTAGGAAATCCAACTTAAGGTAATCACTCGTTTTTTTTTATTATTCTCATGGCAAGTGTGGCAACAAAGCGTGGCGTGGCAAGTGTGGAGACAACTCGTCACATAAAAGTATTCTTTTCAAGTACATAGCTAGTCTACAAGAGGAAAAAGTTAAAAAACTAAATTGCGCATATTCGTTTAAAAACAAAAAAAAATAATTAAAAGTGCTTTAGTTTGCGATAAAGCAAAGTGTGACATGTTAAGTGTGTTTTGAGACAGCGTGTACGACAAAAAAAACCCAAAGCGACAACGGTGACGAAGGCAATTGCACAAATTTAAGTTCGTGGCCCAAATATATGCATATTGCTTGACAGCAGCACCACGATCAGCGCACAGTTGTTTCCATGCGGCATTGTCTGGCATTTTAATAAATGCAACAACATCAACAACAGACTGCGAAATTTAAAAAATGCGGTGAGTAATTTGTATTTCAAGCAGATTGGTCAGGTAATTAGTGCGATTTCAATCATTTCCCAAAGAAAGTCGCAGGTGGGAAATGCACCATAACCTCACAAAACACACACACACAATCACATGAGACCGTGCACACAGAACATTCAATTTCCATTAGCTCGTTAGAATCAAGCTTGTTTAGAGAAAGGCAAATGCTCTAGTTTAGCTATATTCAAAATCAGCACAACCAACGTGCTTATTTGGATTTATATAGAGTTGAGATATCCTTTGAAATATTTTCAATAAGTTTACAAACTATTCCACTTGCCCATTTAATTACATATAAAAAACAAAGTTCTTTATATCACCAAAATATATGCAAAGCTTATTTATATTCAAACTTCAGCTGAATTTTCAAAATTTTCTGCCTTGTCTGTCCTTTTGTTGCCAGCGTTACATAACCTCACTTTGGTTGCAAGGAGCCCAAAGGCAAATGAGCATGTTCTAGTTTTTGCATATTTTTACATATCGGTGAATATCTTTCAATCATTCTCGTGTTAGTAAGTAAATTTAGCACAACCCACGCGTTAATTTGAACTTATAAACAGTGAAGATAGGCGGTGAAATATTTGCTCAATATTTTACCCCCTTTTTCGTAACAATTATAAAATTTTTCTCGTTTATAATCAATTTTCGGAAAATCTTTCGAAATATAGGGCACGCCAAATAACTTGAAAATTCTAAAAATAAAAACTACTAGATATTTTCTCAACTTTCTTTTTTTATTTGAAAGAACAATCCTTCCGGTTAATAATGGAAAATTATTTCATTCAAATGGCTGCCTTGGCTGGCCATGCAGTAGCCTACACGATCGGTCCAATTTTTAAGCACATTATCGATTGTGTGCAGCTGTATTTCACCAATGGCTTCACAAATATTATCCTTTAAAGCATCAATTGTCTCTGGCTTGTCGGCGTAACACTTATCTTTGAGGGCACCCCACAAATAATAGTCCAACGGTGTCAAATCGCAGCTCCGAGGTGGCCAAACGACATCAGTTCTGCGGCTGATAATGCGATCTTCAAAAACAGGGCGCAAAACATCGAGTATAGCTTCGGCTGTGTGGCACGTAGCCGCCGTCCTGTTGAAACCAAATCTTGCCAATATTCTCCTCTTCAATTTTTGTGAACAAAAATTCGTTCAACATGGCCCGATAACGATCGCCATTGACTGAAACGGCCACTCCTTGCTCATTTTCGAAGAAAAATGGCCCAATTATGCCTCTGGACCAAAATCCGCACCAAACAGTGACTCGTTTTGGGTGCAGCGGCTTTTCAATGTATGCGTGCGGGTTTTCTGTGCCCCAAATGCGATAATTTCGCTTGTTTACATACCCGCCAAGATCAAAATGAGCTTTATCTGAAAAGATGATTTTTTTGGCAAAATCGGCATCTTCTGTAAGTCGATCGCAGGCCCACTTAGCGAAGCGAAAACGCAGTGGATGGTCAGTTGGCTTCAACTCCTGAACCAATTGGACTTTTTATGGCGTCATACCAAGGTCTTTATACAAAATTCGTCTCAATGATGTCTCCGAAATGTCTAATTGTTGAGAACGACGGTGAGTTGATGCTGATGGCGCTTCACGCACACTTTCTGCCACAGCAGCAATATTCTCGGGTGTACGCACTGTTTTTGGCTTTTCACGCTTTGGTTTATCGATGAGGATGCCAGTTTCTTTCACTTTGTCCACAAGATAACGAACATACGGAGCTGACGGTGCTTCTCTTCTTCCAAAATCCATACGCAATTTTCACACACATTCTGCAGCATTACCATAATTTTCAAAGTAATGTCGCAATATTTTCAGGCGTTGCTCAAGCGTATACACAACCATATTCGTTCAGCGCAAGGATAAAACTAATTATCTGTCAAATCAGAAATGAGCTAAGTGTTACCATTCACGAAATAAGCACTAGTTGACGTTAGATGGCGGACCCTCTATTACTCAAATCAAATTCAGGACATCCGACGTGCTAATTGGATTTTTATAAAGATTTCCGATAATATTTCGAAATCTTTTCTTTACAATTTTAAACAATTTTCTCGTGTTTAATCAAATTCAGCACATCTGACGTGCTAATTTGGATTTATAAAGATTTTCGATAATCTTCCGAAATCTTTTCTCAACAATTTAAAATATTTTCTCGTTACAATCAAATTTAGCACATCCAACGTGCTACTTTGAAGTTTTACAACAAATATTCGATAATATTTTAACTACTTTATCAATAAATCTAAAATCTCTCGTTTTTGGATTTTGAAAAATCTATCGAAATATTTCTCAACAATATTCGATAATTTTGAACTATTTTGTCGATAATTTAAAAATTCTCATGTTTACTTTTCTGAACAAATCTAACACATCCGAAGTGTTGGTGTTTGGAACAGTTAAAAATTTTCGAAATATTTCTCAACAATATTCGATAATTTTTTTTCTCTCGAACTATTTTCTCGATAATTTTAAAAATTCTCTCGTTTACCCCTTTTAACAAATCTAACACATCCAAAGTGTTGGTGTTTGGAATATTTAAAAACAAATTTTCGAATAATCTATCGAAATATTTCTCAACAATATTCGATAATTTTCGAACTATTTCGTCGATAATTTAAAATTCTCTTGTTTACTTTTCTGAACAAATCTAACACATCCGAAGTGTTGGTGTTTGGAACATTTAAAAATTTTCGATATATTTCTCAACAATATTCGATAATATTTTTTGTCGAACTATTTTGTCGATAATTTTAAAAATTCTCTCGTTTACTTTTCTGAACAAATCTAACACGTCCGAAGTGTTGATGTTTGGAATATTTAAAAAAAAAATTTCGAAAAATCTATCGAAATATTTCTCAACAATATTCGATAGTTTTCGAACTATTTTGTCGATAATTTAAAAATTCTCTTGTTTTCCTCTGAACAAATCTAACACATCTGAAGTGTTGGTGTTTGGAATATTTAAAAATTTTGGAAAAAATTTTTTCGAAATATTTTATTATTATTATTATTATTATTATTATTATTATTATTATTATTATTATAATTATTATTATTATTATTATTATTATTATTATTATTATTATTATTATTATTATTATTATTATTATTATTATTATTATTATTATTATTATTATTATTATTATTATTATTATTATTATTATTATTATTTATTTAGACAAATTGTTGACATTTAAGACTTAAATCTTTTACATGCCGCATATAAAAATAGATAACAACTAATTAAATAAATTATAATAAACTATTACTATAATTACTAAAGTAATTATAAAGATATTAATTCAAAAAATTTCAGATTATTTTACTGAGTCATCATATAAAACGAAATACAATTCAATTATTCGAGGATAAAAATACAAAAGAAAACTGTTTCAAATATATATAAAAATTATTAAGAGAATAATGCCAAAAAAAAAATTATATTGAAAGGAAAAAATTTTAAGAAAGTAATTAAAAATTAATTTATGTTTTAGTAAAGGATAACAAGATCAGAAACAGGAGAGATAGAGTTAAGAGAATTTAAATGCTTAAAGTGGTTAGGGTTGGAAATTGTTTTAATGTTTCTTGGAAGTGAATTCCATAGTCTTATGGCACTAACGAAAAACAATCGGCTAGAGTTTAGGTAGTTATGGCTCGGAATAACAAGGTTCATGCTTCTGTTTGACCTACAAAACGTTATCTTCTCAAATAGATATCTTGGACAACGAGAGTGGATGACCTTATGTAAGAAAATGCAATTTCTTGCTTCAAGATAGCTGAGCAAGTTACGGCCTAATAACTGTTTATTAAAGGGTGTTATATGCTCATACCTCCGAAGATCATAAACATAGCGTGTAGAGTTGTTAAATGCAACTTGAATTTTGTGCATAGATCTCGAGTCAAGTTTGCTATAAACGACTTCCGCATAAGAAAATATTGGCAATAACAGCTGTAAGACAAGCTTCTTTCTAGTTTCAACAGGTACGAACGCAGCAGTCATCCGAAGATTTCTGAGAACATAATAAATTTTACTAACGCAGGAGTTTACATGATCTTCACAAGACAACGACGAGTTTATTTGGTAGCCGAGAATAGAAGCCTTTCTTACAAATTTTAGCTCAACGCCATTTAGGAAAATAGGGGGAACATCGAGATTCATATAAGGTGTTTGTGAAATCGGTAACACATACGATTTAATAGGATTCAATTCCAGCATATTAGCTTTGGCCCAATTTGCCACCAAATTTAAATCTTCGTTAACTCTTGCACATAAATCTTCAGAGAGACAATTGGGTCTGGACATATACAACTGGTATTTGTCAACAATATTCGATAATTTTCTAACTATTTTCTCGACAATTTAAAAATTCTCTCGTTGACTTTTCTGAGCAAATCTAACACATCCGAAGTATTGGTGTTTGGAACATTTAAAAATTTTTCGATAAAATTTTTCGAAATATTTCTCAACAATATTCGATAATTTTTTCTTCTCGAACTATTTTGTCGATAATTTTAAAAATTCTCTCATTTACCCTTTTAAACAAATTAAACTGAATTTACTAGTTTTGATTGGATATCGACAAAATTTTCGACAATCTCTCGAACTGTCTTATCGATAATTGTGAAAAAGTTCAAGTTTATTTCGGCTGACAAATTCCCCACAACCGAAGTGTTTGTTGGCGTCTGTAAAAACTTTCGAAAAGCTTCGAAAAGTTCTGTCGTTCTCTGGATTTGGTAGTTTATCCCAACAGCAATATGAGTGTCTCAATGAAATTTATATTTGTTTCTGATTATCTAATCACCTTTTGCTTCGCGTTCGAAGCAAGTCCTGCGGAGGACATAACGAGCACGCTCTTAAGAGTTAAGCTGTTTGATTTAGAAGATAGATGGCAGCGACTGTCATCAGCATATGAAACCGTGATGATAGCAGAAGACATGAAGCTTATCACCTTTTGAAATCCCAAATTTGGGATCTCTTGACACAGTTTCGGCTGCTCCCCTCGCTCAGAACGTATCTCTAAATAATTCTGTAGGAAGTGCTTGCATAAAAGTTCCGCCCTGTGATACAGAAGTGTTCTATGGTAGTTATGAGGAGTGGCCATCGAGACATGTTTACAGCAGTTTATATAAAACGCCCTAGGCTGACTCAAGCTCAAAACTTGTACCACATTCGTAATAAAACCCGTGGCTCTGCGGGAGGTGTCGTATAGTGATAACAACTCTGCGACGAAAATTTCTCTCTGGCATGGGAAGCCCTTCGATCTCGTTTCGAAAATAAGCGCATTTTGGTAGATAACCAGCTTAAAACATTGTCCAATAGCAGTGCAATTCAGAGAATACAATCATCGGTAAATGATTGCCTCTCAATGCTTATATCTGAAGGGATATGTGTAGACAACTGGGACCTAATTTTAATATATTTATGTTCAACCAAACTTCCAGAAGACACCCTTGCACTATGGAAAGACGCACAAAAACCCGGCAGGAATTACCGACCTGGCATAAAATGGATGAATTTCTCACAGCTCGGTATCAAGTCGTAGAAAGAATAAACAGCATCAAGAGTTCAAAGAGTTGAGGAACTATTCCGAACATTTCCCAAAACTGGCCGAATTTAAATTATTCTCAAAATGAGCCCGAGAATCAAAGTCGGCAGAATATGCAAAGTACGCGCTTTTTCCAAAACTGGACATCCCAAAATTTCAATCCCAATTGACCTCAAGTGAATGCATTCCACATTCAAAGAGCACCCACTACAAGTAATTTTTTATGTAGAAAGTGTCAAAAAAATCATGCTCTTAGACACTGCCCAAAATTCAATAATTTCTCAGTACCAGAGAGAATAGATTTTGTGTCTCAAAACAAAATCTGCTGTAATTGTCTATCGTATTCTCACACCAAAAGAGAAAGCACAAGTTCTTTTCGATGCTTCTGCTGTAAGCAGCAACACCACTTGATGCTACATCTCGATCAAGTAGATCATCCAGTTGATGATTCGAAACCATCTACGTCCAAAGCCTCCCAAATAGCATTAATGCACTTAGAGTCATCACTCGATTTAAAAGCATCAAGCTCTCAGTCGGTAGAAAGCACACATATACACGCGCACTTTTCATCAAGTGAGGAAAAAATAGTGTTGCCTACAGCAATCGTATATATCCAACACCTGGGCTAAACTCATTGATCAGGGATCCCAGAAAACTTTCCTCTCTGAGAAGGTTCAAAATCGGTTATCTTTACAAACAACCAAGGTCTCCACACATATTTCTGGGATGGGTGGTCAACTGCTTGGGTCGTCGAATAAAACGTGCACATTCAATTTGGTCACAAAATCTCTTAGTTTCATTCTCCAAGTCAAAGCACTCGTTCTACCAAAACTGACCAATTTTATGCCATCCCACCCATAAGCAAAACCTTCATTTGAAGAAATCGCCGATTTAGATCTCGCCGATCCCAACTTTTATTCTCCTGCTCACATTGATATGATTATCGGAAGCGATATCATCCCGAAGATCATGTTTAATGGCATGCGATTAAATGTTTTTGGCAGTTTATTGGCCCAACAAACAGTGTTTGGATGGTTCCTCAGCGGCCCCATCAGCACACAAACTTTCTCTTTTTCCACTCACGTGTTTCATGAAAATGAACCCATCGCTCAGTGAGATGCTTCGGAAATTCTGGGAAATTGAAGAAATCCCAAGCGCCTCCACTTGTCCGAGGAAAAACGATACTGCGAAGAGTTCTTTCAGAAGACAACGCCTCATCAGTCTGATGGTCGCTACAAAGTCAGGCTGCCATTTAAACAAAATTTTTCCCAACTAAAGCTAGGTGCATCTCGACACATAGCTCTCAAACAGTACAACCGAATGGAGTACACCTTGAGCAAAAAACCCGATTTGCAACATCTATATAATGAGGTGCTCTCTGAATACCTGACGTTATCTCTTATGAAGAAAACGTACCCAACAGAGATTATCCGTGATGAGAAGTATTTATCTTTCTATTTACCGCATCATGCGGTCGGTTCGTCAAACCAAAAAGCACTTCCACAAAAGTCCGGGTGGTGTTCAATGCTTCAAATCCCTCACAGAGCGGACTTTCTCTTAACGATGTGCTTTGCGTTGGTCCAGCATTGCAATCCGACCTGATCAGTGTCATACTCAACTGGCGATTTTATCAATTTGTCTTCAATGGTGACATACAAAAAATGTATCGCCAGATTATGGTTCATGAATACGATCGCCATTTTGAACGAATACTCTTTCGCTTGCACCCGAATTGTTCATTGGAAGACTTCGCTTTAAGTACCGTGACATTTGGAGTCAATTGTGCCTCTTATCTAGCAATACGTACTCTACACCAGCTGGCTGAGGATTGTAAAGATGTTTATCCACTTGTCTCACCAATTCTCAAACGTGAAACTTTCGTTGACGATGTTTTATCAGGTGGACATGACATTCCTTCAGCCCTTCACGCTCAAATTCAGCTTCGAAGCGCACTGAATTCCGCTGGATTTCCTGTAAAAAAGTTGAATGCAAATCACCCAGATCTTCTAAGTTCTCTACCTCCTGAGGACCTACTCGATGAAGATTTTCTAAAATTTTATGACACCAGCTCCACTAAAACTCTTGGTATTAGATGGAACGCTCTCAGCGATTCCTTTTGTTGCAATATTAAACCCACAGCCCCGTCCATATCTGCCACCACAAGACTGATTTTATCAGCTGTAGCAGCACTGTTCGACCCCATGGGGTGGCTAGCCCCAATCATAGTTTAAGCCAAGGTCCTTTTACAGCAACTTTGGCTGGAAGGATCTCATTGGGATGACTGCGTAAAACTATTGTCTCTGCTAAAATGGAATACGTTTGTCGAAAATCTACCAGCAAATCTGAGGAACCAAACGCAAAGATCTCTTCATATTTTCGAAGAGTAAAGTCGCTTCAATCCAAGCAATCAGTTTGCCCCGTTTAGAACTGTTCGCAGCCGTGCTTCTTTCAAAGCTCGTTAACCATGTCGTTTGCCAAGTGGGATTACCTACTCATGAACTCTTTTTATTGTCAGATTCGTCTATTGTTTTGGCCTGTCTTGGAAAACCAACCTACAGCTGGAAAACGTACGTGACTTACCGAGTCTCCAAAATTTTGAAGAATGTCCAAAATTCAACCTGAAAGCATGTACCTTCCGTTGAAAATCCTGCAGATCTGGGAACTCGAGGTTGTTCAACCCAGGATCTAGCAACCAACTCACTTTGGTGGAACGGTCCACATTGGCTTCGTAAAGCTGCAGATCAATGGCCCAAATTCCAGATAACTCCTATAGTCGTTCATGAGACTAGAAAAGTGGAAGTATTGTATACATATACCCCTGACGATGATATACTAAATCGCTTCTCAACATACCCTCGTGCCCTTCGAGTAATTGCCTACATGTTTCGATTTGCACACAAATGTTTAGCAAAACAAAAGGCTCAATTCACAAAAAATTCGGGAGAATTATCCCAAGATGAAATTAAGTTCGTAAAGTTGCATTTAATTAAGCAATCACAAATTTTGTATTTTCGTGAAGAATAAAGCAAGTTAAAGAGTTCAATTCCTATTCCAAACAAAAGTTCGCTCCTGACTTTATGTCCTTTCATGGATAAAGAGGGAGTATTGAGAGTAAACGGACGATTCGTTGGTCGACGCGGCTTACCAAAAAAAATGTCATAGACAATGGCCGCAACTTTGTTGGTGCAAACCGTACCCTGACCAAAGAATTTGAATTGCTTCTCAAACACTCAGCTACAGATATATCCTAAAAATACTGTATGCATGGCTCCACATGGTCGTTCATACCCCTGAGCGCCCCTCACATAGGCGGCCTTTGGGAAGCGGCAGTCAAAAGCTTCAAAGTTATTTTCAAAAAGGTATCCCAAGGCCATAAATTTACCTTTGAAGTGTTCTCGACACTCCTGGCTCGCATCGAAGCCGTTCTCAATTCCCGGCCACTTTCTCCATTCAGTGAAGACCCTTCACAATTGCTGCCATTGACCTCGGCACATTTCCTTCGAGGCACTCCCTTACTGGCGATCCCAGAATTTAATGATGATCGTTGATCTCTCATTAACCGATGGGAAAAGGTCAAAATTCTCCACCACCAATTCAGTCGCCGCTGGAAGGAGGAATATTTGAGCGAGTTGCACAAGCGGTACAAACGGAAATATCCAGATCGAAACATTAGCTAAGAGGACCTTGTAGTTATAAAAGATGAGTTGCTTCCCCCGACTGAGTGGAGACTTGGTCGTATCGTAAAGACTTATCAAGGACCAGACCATCGGGTACGGGTCGCTGACGTTCGTACTCAGACTGGTATCGTCACTCGACCAGTCATTAAACTCTGCGTCCTTCCCTCTTAATAAACTCCCATCTCAGTCATTCTCAAATATTACCTACCTAGACAACAGTTCAACTTAAACATCTGATTTATTACTCCACACATGTGTATTACTGCATTTTATTTATAATTATTTCTTAAATTTCTTCTCAGTTTAAACCAATGTCGACTCTGCAAAGGAAGACATTCTATACGATTCTGTGAACAATTTCTAAGCATGTCTACTCTTCAGCGGCGTCAGACGATTCGGAAGTATGAACATTGCTCCAACTGTCTTGCTAGGTCCCACATGCTTGGAAAGTGCACCTCTGAGGCTGTACGTAAGATCTGTGGCGACGTCCATCACTCAGTGCTACATCAATTCAGACCAGATCGATTGTCGCTGCAATCCAAAAAGACCGTGTGTCTTTCGCGGGAATCCGCATCTTCAATTCATTTAAACATCCGCATCATTTAAACTGGTTTGCAAATTTACTTAAAAAAATACTACAATTAATACTTAACTTTATACTTAAAAATAAGTCCTACAATTCCATCCCGAATTAAATATTTTTCCTTCGAGAATAAGCGAACGCGCTTGGACTATCCCCACATACCAAAAAGTTATTAAGAGGAAAATAAGGAACACAGCAATGTACTTACCACACGAACGCACCCAGAAAATACAACACAAAAAGCCAGCGACTAGGAAATCCAACTTAAGGTAATCACTCGTTTTTTTATTATTCTCATGGCAAGTGTGGCAAGTGTGGTGACAACTCGTCACATAAAAGTATTCTTTTCAAGTACATAGCTAGTCTACAAGAGGAAAAAGTTAAAAAACTAAATTGTGCGTATTCGTTTAAAATAAAAAAAAAAATAATTGAAAGTGCTTTAGTTTGTGATAAAGCAAAGTGTGACATGTTAAGTGTGTTTTGAGACAGCGTGTACGACAAAAAAACCCCAAAGCGACAACGGTGACGAAGGCAATTGCACAAATTTAAGTTCGTGGCCCAAATATATGCATATTGCTTGACAGCAGCACCACGATCAGCGCAGAGTCGTTTCCATGCGGCATTGTCTGGCATTTTAATAAATGCAACAACATCAACAACAGACTGCGAAATTTAAAAAAATGCGGTGAGTAATTTGTATTTTAAGCAAATTGGTAAGGTAATTAGTGCGATTTCAATCATTTCCCAAAGAAAGTCGCATGTGGGAAATGCACCATAACCTCACAAAACACACACACACAATCACATGAGACCGTGCACACAGAACATTCAATTGCCATTAGCTCGTTAGAATCAAGCTTGTTTAGAGAAAGGCAAATGCTTTAGTTTAGCTATATTCAAATTCAGCACAACCAAAGTGCTTATTTGGATTTATAAAGAGTTGAGATATCCTTTGAAATATTCTCAATAAGTTTACAAACTATTCAACTTGCCCATTTAATTACATATAAAAAAAACAAAGTTCTTTATATCACCAAAATATACGCAAAGCTTATTTATATTCAAACTTCAGCTGAATTTTCAAAATTTTTTGCCTTGTCTGTCCTTTTTTTGCCAGCGTTACATAACCTCACTTTGGTTGCAAGGAGCCCAAAGGCAAATGAGCATGTTCTAGTTTTTGCATATTTTTACATATTGGTGAATATCTTTCAATCATTCACGTGTTAGTAAGCAAATTTAGCACAACCCACGCGTTAATTTGAATTTATAAACAGTGTAGATAGGCGGTGAAATATTTGCTCAATATTTTACCCCCTTTTTCGTAACAATTATAAAATTTTTCTCGTTTATAATCAAGTTTTGGGAAAATCTTTCGAAATATTACTCAAATCAAATTCAGCACATCCGACGTGCTAATTGGATTTTTATAAAGATTTTCGATAATCTTCCGAAATCTTTTCTCAACAATTTAAAATATTTTCTCGTTACAATCAAATTTAGCACATCCAACGTGCTACTTTGAAGTTTTACAACAAATATTCGATAATATTTTAACTACTTTATCAATAAATCTAAAATATCTCGTTTTTGGATTTCGAAAAATCTATCGAAATATTTCTCAACAATATTCGATAATTTTGAACTATTTTGTCGATAATTTAAAAATTCTCATGTTTACTTTTCTGAACAAATCTAACACATCCGAAGTGTTGGTGTTTGGAACAGTTAAAAATTTTCGAAATATTTCTCAACAATATTCGATAATTTTTTTCTCTCGAACTATTTTCTCGATAATTTTAAAAATTCTCTCGTTTACCCCTTTTAACATATCTAACACATCCAAAGTGTTGGTGTTTGGAATATTTAAAAACAAAATTTCGAAAAATCTATCGAAATATTTCTCAACAATATTCGATAATTTTCGAACTATTTCGTCGATAATTTAAAAATTCTCTTGTTTTCCTCTGAACAAATCTAACACATCTGAAGTGTTGGTGTTTGGAATATTTAAAAATTTTGGAAAAAATTTTTTCGAAATATTTCTCAACAATATTCGATAATTTTCTAACTATTTTCTCGACAATTTAAAAATTCTCTCGTTGACTTTTCTGAACAAATCTAACACATCCGAAGTATTGGTGTTTGGAACATTTAAAAATTTTTCGATAAAATTTTTCGAAATATTTCTCAACAATATTCGATAATTTTTTTCTCTAGAACTATTTTCTCGATAATTTTAAAAATTCTCTCGTTTACCCCTTTTAACAAATCTAATACATCCAAAGTGTTGGTGTTTGGAATATTTTAAAAAAATTTCGAAAAATCTATCGATATATTTCTCAACAATATTCGATAATTTTCTAACTATTTTCTCAACAATTAAAAAATTCTCTCGTTGACTTTTCTGAACAAATCTAACACATCCGAAGTGTTGGTGTTTGGAACATTTAAATATTTTTCAACAATATTCGATAATTTTTTATTCTTCTCGTACTATTTTGTCGATAATTTTAAAAATTTTCTCATTTACTCTTTTAAACAAATTAAACTGAATTTACTAGTTTTGATTGGATAAAAATTTTCGATAATCTCTCGAACTGTCTTTTCGATAATTGTGAAAAAGTTCAAGTTTAATTTGGCTGACGAATTCCCCACAACCGAAGTGTGTGTTGGCGTCTGTAAAAACTTTCGAAAATCTTCGAAAAATTCTGTCGTCCTCTGGATTTGGTAGTTTATCTCAATATCAATATGAGTATCTCAATGAAATTTATATTTGTTTCTGATTATCTAATCACCTTTTGCTCCGCGTTCGAAGCAAGTCCTGCGGAGGACATACCGAGCACGCTCTTAAGAGTTAAGCTGTTTGATTTAGAAGATAAATGGCAGCGACTGTCATCAGCATATGAAACCGTGATAATAGCAGAAGACACAGATACGACCAAAGATATCAAGGAATCCACAAAAGCAAAATTTAGTGCTTGCGCTGAAGCTTATTACCTTTGTAAATCCCAAATTTGGGATCTCCAAAAAATATCTGGAGATGAACAACATCCCGAAACAGTTTCTGCAGCTCCCCTCGCTCAGAACGTATCTCTAAATAATTCTGTAGGAAGTGCTTGCATAAAAGTTCCGCCCTGTGATACAGAAGTGTTCTATTGTACTTATGAGGAGTGGCCATCGAGACATGTTTACAGCAGTTTATATGAAACACCCTAAGCTGACTCAAGCTCAAAAATTGTACCACTTTCGTAACAAAACCCGCGGCTCTGCGGGAGTTGTCGTGAAGCGATAACAACTCTGCGACGAAAATTTCTCTCTAGCATGGGAAGCCCTTCGATTTCGTTTCGAAAATAAGCGCATTTTGGTGGATAACCACCTTAAAACATTGTTCAGCATCCCAGCAGCATCTGCAGAAAACAGCAGTTCAATTCAGAGAATACAATCATCGGTCAATGATTGCCTCTCAATGCTTACATCTCAAGGGATATGTGTAGACAACATATTTATGTTCAACCAAACTTCCAGAAGACACCCTTGCACTATAGAAAGACTCACAAAAAACCCGACAGGAATTACCGACCTGGCATAAAATGGATTAATTTCTCACAGCTATGTCGTAAGTCGTGTGGCACCTGTAGCGGGGTTGTCCTGTGTCTTCGTATTATAGCAGTGTTTAGAGCTTCGGTACAGCCAGGAAAATGCGCCTTTAAAAGCACCTCGTGGGATTCCTGACTGCTCTCCGTCCACTGGCCATTGTCTTTTCGTAGCTGGCTCTGAATGGAGGACTGCTTTGAGAGTAGCTTCCTGAGCCTTGCTGTGTCTGCAGTTTTTTCTTTGCTTGAGCAGAAGTTCTACCATGAGTGTCTTTTTGCTCTGCGTACGTTTGTCTTAAAAAGTTTGAGCCTACATTTGTATTCCCCCCAAATTTCCTCTTGGTCAGCTATTTTAGCTAGTTTAAAAAAATCTTTTAGGTCGCGTCTTTGCTATGTAAGATTCGGACTCCACCATGATGGTCTGATCTTACACTTTGTTCGCGTGGGCTTACAAGAGGCATGATAGGCCTTGAGAAGATGGGCCGAGAGAATCTTCAGGGACCTTTCAATGCCCTCTTCCGTATTAATTTGTTTAGGAGCTGGTAATTTGGTCTCAATGATGCTTCTGAAGCGGTTCCAGTTAGTGTTTCTGGGGCTTCTAAAGATCTTTTGAGCTGGAGTGTAATTAAAACTTATACTGAAGCTAATATAATTGTGGTCTGAGAAGGAGGGCTGTGCTAGCACCCTCCAATTTGTGACCAGAGTGTTGTTGTCGGAGGATATCGTTAGATCTAATACATTCGACGAGGTGGGGCCTACATAAGTGGGTTCCTCGCCGATGTTAGCTATACTGAGATTATGTTGTAAAATAAAGTTAAATAGGGACTCACCTCGATCATTGATGTCTGGGCTGCCCCATACTGGGTGGTGTGCATTGGCATCTGCTCCAATGACAACTGCTTGGTTCTTCCCGCAAGTGATTGCTACCATTCTTTGTAGCTCGTCTGGTGGTACGTTGACGTCATGCGCCATGTAGCATGAGGCGACCAGGGTCGGCTCGTCCGCGTTGTCCTCTAGCGCCACGACGGTAAGATCGTCAGTGCTGTAATGAGACATTAGATAAGTATAGATGCCTTTCCTTACAAGGATGGCTGTTCTTGTTCTACTTACTGTTGTTGCGAAAAACGTATCAAAGTTTTGTGACTTTAGGCCAGATACCGCGTTGCCCGAGGCAATCCACGGCTCCTGTACTAAAGCCACATCGTAGCCTCCTTCCTCCAATACGAGAAGGAGTTCTGTGCTGGCGGTTTTGGTTTTATGCAGGTTTATCTGAAGGACCTTCAACTGCATTAGGCTGAAGGTTCCTTTACGGGGTCAACTTTTGTGAGCGTGCCTCCGTCACCCTTATTTTCCAGACTGAGTCCTTGGGCAGCGTCGGTCACGGCTTCTAGGCCGAGATATTTTTCAACCTCTCCGGACTCTAGTGTGTTGCTGTTGTTGTCCTTGGGGTGGCGCTTTTTCAGGCGCAGATAAACACTACCAACGCCCCACGCCATTTTCCCGTAACGCGCGTAGAGGATATCCTCTGCCTCCTTGTAGATTTGGAGGATGTTAGTGTTGCCCCCCGCTACACTACCAGGTAGTGGATCAGCAACCTCCAACACATTCCAATCAGCTGTTGGCGCGTCCGGATTTTGTTTCTGGAGAAGCTTCAGTGCGGACTCATGTGGCACTACTCTTGGGAAGAGTACCTTCGCTTTTGGCAGGGACGGGATACTAGTCCTGTCCACTACTTCCAGTTGGGCACTGAATTAATTAATAAATAATTATTAATTATTAATTATTAATTATTAATTATTAATTATTAATTATTAATTATTAATTATTAATTATTAATTATTAATTATTAATTATTAATTATTAATTATTAATTATTAATTATTAATTATTAATTATTAATTATTAATTATTAATTATTAATTATTAATTATTAATTATTAATTATTAATTATTAATTATTAATTATTAATTATTAATTATTAATTATTAATTATTAATTATTAATTATTAATTATTAATTATTAATTATTAATTAGCAGATACAAAATATCTTTTAGTCGAAGTCTAAAGACATCGTCACACGCCAAGAAATCAAAGGTTGTATGAACTTGTCTTAAAAATTTCTAATTTTTTGTTAATTGAAATCATGATTTATTTCATTATGTAATTAATTAAACTTATAATCAATTCACTAAAACTATAAGCTATTGGCTTACTAAGAAAATGTTATTAAATAAATATTTGATGTAACTAACTTTACTAGGCAATATTGGCACATTGATGAATTAATTCACCTCAAATATAAAAATTATTGTTAATAAATAAAATATACAAAACTTTTTGCCTAACCGAAATTATCACTTGTTCATTGAGATAACGAATTCATTAATTTCATAATGAACAAAACTTATAATTCTTTATGATTGTTAACGATTGATCGTAAAACGAATTTTCGTTGAAGCAATGACTAATTTATTAAATTTTAGAAATCGTATGTCATATTCAAGAATTTAATTTATTGCAAAAAAATGAACTATTGGTAACAGCTTAGCCAGATAATTTAATTCAACAAATAAAGCTGAAGAAAACATTTTACAATCTCTTGTTTATTTCAAAAGTGATTTTATTTGTTGAATAATATCTGTGATAATACTTGTGATTTGTGTTTCAGAAACGTGGTTTTGTGAAAGTAAGCACTATAATCTTTTTAAAATAAATGGCTATAAACTATTTCGAGCTGACAGACAAGGTCACGCTGGTGGTGCGTCTATCTTTGTATGTAGTTTTATTGCTTGTAAAATACACTGTACATCTTCTTGTGATAGTACTGTTGAATATATATTTCTATTTGTAAGATTGTCTTACTGATGATCAGAGTAAAATACTTGTTGGAAGTGTCTACAGACCAAACCGAAATGTCGATATAAGTCCCTTGTTAAATCTCATCGAGGATATTTCACTTTCATATAGCAACATAGTAATAGCTGGGGTCTTCAATTCTAACTTACTCATTGATGATCACTTAACCGTCAGTATGCAAACATAAGGACTTTTCTCGGCTAATTCAGTGACTCTTATTCATTTTACAAAAACTTATAATACTTTACTAGACCATCGTAGATGACAAGTCTAAATGCCTTCTTTATGACCAACTTTCTACACATTTTTTTTTTAAACATGATCTTATTTTTCTCATATACTATTTCCAACTGACTGACCCCCTTAAATATTTTAGTTTTAGAGATTTTAAGAACATTGATTACTTGCGTCTGGAGGGTGAAGTTAGACACATTTCCTGGGACCATATTTATAGAATGACTTCAACCGACGAACAAGTGACATTTTTACAACACAACATCAACAGTCTTTTCGAAGAAAACGTTCCTCTTAAAACAAAAAAGCTACAATCGCAACAACAACCGTGGTTTAGAAACTTAATTAAAATTATTGAACGCGATACTGCTTACAATCGATGGAAGCTATACAAAACATCTGACCTAAGCCAAAACCTAATATTATGAAGGCAAATTTAATTCTGCTATTGGATGCAAAAATACTTGGAAAGAAATATAGGAATTGGTAATAAAAATACTGCTGTTATTCATGAAGTTAATGCTGATGAGCTAAATAGGAAATTTATAAACATTCCCACGCCAGTAGTAACTACAAATATATACGAAAACGTTTCAACTACACTCCACAGTGACATTATGTTCAGTTTTTCCTATGTTGAGCAGGCTGATGTTCTTGAAATCTTTCAGGCCATTAAATCTAATGCAATTGGAGTAAATAAAATGCACCCACTTTTTATTAATGCTTTACTGCCCGTTATTATTCTTCCATATATAACACATATTTTTAATTCCTTCAATATTTTCTAAAAACTGGAAAGAATCATGTATTATTCCAATTCCCAGATCTGGAAACGAGTATCGCCTTTTTGCGATTTTGTCTTTTGTGGAGAGTTAATTGGTTTGCACTATCACGAACTGAAACTAAAAGAATTTAGTTAAGCTTGTGAGCTCAGTTAATGTCAGATAATCTCTGCCTTTATTTTCAAATTCAAATTCTTAAATACTAAAAAAAAACCAGTATTTTCTTAAAACTAATTTACAATTATTTTGACACAATTTCCAAGTCTCCTCCTATAATACAAAAATCTATAATTGGATTGGTTAACAAGTAGTCATATTGATTTGGGTTGCATAGGCATTTTTGTCCTGTTCTATCTATGTTTAAAAATGCTTAAGGCGTGTGGAAATGAAAGAGATGTGTAGAATAATACTGTCGCTTGGTCAGTCTGTCACCATTGTCAGCTACGCTGCTACGAAGCGTCAGTCTGTCGTCATCGTCAGCTACGCTGCTACGAAGCGTCAGTCACACTTTTGTTGGTGTAACATGATGCGTTTGTTTTGCTGTTAGTTGTAGAGTGCAGTTATGAGTTCAAGGTGAATTGTTTACTCTGCTGGTCAGCATGTTTGAAATATGAAAGTGAGTGTGTAATTTATTTGGGTTTAATTATTGTCATGTGTTAACTAGTTGTTCTAACTGGTGGTCTTTATGTTTATAGGAGATGATTGTCTAAGTACACTACACCCTTACCCTTAAGCGAAAATTTACTTGTGAATTTTGAAGATGTTGGAGGGTTGGAAAAAAAGTTGTTTTGTAAACATTATTATAATTATATGTGAACTTATTATATAGGATATTAGTTTATTGTTTATGTTGATATTAATGTTTTAGCGTATCATAATTTTAGTTTTCTTTTGATTTATAATATTGCTTTTGTAATTCTATAATTTGTTATGCATCCTTAACATTTTAATTTATTAAATAACTTAGACTATTATTTTCTATGCTAAGTCAAGTGCTTAAAAAAAATTTTTTTTTTAACAAATTATTATGGAATTTTCTAGGTTTGTTATTAATTTCTAATATGGAGTTTACTCTTTCTCTACGAATAATGATATATGGTCCGTGGTATGGACTTTGGCTTTCTTTCTAGTTTCTAATTTTACTAAAACTAGGTCTCCTTCTGAGAAGTTTGATATATTTATATTTTTGTCAAAATCAATTTTTCGGTTTTGTTTTACTAATTTAATTATGTCTCTAGCTTTCTTTATAAATTATGTCTCTAGCTTTACGAACTAATTTTTAATTCGTTAGCATAATCATCAATATTGTAGATTTTACTTTTATCATTTATTACGTCATTTGGTAGGATCGGTAATTTTCCAAAAATTAATTCATGAGGGGAGTAACCTGTGTCTACATGTGGAGTTGTGTTATATGCAAATGTATAGTACGGAATCCATTTATCCCATTCCCCATCGTCTGTGAAAGAAAGAAGATACTCGTTGAGAACCCTATGGTTTCTCTCAAGGGCTCCTATTGTTTCGTGATGATAGGGTGCTGAGAAAACTTGTTCTATCTTCAACAAGTTGCATATATTCCTCATAAGTTCGTTGGTAAATTCTGTGCCCTTGTCTGATCTCAATATTTTGAAACAACCGTATTTTAAAATTAATTGTTCTACCAGTGTTATTTCAATCGACTTTGCGTCTTTTGTTTCGATTGGGTGAGCAATGACAAATTTACTAAGATCACATTGCATTGTGAGTATGTATCCATAACCGTTTGAAATTCTAAGTGGTCCTACAGTGTCTATTGTAATTGTTTCAAAGCCAGTTGTCGGAGTGTCTGTTATAGTCATCTTTTCTTTTATATGTCTCGTCTGTTTATTGCGAGCACATTTTTCACATCTGTTTATATACTTCTTTACCATTTGCCGCATGTTTTTCCATGTAAAGCGCTGTTTTAGTTTTAGTATTGTTTTTCTAATTCCTAAATGTCCTCCCTGGGGTGAATCATGGAATTCTTTTATCAATTTATGTTGGATGGTTTTACTTGTTATATTCTTTGGGATTTCGTATATTAATATGTTAAGCGATTTATTGCTCTTTAATTTTTTCTTCTGCTGCAGCTTATTAAATTTTCTTTTAGTACATTTTTATCAATTATTTCAAAAATAGCATCATTTGCCTCTAGCGCTAGGTCTTTTATATTATTTTTATTCATAAGAGATGATAGTTTCTCCAAAGTCGAATCTAGACTGTCTAGAATATAGACTCGTTGGACTGTCACCACATCGTACTTGTACGATATCATCTAAAATTTCAACACGTGTATTGTTCTTATCGCTTATAATGAACTTTAATCGTTTTATATTTTTGACGTCAGTAATAGATGTGCAATTGCATATGAAAAGTTGATCAGACTCGTTCTGAGATGTGCAGTTCTCTTGTTCATTTTTATTTGCTAGCTTCTTTTTAGTTCCCCTTGTTATAACCAATGCTTTATTTTGAGTTTTGTCCTCTTCTGAGGGTATCATATTTATTAAAATTTCCGAATTTAATTGAATACGTGATAGCGCGTCGGCGTTGGTGTTGATTTTTCCTTGTTTAAATTTGATTTCAAAATCATAATCTGAAAGATCTAGTCTTATTCTTGTCATTTTTGATGATGGATTCTTGTGACTGAATAATGAGACTAAAGGTCGATGGCCTGTCACAACAATGAATTTTCTTCCGTACAGGTAAGGTTTAAAAAAGTTAATTCCCCAGTGGATTGCAAGTAAATCTTTTTCAACAATTGGCTTGTTAAGATCATGCTTTTGCAAGGTTTTGCTTGCGTAAGATATGGGCGTAAGTCATGTCCAATTTCTCCCTGTGATAGAATCGCTCCTAATGCAAAATTTGAAGCATCAGTTGTTACAATAAAAGGTTTTGTAAAATCCGGATATTGTAATATTGGAGGTTCTACTAACTTTTGCTTAAGCGTTTCAAAAGCATATTGACATTGATCTGTCCATTTGAATGGTTGGCTTTTCTTAAATAGGTTGTTTAAACATTGTGCAATTGTCGCGAAGTCTTTTATAAATCGTCTGTAGTAGTTACAAAAGGCTACAAACGTCGTCTGCGTTTTTTGGTAAAGGATAATTTTTAATTGTGTCATACTTTGAGGGGTCTGTCTTGATACCTTCTTGTGTTATCAAATGTCCTAGATATACTACCTCCGGTCTTAGAAATTTGCATTTTCTTGCATTCAGTTTTAAATTATATTTTGAAAGTCTGTCAAAAACTTTAATTAGATTGTCATTGTGATGCTGTAAGCTGCATCCGAATATTATAATGTCGTCGACATATAGGAATGCTTCTGAGCTTAAACCTGTCAACGCTAAAGTAAGCATGCGTTGAAAACTGTTTAAGGATATTTTCAATCCAAAAGGTAGTCTTTTAAATTGGTAGTGACCGTCATTTGTCGAAAAAGCTGTCAGAGGTCTTGATTTTTTGTCGAGTGGTATTTGGTGGAAGGAACTAGTCATGTCAAGTGTTGAGAAATATTTCGCTCGTCCTAATTTGTCTAATACATCATCTATTCTAGTAAGCGGAAATTTTTCGTTTACTAATTTGTCATTTAATTTTCTTAAATCGACAACTAATCGCCATTTTTTAGTGTCGTCGCTGGATTTTTTTGGTACTAGTAATAATGGTGCGTTGTAAGGACTGATTGAGTTTTCTTTAACATCGTTTTCTAGCAATTCTTTTATCTGTCTATGTATTTCTTCATCATGAGTTTGAGGTAATCTGTAGTTCTTTATGTAAGTTGGTGAATTATCATTCGTGGATAGTGTTTGAGTATAAAAATTGTTTACTGTTAGTTGTTCATTCTCTAAATGGAAAATGTTTTGGTATTGTCTAAAAATTTCTATTAGAGGATTATTTGTGTTTATGTTTAATTCTTGAAGTAATGTTCTGAACCGTTTGTCATTGTTGTTATTGTTTTGTTTCACTTGTAAGTAGTTTGAGAGTGATTTCATTTTTGGTGAGAATTTAGTTATTTTTACTTCTACATCAGTCGTGTTCAATAATTTAATGTGGCATTTCCCTTTTGCTGGTATTATTGAGTTTGCTATAAATATGCCTTTTTGAATCTCTTCGTTTAAAATAACTTTATCTTCTGTTATGTCTAGAAAAATGGGGTGTATTATTTCTGTCCTTGGTGGTATTCTTATGACTCGTATGCGTGTCTGTTGATGTGTAAATTTATAATGACGTCGGTATTGTCTAGTACTGTAGTCATTGTTTGTGTTTCGTAGTCTATTTTGCACATGTATTTTGAGAAAAAATCTCTGCCTATTATGCCGTCTGTTCCTATTGGAAAATTATTGTTTACAACATGAAATATATGGGATACTATACTGTGTTGGAAGTCAAGATCTAATTTCACTGTTCCTAGTGTAAGGATTCCATTGCCCGTAATGCCTGTTAATTTGCATTGCCTTTCCGTCACTAGTTCTGTGTTATTATTTATGTTTTCAACTTTGCAGATTGAGATATCCGCTCCTGTGTCAATTAGGAACTTTAAATGCTTGTTTATATTATTACATTTTAGAATTATGTAATTAGTAGTGTTATCCGATATGTTGTATATGTTTAGTTTCGCTGTCCCGGATGATCTTCTCTCGTGATCTCCGAGCGATCGTTGTTTCCCTGGTCTTTATTGTTAAAAACATACAATCTGTTATTATAGTTTCTCTTGTTAGAATTTCTGTTTGTGGCGCTATTGTTAGAATTGCGTCTTTGCGTATTCTGGTTATTATTTCGTTGGTTATTATTTCTGAAATTGTTTCGACTGTTATTGTAGCTCTGATTTCTATTATTTTGCTTTTGTCTGTATGTGGTGTTGTTATGCGGTCGTTGCATAAATGTATTATTGGTTCTGTTATGTTGTTGTAAAGTGTTGTAGTTGTTTCTGTTGTTATGCTGTCTTCTAAATGAATTGTTTGTGTTTATATACTGTTGTCTGTTGTATGAATTGTTGTTTGATCTAAAATACAATAGTTGGTTGTTCGTCTTAATATTTTTCTCTAGTTCTAAAGCTAAATTTGTCGCTTCGATTAGTGATTTTGGTTGAGATGCAAATATAGTATTTTTTATATCGTCGTTTAACCCATTTTTAAAAATTGTCAATGCATAGGATTCATTCATTTTCATGACTAAATCTCATTGTTGATCGTTAGTTTCAGGTGTGATTTCTTTGATTTGTAGGTTGTTTAGTTCAGAAGTTAGGTTAAGTAGTTTGTCTCTGAAATTTGTCACTTTACCGTTCCGGTGTGTCAGTGTAGCAAGTTGTGTGTGAATTTGTGCGGTTGTTAAGTTACTTTTGAAAGTATTTGTTAGAATTGTTTTAAGTTTTGCAAAAGTGTCTATGGTTGCTGTGTGTCCTAAAGTTGTTCTTACGTTCGAGGATAGCTTTACATTTATTACAATATTTATTAATTGTTTTTGTCGTTCTGCTGTGTGAGTATTGTTTATTATTTCTACGATTGCTAAAAATGCATCTAGATCTTTATGATTTCCAGTGAAAACTGGTATCGTTTTCAAAATTAGTTCAAGATTGAGTTCAGACATTTTGCGTTCTTTGTGTTTATCTACCGTATGATTTAATAAAAGATTTTCTGTTTCTTTTAATAGAATAAGGAATTGTTCGCTCAATTCATATGCTTCTAACGTGTTTATTTCTTCAGCAGTTTTATTGAAGTGCGATTTGTATCTATTTAAGCAATTACTTTTTAAATCAATTGTTTGTTTTGTATACTTTCTGTTTGAAGATTTTTATATGTTCAGTTTGATTTTTTGTACTTCATTAAAAATTTCATGTAGCTCTTCCATTAAATTATAAATATATACAGTTGCGGTCAAAATAATAGTAGCGCCCTTATATTTATACATGTTTGGATAAATAATACTAGTATACGAATTTCTGATCCGGTAAGTCCATTTTCATTCCTATATGTACTTTCAACACTCGTTCCAACTCCGTACTCAGTTTCCTCCTATATTGTAAAACTTTCAAGATACAGGGTGTTTTACGGTTTTGGTACGTGTTTAGTATTATTGATCTAGAATCTAAACTACTCACCATAAAATAAAAAATATTATTTTTTTAATATTTTTTTAACAAAAATAACATTTTTTATTTTAGAAAAAATATCAACCTTTCCATCAATATATCAACCACTTTCGTGTCATGTGCTGCAGCTGAGCTAAAATTTTGTGATTACTCAACGAAATATCAACAAATTTTGTATCTTTTGTTTTAGCGGAGCTGTAATCATCCAAATTTAAAATGTCTTTTTTTCATGTAAAAATACACTTAATCAACAGTATTTTTTTAAATTCTAACTTTGGACAGTAACAGCTCCGCTAAAACAAAAGATAGAAAATTTGTAGATATTTTTTTGGATAATCTCAAAATTTTTTCTCCGCTACAGCACATGACACGAAAGCGATTGATATACTTATGAAAAATCTGATATTTTTTCTAGAATACAAAATATTATTTTTTATTTTATGGTGAGTAGTTTAGATTCTAGATCAATAATACTAAACACGTACCAAAACCGTAAAACACCCTGTGTCTTGAAAGTTTTACAATATAGGAGGAAACTGAGTACGGAGTTGGAACGAGTGTTGAAAGTACATATAGGAATGAAAATGGACTTACCGGATCAGAAATTCGTATACTAGTATTATTTATCCAAACATGTATGAATATAAGGGCGCTACTATTATTTTGACCGCAGCTGTATACATTTTTTTTTTTACATAGTTTTGTTGTTATAAGTGTGTCTTAATTACAATATCTACAAAATAATGTTGAGTTTTGCTCGATGAAATCGAATCTACTTAGTCTATTCTTACATTTATTACATCTGAAACATTCTTGATGCCAAGAGTTTCCTTTGTATTGTAAATAGAAAATTTTTCCTATATCAATTATTTTTTCATTGCATGCTATGCAATGTTTTTTAAATAGTGGACCATAGCATCCTTGATATTTACAAAGTGTTACAGTTAGCGTCATTATAATTTTGAAACAGTTATTAAATTTTAAATATTATCAAACATTGACTCTTTGTGTTTCCTTATGTATTTTTTGTAATATTGATTAATTTTATACATAATGTAAGCTATTAAAGAGATAATTGCTATAGTTATTACTACTGTCCATGTCATATTATATATTTGATTCTTTGTGACTATGGACCCAATATTGTTGTTGATATTCTCATTTATCGTTATCTGTTCTTTATTTTCGTTATTTAACATGGCTAGGTATTTATATATATATGTTATATTCGGTAGCATTCAATTCAATTTAAGTAAAAAATTGGTAATAACAATAAAAGTACATTAATTCAACAAAATTTCATTTTATTTGTTCTTCTTTGTATAAACGTGTTTTTCTATTTGTAGTTTTTCCATCAGCGCCTTTTTGTGCTTTGGATCAGTAGTTATCCTTATTATTCGGTGTAGCTCTGCCGCACGTTGCCTTGCTTTTACCGCTTTGCCAGCTCTTGGTCGCCGTATTTTTTCTTTAGGTTGCTCTTCCTGTAACCGTTTTTGAGATTGTTGTTTTTGTTGTTGTCTTCTTTTTTGTAATATTTCTTTTGTTAAAGGTTTTGGACCCGCATATTTTAAGTTTGTTGGTGTGTATTTTGGAAAATCTGTGTTAATCTGTGCAGGCTCATATTCTTCGACTATGCTGCATTGGGGTTCATATCCGGTTTCGTCAGTAGGAATTAACAATTTTTCCCATTTCACGAAAATTTGGTCTATTTCTTCTTAAGTTGACATTTAAATTGTTTCAACAAATTAGCAAAATTATGTGGATTATTTGGAAAATCAAAATGTAGAGGATTAATCAGAAAATTTAAGAAAGTGGCAGGATCGCCATGTGGAGAGTTAATCATAGGGTTCTTGGTTTGCACTATCACGAACTGTTCGTGATGAGTGTTTGGTGTTTTTGGAGCGCACCAACGCTCAGATACTATGGCTAAAAGCCGCGCTTATGAGAAGATTAAAAGAATTTAGTTAAGCTTGTGAGCTCAGTTAATGTCAGATAATCTCTGCCTTTATTTTCAAATTCAAATTCTTAAATACTAAAAAAACAGTATTTTATTAAAACTAATTTACAATTATTTTGACACAATTTCCAAGTCTCATCCTATAATACAAAAATCTATAATTGGATTGGTTAACAAGTAGTCATATTGATTTGGGTTGCATAGGCATTTTTGTCCTGTTCTATTTATGTTTAAAAATGCTTAAGGCGTGTAGAAATGAAAGAGATGTGTAGAATAATGCTGTCGCTTGGTCAGTCTGTCACCATCGTCAGCTACGCTACTACGAAGCGTCAGTCTGTCGTCATCGTCAGCTACGCTGCTACGAAGCGTCAGTCACACTTTTGTTGGTGTAACATGATGCGTTTGTTTTGCTGTTAGTTGTAAAGTGCAGTTATGAGTTCAAGGTGAATTGTTTACTCTGCTGGTCAGCATGTTTGAAATATGAAAGTGAGTGTGTAATTTATTTGGGTTTAATTATTGTCATGTGTTAACTAGTTGTTCTAACTGGTGGTCTTTATGTTTATAGGAGATGATTGTCTAAGTACACTACACTTTTGTGTCCCAGGCTCTTGAACTTATCATGCATAAGCAAATTACTAATTTCGTCACTGATAACTCATTACTAACTGAACGGCAATCAGGATTCAGATCAAAGCGTAGCTGCATAACTGCAATAATTGATGTAACTGAGGAGCTGCGCGTTGCAGTAGATAATAATGAAATAAACTTTTTAGTACTTTCAGACTACTCCAAAGCTTTTGACACTGCAGACAGTCTGATATCCTCATATTTGTCGATTAGAACTCAAATAGTTTGAGTGAATAATACCTCTTCTCAACCTCTGCCTATTTACAGAGGCGTTCCCCAGGGCTCTGTCCTGGGTCCGCTACTGTTTTCTTTACATATAAATGATCTTACTTTCATATTAAAATGTAGCAATGTTTATATGTATGCCGATGATGTCCAATTAATTATATTTTAGCTGTAATCTTAAGTCAATTGTTTCGTGTATAACTCACCTAAATAGCGACCTTGACCTTATTGAAATCTGGGCCACAAAGAACGATCTACGCATTGATCTTGATAAATCTAAATGTTTAGTTATAGCCAAAAATATTTTTGAAGTATCCACACTTACGCGGTTATTTTTGAATAACAGCAGAATTAAGTATGTAAGCACTGCCAAAAATTTAGGCATAACGTTAAAGAAGTTTATGGACGACACAGTACTTCACCCCCTTAAAGATTAGAATCTTACTATACTCATCATCATAATATAAACGTACGTAAATTGGTAAGTTCTAAGGACTTATATAAATTTAGAATTTTCCAAATACGTTTATATTTAAAAGCTTAACTCATTAAAGCTTAACCCATAGATTCCACAGTACGATTTTTTTCAAAATTTATCAGGAAGCTTACATAGGCCATAGAAGTTGCTTTGCAAAATTTCAGGTTTGTAACTGTCACCGTATTTCAGATCTGCATTGGGTATTTAAAAAGAGCGTGGAGATAAATTCGTCAATCCGACGCTAATTTAGCGAGGACTCAAACCATTACTTTTGCTCCGCAAAAAGTTAAATTCGTACTTTGCGAAAAGTAGTTAAATTCGTACTTTTCGCAAAGTACGAATTTAACTTTTGGGAGGAAATTAAATTCGTTCTTTTTGCAAAGTACGAATTTAACTTTTGGGAGGAAATTAAATTCGTTCTTTTTGCAAAGTACGAATTTAACTTTTAGGAGGAAATTAAATTCGTTCTTATTGCAAAGTACGAATTTAACTTTTGAGAGGAAATTATATTAATTATATTTGCTAAGTGCGAGGGTAACTTTTGATTCGAATTTAGCTTTTGCCAAGAATTTTAAAATTATATTATTGCAAAGAAAGAATTTAACTATTGATATGAATTTAAGTCATGGCATCAACTCATAAACATTTTTTAAAAGTAGTAAATGTTAGGTCCAAAGTACTAAGATTCCATGCAAAATTTCTCAAAATCTGTCTGGACAATGTTTTTGTTATGCATATCATTTTACAGGTAATTAAAGCACCTTTCCAACGATATATAGCCTATAAGTGCACAATTAAGACTTTTGTCATAAACATTTTTTAAAAGTAGTAAATGTTAGGTCCAAAGTACTAAGATTCCATGCAAAATTTCTCAAAATCTGTCTGGACAATGTTTTTGTTATGCATATCATTTTACGGGTAATTAAAGCACCTTTCCAACGATATATAGCCTATAAGTACACAATTAAGACTTTTGTCATAAACATTTTTTAAAAGTAGTAAATGTTAGGTCCAAAGTACTAAGATTCCATGCAAAATTTCTCAAAATCTGTCTGGACAATTTTTGCATTGAAACTTAGTACTTTCAACCTAACATTCATTATTTTTTAAAAAATGTTTATGACAAAAGTCTTAATTGTGCACTTATAGGCTATATATCGTTGGAAAGGTGCTTTAATTACCTGTAAAATGATATGCATAACAAAAACATTGTCCAGACAGATTTTGAGAAATTTTGCATGGAATCTTAGTACTTTGGACCTAACATTTACTACTTTTAAAAAATGTTTATGACAAAAGTCTTAATTGTGCACTTATAGGCTATATATCGTTGGAAAGGTGCTTTAATTACCTGTAAAATGATATGCATAACAAAAACATTGTCCAGACAGATTTTGAGAAATTTTGCATGGAATCTTAGTACTTTGGACCTAACATTTACTACTTTTAAAAAATGTTTATGAGTTGATGCCATGACTTAAATTCATATCAATAGTTAAATTCTTTCTTTGCAATAATATTATTTTAAAATTCTTGGCAAAAGCTTAATTCGAATCAAAAGTTAAATATAATTAATATAATTTCCTCTCAAAAGTTAAATTCGTACTTTGCAATAAGAACGAATTTAATTTCCTCCTAAAAGTTAAATTCGTACTTTGCAAAAAGAACGAATTTAATTTCCTCCCAAAAGTTAAATTCGTACTTTGCGAAAAGTACGAATTTAACTTTTTGCGGAGCAAAAGTAATGGTTTGAGTCTTCGCTAAGTTAGCGTCGGATTGACGAATTTATCTTCACGCACTTTATTTAAATACCCAATAATCTAATCCGGGTTCTTGGTGTTCATAAAAATTTGCATATATGGCAACATTCTTTTGTCATAATGAACACCTGATAAAAAGAGGGTACTAGAGGCAAACTGACCACGAATTTTTCCCTTGATCTTTCCATTTTCTAATTTTCTACATAGCTTTATAAATGGATTTTGTCATTTTTGAAAATCACACATCTTCGACCTCGAAAAGGAACATTTAATTGTATGAATTTCATTTCACATTGTAAAGACAATAAATAGTTTCATTTTTCCGTAATGTTTTAAAAAAAAATATTTTGATATCTGGTACCACTTTCGAGATATGGCCTTTTTTGTAAACACTGTTTTATGGGTATTTAAATACCCATTAGTCATTAATGGGTTAAGGCACCAATGTCCGCGATCCGTTATACATGTTTACTACACATTATCAGTTGTATTGAATCTTTTAGTAAGCTTACCTGTATAGAAACTGCGATCCATTATACAGGTTTACTACACAATATCAGTGCCTTAAGCTTTTAAATATAAATGTATTTGAAAAATACTAAGTTTATACAAGTCCTTAGAGCTTACCAATTTACGTACGCTTAAATTATGATAATGATAACCAAGAGAGGGGGTTCTTCTGCACCTAGAATATACCCACTATATACATATATGACAAATGTCACTAAAATTTATTTTTTTTCTTTTTAGTTCACGTTCACATTTTTAAAATTTTTTTTCTTTTTATTTATTTTTCACTTTTTAGTCTTAAAGGTTTATTATTAACATCTTTTATTTTCAAAACTTAGCAAATACTAAAGCATTTTAATTTCTAGACCGTTAATCTTATTATAGTATTAACATTATTTATATAAAATATTGTTTAAAAAAATTTTACTTTATATTTTTTATTGATTGGTGGGCGGTAAAGGGGGCGTGGAAAAAATTCACATTGTCACCGGACTTACATATGTATGATAAATTTCAGCTTAATCGGATACCAACATGTTTGCAAAATTGCGAAAAATGGTTAGAAAATTTTGACGGACATACATACATACATACATACATACATACAGCCAGTAGCGAGTTAACTAGGCAAGCAGAGTGGCATGTTGGCAATCTGTACACGCACAGCGACCACCAAGCTAACATTTATAAGCTCGATATTGGTCGACCGCGTAGCCGACACAGCATGAATACGGGAAATAAATATTCGTACAGAGTCGAAACACTTGACGAAGACATTTTGAAAGTAGTAATGGCCGATATGCATCTGTCCGGCACGCCAAATGACATGGCAAGGCAGACCCTGGACCAAACAAGAAGAGCTTGCGATGCAGCGATGATCTGGAGGCGATCTAGCAAGCGCAAGCAAGGCCCGGTCTACTGGTGGACGGCAGAAATTTGCTGAAGCACGCAGGAAATGCCTCGAAGCAAGAAGGATGTACTACCGTGCAAGAGGTTCATATAGCTTCAACAAACTCCGCGAAACCTATCGAATGCTCAAGAAAGGCCTGAAAAAAGCAATCCGTACGAGTAAGCGCCAATGCTTCCTACAGCTATGTGATGAGGCAGAAACCAATCCATGTGGTACTGCATACAGATTAGTTATGAAAAAACTGAAGGCGTTCAGGCGACCAGCACCTACGGACCCGCAGGTACTAAGTGTTATAGTTAGAACACCCTTTTCACAGCAGCCAGTGGCCCAGCCGGTCGAGGAACACATCGAGCTACGGACCATATTGACTGTAACCATAGAGGAGATTGGAAACGTAGTAAAAAACATAAAAAACGACAAGGCGCCAGGTCCTGATGGTATTCCGAACCGCACACTGAAGATTGCGATTATGTCGCAGCCGCATCAGTTCGCCCAGCTTTTCAACGCGTGCCTTCTAGAGGGCATTTCCCCAACACAGTGGAAAACCCAGAAGTTAGTGCTCATACCGAAAGGCAGTGGCTCCACGGACGCCCCCTCAGACTACAGGCAGATTTGCCTCCTCGAAACAATATGCAAAGCCTTTGAGCGTGTGGTGTGCAACCGTCTGGAAAACGCGATCCAAGCCGGAGAAGGACTTTCCGCTCGACAATTTGGATTTCGAAATGCCCAATCAACGACGGACGCTATTAAGCTAGTTACAAGCACCGCGCAGGAAGCAATTGAGGGAGTGAGGGGAGCAAAGCAGTACTGTTTGGTGGCAACACTCGACGTAAAGAACGCTTTCAACTCAGCAAACTGGAGTCTGATTATGACAGCCCTCAGGAACTTTGGAGTACCACGATACCTCACGAAGATCGTGTCACACTATTTCAGTGAAAGAGTCCTGCTCTACGACACAGAAGAAGGCATGAAGACGTACAATGTCTCCGGTGAAGTCCCACAGGGGTTGGTTCTTGGCCCCCTGCTATGGAACGTCATGTACAATGGGGTTCTCAGGCTTGAGGTGCCAGCAGACGTCAAGATTGTTGGCTTTGCCGACGACCTTGCAGTTGTGGTGACAGCAAAACACCGTGAAGAAGTTGAGGCCCTCAGTAGTGTAACTATCGCTATGATTTGCGAATGGCTGCGAGGAGCGGGACTTAGTCTAGCTGAACATAAAACTGAGACGGTACTTATTAGTAGTCGGAAAAAACTAGAAACCGCCAGCATCAGTATTCGTGGAACAGTAAGTGAATCGAAGCAGTTCATTAAATTTCTCGGTATAATGATCGATTCCAGACTGTCATTTAAGCAATATATGCAGTACGCACACAGGAAAGCATCCGAAGCATGTCTGGCGCTATCTGGAATAATGCCGAACACAAGAGGCCCCAAACAAGCACGACGAACACTGCTCCTCAACGTAGTGCGATCTACTATGATGTATGGTGCGACTGTGTGGTCCACAGCGATGAAAACAAGTCCTACCGACACGGAGTAGAGTCAGTTTACAGACTTGGCGCACTCAATGTCTGCTGCAGCTTCAGAACGGTATCCGGAGATGCAGCACTGGTTCTAGCTAGCGCGATCCCTATTGACCGTCTCGTGGAAGAAGCGCTACTCACAGCTGGTAGCGAAAGCACTACAGCTAATAAAAAACTCGCTAGAGAGAGAAGTTTGCAAAAATGGCAAGACCGCTGGGATAGTTCAGAGAAGTGTCGGTGGACGTACCAGCTCATCCCTAGCCTAACCGAGTGGTATGGCAGAAGCCACGGCTCAGTGAACTTCTACCTTACACAGATACTGAGCGGACATGGTTGCTTCAGGGCATACCTTCACAAATATAAACACGCGATCGATCCTTACTGCACTGATTGCACAGGAAACACGCTGCAAGACGCGGCGCACGTTCTTTTTTTGTGCCCCATGTTCCATAACGCCAGATTTGAGGCTTCGGCCTGTCTCGGCGAAACATTTACACAGCAAAATATGGTTTATCTTATGCTAAAGAGCGAAGAGAACTGGTCGATGGTTAGCACCCTGGCTAGAAAAATAACCAAAGAGCTGCGAAGAGTTGAGCGCGCGCAAGACAGATGAGGTAAAGGTTGTTGACTCGACGACCATTCCACAGTAGATCCCGGCAGTAGCCAAACAGTTTCCAGCCTAGTGCTGTTCCCAAGCCCCGCGAAGTTATGCTTTACGGCGGTCCCGCGGGGTTCTATAGGGTCGAAGATTCAATGCGGAGGTTATGATACCGCGAGGTATCATGTAGGTTTAGTGCGTAAAAATCGTACACTCCCACCTGCACGGTGGGGCCTTTTGAAGGTTCCCCCTTCGCGAATAAAATAAAAAAAAACATACATATTTACATACACACTTAATTACCGCAAGGGAGGATTTTGATTCTTACAATCCTTCGGGCCTTACGAACCCGCGGACCCTAGTTAAAAAAAATCCAGGAGCGTCTGACCCATATTGGGCGGCTTTCTGGTCTGCGTCTGTACCGTAGCGGTCGGCAGTATCAAAACCTAGGCGCTGATTTGGAAAGCGGTGTCGCCTAAGGACTCAATTCTGAAGCGGACCTTGTCCTTCCGGGAAGATAAGTCTTCGCAGTCGACAGACCGAAGACGTCGCCGTCTAGGGATCATTTCCCGAAGTGAGACTTTTTTTCCGGAAGAAGAAGTTATTGCGGCCGGCAGACCAAATGCGTCGTCGTCTAGGGACCAATTCCCGAAGCGGACCCTTTCCTTCAGAGGTTTAAAGTGATCGCAGTCGGTAGACCAAATGCGTCGCCTTCTAGGGATCATTTCCCGAAGCGAGCCTTTTCCTTTCGTGAAAATTGGTGGTTTCAGTCGACAGATTAAATGCGTCGCCGCCTAGGGACTAAGCGAACCCCTTTCCTTTCAGCCCGAGGACAACCCAAAAACATACATACCCGCAGGGGAGGATCTGTGTACCTCAGGACCTTCGGGCATAACGAACCCGCGGACCCCAGTTATTAAATCCAGGCGCGTCTGATCCACATTGGGTGGCTTCCTGGTCTGCGTCTGTACCGTAGCGGTCGGCAGTATCTAAACCTGTCCGTAGGTATAAAAGGATTGGGGTAGATATCCCTGAAAACAAAATCACTTACTTGGAATGTCGGAGAATAACAAAATTACTCCAGGTGGCAACCACAATAGTGGAAATCCACCCGTGGACACGGCAGGGGCACGGATTCTGGAGGCCCTAACCAACATTTCATCCCGTAACACTGCTGCAACGGTGGCGCACTCGGTCGCTGCACCAGTTAAAGCTACGTTCAACAAAAAAGCTGAGACCCCGTTTACATTGAGCTCAAAGATCCAGCGTTCGCCTATTAAAGGCTCTCCCGGAGGCACAAAGATCCTGATGCAACTGAAATAGAGTAAAGATAAATTACCCTCGGAAGGAACACCAAGCCACAGAGTTGACGGTCCTGTCAGTTCTAGCATGGGCAAACTGAAGCTTTACATCGATGGCCTGGCAGAATACGTTAAGAGTAGAACAAACGTTCACCACGAGATAAAGAGGCTTATTAATCTCTCTAAATTCGCGTACTCTGATTTCGCTAGAGAAATAAAGGAAGTAGGATCTAAAGAGCTAAATGCTAACTCGGGGGATCCACAACCGCTCAGTCAGGCACCTCGCGCCGATAAGGATTGCCAAACAGATCCATTGTTCTCGAAGGCGTCGAAGGCAGCCTCAAAAAGGGGAAAAGAACAAAGCTCTCGAGCTACGCCATCAAAAAAGAAGAGAGTACAGCAGTTGGCGGTAAAAGTAGACACACCCAACCCCTCTTCCACTGAAGAAGCCCCCCACGCTGATCGACAATCATCGCAGTCAAGAGTAATGATAAGCCCTGGACCAAGGTGATCAGCAAGGCAAGAAAACGGAAGAAACCACCACCAAAGCTAGTAAGACCGGACGCAATCGTGGTGGCGAAAGTAGGCCAGCTTTCATACAGTGACATCATCCTGAAGATGAAGCAGGAAAAATCAATCGACGAGTTCGGAGAAAACGTCTCTAGAGTAAGACGCACAGAGAAGGTTGAGGTGTTGATCCAACTGAAACGTTCAACCACCCAGACGATCCAATAGTTGAAAGAGAAGTTCGACTCGGTGTTCGCCGGTCACACCGTGACAATAGCGCTCACGGAAGAGACTCTAATAGAGATAAAGGATCTCGACGAGGTGACGACATCCGAAGAGGTGCGAAGCGTAATCCAGAGGTGCTTGGCGACACCATTGTGGCTAACTTTAAGCAACTTCGCAAAGCGTACGCCGGCACCCAAACAGCAGTCGTAGGCCTACCGGCTCCACAGGCGAAAAAACTGATAGAAATCAGTGACATCAAAGTTGGCTGAGTAATCTGCAAAGCCCGCGAGAAGGTAGCTCCAATCAGGTGCTTCAGATGCCTTGACTTTGGGCACACCGCAAGAAGCTGCAAAAGTACAGATCGGAGTGGGTTCTGTATGAAATGCGGTAGAGAAGGCCATAAGGCCAAAGATTGCGAAGCAAAGGCGAGCTGCTTTCTTTGCAAAGTTAAATAAGGCCAAGACTCCAACCTCCGCGCCGGAAGTCTAAAATGCCAGTCCGTTCAAGGAGCCAACCAACGGAGACGCAGATGAGAGTACTGCAGTTGAACCTCAACAACTGTGGCGCAGCACAGGACCTCCTAGGGCAAACCGTTAGAGACCAGGCCATCGACCTGGCTATATTGAGTGAACCTTACGCCGAAAAAATCGTAGGAGCATGGGCCTGGGACATTACCGGGAAAGTCGCCCTATGGTCTTGTGGAAGGGCTCCCTGCTATCTAAGGCTTCATACACGTGCAAACGGTTTCGTCCGCGCGGAAGTATATGGCATACATGTCGTGAGTTGCTACCTAGCGCCAAGTCTGTCGATCCAGGAATACACGGAGATTCTTGACACGATAGTCAGCGAAACGGGAGGCCTGAAACCACTCCTTATCGCAGGTGACTTTAACGCGTGGGCAGTTGATAGGGGAAGTTAAAAAACAAACCAACGTGGCTTTATTCTCCTTGAAGCGTTTGCTCTACTAGACGTGGTGCTGCTCAATAATGGATCCCAAGCAACATTCAGCCGTGCGGGCGGAAGCTCCATCATCGACCGGACTTTCGCCAGTAGCGAGTTAACTAGGCAAGCAGAGTGGCATGTTGGCAATCTGTACACGCACAGCGACCACCAAGCTATCATTTATAAGCTCAATATTGGTCGACCGCGTAGCCGACACAGCATGAATACGGGAAATAAATATTCGTACAGAGTCGAAACACTTGACGAAGACATTTTGAAAGTAGTAATGGCCGATATGCATCTGTCCGGCACGCCAAATGACATGGCAAGGCAGACCCTGGACCAAACAAGAAGAGCTTGCGATGCAGCGATGATCTCGAGGCGGTCTAGCAAGCGCAAGCAAGACCCGGTCTACTGGTGGACGGCAAAAATTTGCTGAAGCACGCAGGAAATGCCTCGAAGCAAGAAGGATGTACTACCGTGCAAGAGGTTCATATAGCTTCAACGAACTCCGCGAAACCTATCGAATGCTCAAGAAAGGCCTGAAAAAATCAATCCGTACGAGTAAGCGCCAATGCTTCCTACAGCTATGTGATGAGGCAGAAACCAATCCATGTGGTACTGCATACAGATTAGTTATGAAAAAACTGAAGTCGTTCAGGTGACCAGCACCTACGGACCCGCAGGTACTAAGTGTTATAGTTACCCTACATAGACCCTATAGAACCGCGGGGTTCCATAGGGTCGAAGATTCAATGCGGAGGTTATGATACCGCGAGGTATCATGTAGGCTTAGTGCGTAAAAATCGTACACTCCCACCTGCACAGTGGGGCCTTTTGAAGTTCCCCCTTCGCGAATAAAAAAAAACACATACATACAAACATACATGATACGAATGAAGCAAGTTATAATCAGCTTATAATCAGCTTATAATCAGACCCCTAGTTTTGCATTTTTATTGATTTGTGGGTGGTAAAAGGGGTGTGGCAAGAAATTTTATCATAGTATTGCATTGTCACCGGGCTTTACATAGTATGTATGCTAAATTTCAGCTTAATCGGATACCAACAAGTTGTCGAAAAATGGCTTGCACGTTTTGAGGACATACATACATATACATACATACATACATACGAATGAAGCAAGTTAAACTAAAGCTTATAAAAACATATTATTTCAAAACTTATTTATGGGTGCGAAATATTTTCCAATTGTGACTGCATAAGTAAACAAAAATTTAACGTGCTTTTTAATAATACTACCATGTTTTTGGACTAAAACGTTCAGATCATATCTCTCAATTCTCTAAAAAAATCTACAACATGTCCTTTGAAAACTATCTAAAAAATCGTACACTGCTATTTTTACATAAGATTGTAAACATGAAAGAGCCAGTTTATCTTTTTAATAAATTAACTTTTACTCGATCAATCCGTTCAAACAAAATAATTTCACTAAGAAATTTTTACGTCACCTCAGAAAGACAGTTTTTCATTTTCTTTATACGTCTTTGGAATGATATTCCTTCTATTTATAATTCGATCACTGAGCAGCACTGTGCAGTTTAAAAAACAACTTTCTGATTATTTATCATCTGTGCAATAATTTTATCATAAGCTGTTTCAAAATTTGCTTCAAGAAATGTTTATTTGTATTTTTTTTATTTAATAATAGCTTATGTATTTTATTGTTATAAAATTTATTATAATTTCATTCATAAAAATTTAATATACATACCTTAAAGTAAATGTTTTATTCGTTTTATGAATTTATTAAATGTACCATATTTTTATTTTTTATTCATTACTTGTGATTATATAAAATTATTTTTAAATACTTTTTATATAATATTTTAGTTTTTACTTTTCATTGTTAATTTTCTATTCACACCACTGGTGTAGTTTCATATGATATTACATCTTGTCACACTAGGTTGACAAACTAAATAAATGAATAAATAAATAAATAAACAGACCAATTTTCAAGAAATCCGCTAATTTCACGTATAAATTGGCACATGACACGAGTAAATAGACTCATGTTATCGAGTGGGGTTAAAATAATTTATTTCATAAATGAATACGGAAAGGCTAGAAATAATCCTAAATAGGGGTTAAAGATAGGTAAGAAGGGGGTCGCAGGGGTGACGTAAAATATTTTAACTATATACTTACAAATATATACGCGATATTCACGAACATTCTTTTATTTCCATATAGACATCGTATGACGCCAGAAGTAACGCGAGAATCACGCCAGGCTGGCTGATACTCTTGCTGAGGAGATGCCAACTGCTAGAGTCACGCTCACAACCATGGGGCCCATGAGCGCGACACACGTGAAAATTAAGAGCGAACGACAAAAGGAACGAACTTCGATAATCACAGCGAGAGTATTCCCCACACTATGAGCGGCACATCATAAACACACTCTAAGTGGTAGTTTAAGCCACGAGCGACACAGAATTAAACACACACTGAGCGACAGCTGTAAACCATGAGCGCCACATCTTTAGCGCACTCTGAGCAACAGCTTTAAACCGTAGCGCATACTCACTTCCCAGTGGGGGCACACACAGGCGACATACAACACCTACAGAGCGGCACATTAAGAGTACGCTCTGAACGGCAACTTGGTCAGTGGGTGCCCACAGTCAACATATAGCATCGATGGAGCGACATATAAACTACCGAACCATGAATAAAAAACATCAGTAAATAGTGCAGCCCAAATTACCAGTGGGTAACCCAGACCATGCACACAGTAACACCAGTGAGCGAGATTCAACATCACGCTTAGAGCGAAGAACACCAGGCGAGCTTTTCACCATGGCACGAGCGTCACTCATACACATACAAGAATAAGCGAGATTATTACATACCCAGAGCGAGAGTATAATTTACGACTACATATGGCAAGTACATGGTAGAGTAAGGGAGAAAGCACGATCAGCAGTAATACATGGTAACTACATGCGATTTCAACATAGCGGCAAACTAAAAGTACAACTAAAGCAACCACTAACATTCGGCTGCTGCCTATATAAATCGAGGAGAGAGAAAGAATTGGGACAGTTGGTGAAGAATCGTTGCACAAGTCAGTCGAAGTATAGTGTCATAATATAGACCATAGTGTACAGTCTATAGTAAAATTCAAAGCAGCCGATCTAAATACTTGGAGCAGTGAACCAAGGGAATAAAACATCAGGATATAGCAGCATCGTAATTCCTACCATTTCGGGGCACCATCCAGTTTTATGACCACAGGAGGTCCACTATGCATAAAGAGGATTTTGTAACCAAAGGCATAACTAAGGATTTTTCCACTATCAACGATGAATCACAAATTGTGTGAGTGTGTGGACCGGCAGCACAGGCTCCGGTGCAGTGAAATACATAGTGTTATGGTGCAGTGCTAAGGTGATCCCATTCAAAAACCTCCAACATCCTTGAATCTACAGTGGGTGCGTATTTTTTAATAGGCCCACTGTAAATTCCTTGAAATCCCATCTGAAAATTCCTAAATCCTTGAATCTACATCGGGTGCGCATTTCTTAGTAGGCCCGTTGTAAATTCCTCAACTTTCCTTAACTGGAAGCTCTAGCTGCAACATACGGCTAGAGAGCATAATGCACGTTTGGCCCACACATTCAAAATTGTATAAAATTTAATTGAATAAATTAATTAGTTAGGAGAGAAGGAAATCCTAATTCGCATAGGATTGTGTTCAACGATGACAATACAGCTGGCTAGAAAACTTTCTTCAATAAAAAGAAATGCGATTGTTGCCTCAATCAAACAAATTTATTTGTAACAATCCAGAAAAACGTGTTCATTTAAAACAGCAAGCAAAATGGAATAAAACCAAAAATACTTAAAAATGTCAATCTTTATTTTAGCTTTAGTAGTACGTATGCGAATAGAGAACAAAGTAAAAAAGGATTACGGCAGGGCTGCATCTTTCTCAACAGATTGCTTAAAGATATCTCCATTACCCGAATTGGTTCAATTAATATTCCGAGTAAAGTACTTTGAAATAAAGTAAAATTACAAGAAATTATGTTGATTTTCTATGATTTAAATACAAGTTCTAAATGTTTTATGGCTTAAATCATTCTTGATTTTAAAAACAAATTCTAGTTGTTTGATAGCTTAAAATCGTTTATTGAGCTTTAGGTCAGGTTATAACAATTAATTGCTCTAACGAATTTTTCTGAAGAAACAACAACAACATTTTTCAATATGAAAAGGAAAACATCACTAGCTGATTTTATTGCAATTTCGGCCCTGCTAAGGCTTCATCAGAAATCTTTGTGATACCGGCGGGAATCGAACCCGAGCCGTGTCTGCCTCGTGCAAGCGTATCTTAGCGCAATACACCAACAGAGGCGGTGAGATTTCAGTTTCAATTTCTCAGTTTTTCTCCCTTTTCTTGTTGTTGTTTTTAATTGCTTTACTTTAGTTTATGCTTATGTTATTATATGGAGTCCAGCAGTTTTTTGAAATTCACAACTAACAAAGAAAATCAACATAATAAATTACAAGAAATTGTTTAAAGTCATTAAATACAAAATAAATACAATAGTTTCAGCATAAAATTTACTAAAAATTGACACGTTCCTTTTAAATTAAATATTATCTGACCTCCGCTGGCCAATCCATTAGATCTTATTATAGCTTACCTTCAACGTTATAGAGTACCTTATACGTTATAGTATATCAACTACTTGTCGAGTTATCGATTTTTGAAATTTTTTTCGTACCAAAAGTTGTGTTTAAAAAAACGTCTATATATTTGCCATTATTCAATTGATTCATAAGATTGGCATGTCATTTGAAAGACAATTAAATAACCTTTTTAATGCTATGCAATACAAATATCCTTGCAAGAATATTTTAAATTTTATAAGCAAATTTATATCATATTTGAATTTTTTAATTGAAAGAACCGTTATTTTATACTAAATTTGCGTAATTAAGGTACTAGAAATATATTGTATTCATAAAGCTTAAACAATGACCTTTCCTTTGATACATTAAAATGTATATATATTTTGTGCATTTAAAAAATTCTTTATAAGAAATGCGAAAAAGCTAAGGTAAAAATGCTTGAAAAGACAACTTTTCTTACAACGGCAAATCATTTAATCACAAAAAATACCATAAAACAAGATATAAAGCATATATATTATATACCAAATGAACGATCAATTTTTAAGCTTCAATATTTTCATAATACATAATACAGTAACGGCAGTTTTTGAGAGAATAACGGTTTATGCAAGCAAATATTTTACTTTTACATACAAATAGCTATAAAATATAAAATAATCGACGGATTTTATTTGTTAAAAACTTATATTAAAGCTTCATATATTACCTTTCAAATAATACCTTAAATATCAATATCGCCTGTACACTAAGAAAAATATAGGTAGTTTTCTTAAAAGATTTAGAAATTTGATGATATGATTTGCCCTTGTACGGAAAGTTGTTATTTCAAGCATATTTACCTTAGTTGGTCTACTTTCTAAGGAGACTACGATTTTCGGGGTACCGCGATTTGAAAACGGATTCACGAAAAACTTTCAATAAAAAGAAGAATGGTTGAAGGAAAACTCGATTAATCAATTTGTTTTCAAGTTATCGATTTTTTTAAGAAATTTGTCAACAAATCATATCAAGTCATATCAACAAATTTCTTAAAAAAATCGATAACTTGAAAACAAATTGATTAATCGAGTTTTCCTTCACCCATTCTTTTTATTGAAAGTTTTTCGTGAATCCGTTTTCAAATCGCGGTACCCCGAAAATCGTAGTCTCCTTAGAAAGTAGACCAACTAAGGTAAATATGCTTGAAATAACAACTTTCCGTACAAGGGCAAATCATATCATCACAAAAAAAAACTCCATAAAACATCAAATAAATTATTAATATTATAAACCAAATGAAAAATAAATTTAGAGGCTTTAATTTATTATTTTCCATAAGTCACAATAATAACGGTAGTTTCTTAAAAAATAACAGAAGAAAAACAAAAATTTTACTTTTACATTCAAATAGCTATAAAATGGGAAATACTCAACGGATTTGATAAATTTAACACTGTTAAATAAGTAATACCTCAACTATCTCAATCGGTAATATAATAAGAAAAAAAAGCATATTTTCTAAAACGATCACCAAATAAAAATACTATTTTTAAATATCGATAGCTCAAAAACAAATCGGTAAATCTATTTTTCCTTTGGCAATTCCTATTTTTATTAAAAGTAGTTTACGAATCCATTGTCAAATCGCTGCGCTCAAGAAATCGAAATTCACCACTTTTGAGAATCGATAAAGTGACCGAAAATTATCTTCATGGTCAAATCTTCTTAATTTATAACATTTTTTTTTTATTTTCGCGATTAAAATTTATAAACATTACCATTTTGAAACAAATTTATATAAACAAGTCTAATCAAAAGCACACTACAGAAATGTAAAAGTGATCACTTCTTTTTAAGTAGTAAACACTTATTTTTTGCATATCATATACAAGCAAGTAGTTTTTCGAAAATAGTGTAGTCAAAAAAGGAAGTGAACACTATGTAGTGTTTTCTTTTTATGCATATCAAAAGGGAAAAATCAAGTGTTCACTACTTAGTCTAGTGTTTACTTATTCTATGCTTACGGGCCAATAGGAAGTGAATTCAGTGCGCTCTACCATTTTGCTAATTTCACCTTCATTATTTACCTTTGCAGTTTATAAAGCCATTCAATAATCGTTAATACACCTGAAACCTTACAATCTATGCCACCACCTCTTGTAATCTTATCAGAGGTTCCGCAAAGAGCGTAAAACACATCTAATTAACTTTTATACATTAACATTAATTGACTTTATAAACATTTGAGTAATTATTGAACACTGCGAATTGATTTAAGAATCATAAATTGTAAAACATTTGTAATTCGCTATAAGAACTGTAAGATCAAAATTATGATCAATTAAAGCCTGATTTAATAAAAATTATAATATTTTGACTAGAACTGAAAGCATCTGATTTTTGTGTCCCGAAGAGAGAAAGAATTTAAATTTTGGAACGAACCTGGACAGCCGCTTTGCTGTCCCAGCTTCAAACACCGCTAAGGTGGGTCTTTTATTCGGAAAATTTTCTTTATCATTTAAAGCCGGATCGAAAGAGTTAAATAGTTGGTAAAAATGTATTTTACTGTACTCACATCCATTGTTAAAATATATAAAATATATGTTTTGAAACAGTTTCGCTAATTTACTCATTAATTCAGTTTTATTTTTCACAAAAAATGTTTACAATCAGTAAAATCTAACTTAACTAAGTACACTTTGTGTGATTCCCTTTGTTTGATTTATTAGATCTGTAGCTCGTTCTTGTAACTCGTACCGATCACAGTTACCGATCCATGTTATCGATTTGACGTCACTTTGACGTAATTTCCCACCTGCACTGTTTGTGTAACAATCTGGATCGATTTCTGTTCGATTCGTTCGTTCTAAATCGGTAAGCTGTCGCATGTTCCGATTTCACTTCAGTATAATCTTTGAAATAAGTGTTTGTGTAAGAAAAGAGAATCGATACAAATGCATGTTTTTCTCACTCACTCTGTGGCAAGTGAGAACTCTACCGATTTGTATAAATGACAGTAATGTTGTGTATATATGAAATAGTAAGTACTCGCAATTAATATTCTAAAACGGCTACTTTCGCTTAAGTTACATTATTTACTGATTATAATATTTTTGTTTGTTTTAAAACGTTTTTGTTTTAAAACGTTTTAGTTTTCAAAGCAATGCTATTTAAAACGAATTCCCATTTATATAAAAGAAGAAAATTTAAGCAAACAAAATATTTGTTAGAGCCATGCAAAAGTACCCGGTAGCAAATATTTGCTAAGTTTTTGTTGCACATATCTTAGTGTCAAATTATTCAACTTGTCAGCATTATTGTGAAAATATATTTGAAAAGTGAAGTTTTAATTAGAACCGGTAATTTACCAGCATCAGAAGTTTTTCTCCAAAGATGTTGTGGATGGAGATGGTCATACTATTGAAGGTGGCTTTGAAATTATTGAAGTTCGGAACATTTCACTCAGAGGCTGAGTTTGTAATTAAAATTTTTTCTTTTCTGTAGCCACTTGTTGAAATTTGCAATGATGACGCCATTTTAATTTTTGATGATAGTCAGCGTAGTGACAATTATGCTGACACCATTCAAGACTTTTCTATCCAAACCAACCACGAAAAACCAACACGGAGACGGCAGCCTTCCAGCAAAAGCTGGAAATTTGATTGAGCTGCAAAATAATATACTTGGCCAAATATTGCAATCCCAGCAAAAATAATTTTGTTTTTTCATATCATATATTTCATGGTTCCTTTTATGAAACAAAATTAGACTGTTAATATAATATAAGACTGTCGAAGAAACCTTTAAATTTTAAGTTAAAAAGTTATTTATAAAAAATATTTACTTAAAAGTAAAAAAAAATTAATTTAATAAAACAAAAAGCTAATTTCATATTATTTCTTTGTTCTTTATTTGGAATTTATCAATTATTTGTTTCTGTTTTTTGCCGTTGTTGATTAATATGATACATACAGTATTGGCCAAAACTAAAGCACCCCCTAGGAGATTTTTTTCATATGTTAATTTCTTATGAACACAACGTCGTTAAAGAATGTTAAGTTTGAATTTTATTTATTTATACCGTAATTATTAATAAACAAATATATAATGAATGCAATTTCTCGTACATAAAAAATGTTTAACTAAGAAATGTTTTGAACCATAAAACTGAGCGGACAAAACTATAGCACCCCTAGAAATTTGTTTACAAATTTGACTACTTCTCTGCGAATTTGCTGTAATTATGAACGGTACTTTATACAAACGCGTGTAAGAAGCTGTTTACGTAAAAAAGTTCATTGTTAAAAATTTTTTGGTTAGATAAGAACAATGGCAAGAAATAAGTATTCAAGTGAATTTAAACTTAAAATTACAAACGATTGGAGAGACGCTTTATCACGACATCAACTTATTGAAAAATATTCAATTAATAGGTCAGATATTTCTAGACTGATATCAAAGTTTTTGCGCACAGGTCGCATATCTCCTGTACATAATGGAGGAAGACCGCATAAAACTTCGCGGCAGGATGACTCCTTGATCAAGAGGACAATTCAGAATGATCCTACAATCTCTTCTGGACAAGTAAAAATTCGCTTAAATGTAGATATCAGCGAAAGAACGATCCGGAGAAGAGCAGTAGAAGCCGGATTATTCAGTCGACGACCAGCAAAAAAGCCATTCATATCGTCTAAGAATAAGAAAGCCAGGTTTGAATTCGCCAAAGCTCACCTTAATTGGAGTGTCGAAAAATGGAAGACTGTGTTGTTTTCTGACAAATCGAAGTACAACCTTAAAGATTCGGATGGAATAAGACGTGTACGCAGACCAAAAGGAGATAGATTAAATCCTAAGTATTGCAAAGCCACTGTTAAGCATGGAGGAGGCAGTGTAATGGTCTGGGGATGCTTCTCTGGTCAATGAATTGGGCCAATTTATTTGATTAAAGGAATTATGAATCGTTTTATGTACGTTGATATTTTAAAAGATGTGATGCTGCCATATGCTGAGGAAGAGATGACAATTAAATGGAGATTTCAACAGGACAACGATCCGAAACACACTTCTAAAGTTTATAAGGCCTGGCTTTGGAGCAATGGGATAGAAGTTCTTGATTGGCCTGCCCAATCACCGGATTTAAACCCAATTGAAAACTTGTGGGAGATCGTCAATATGAAAATTAATAGAGATAACTGCAAAACCAAAGGAGATTTATTCCAAGCCATTAAAATAGCCTGGAATGGGATATCGCAGGATATCATCAATAATTTAATTTCCTCTATGCCTAAGAGATGTGCTTGTTTCATCCAGAATAAAGGGTTCGCAACTAAGTATTCAATTCTTAAGTTTAAATTCACCTTAAAGAGGGGGTGCTTTAGTTTTGTCCGCTTAATTTTTCCGAAGAAATAATTTTTTTGTTATACAACTTTCATTTAAATACTCTGAATTTTGTATGTTATTGTTTATAGTAATAAAGATATAAATAAATAAAATTAATATTTAACACACATTAATAACGTTGTTTTCATAAAAAAAAAAAACATTTCAATAAAATACACTTAGGGGGTGCTTTAGTTTTGGCCAATACTGTATGTTGCTTTTTACGATTTTGTTAAATTTGCAGTTGTCGATTTTTATGAGTTACTTGTTGGATAGTTTTTGTAAATTTTAATACGCGGGGTATATTAACTTTGTCAATACGTTTATAATGCTGATAAGGTGGCGTGTCAGGTATAAAAAAGTATATGGGCATTTCCACAGAAAAGTCTTCCGTGACCAAAAAATTAAAACTTATTAAAAACTTATTATTTGATGATATTATCTAAGAGAAACATATTACGTTCTTCTCAAGAAGCTTTAATTAGTGTTTCCTTTTTTCAGAAGATTGCCATAGAGTTTTTGAAAATTGCTGTTTGTTTTTATTTTTTGATGATGTTTTTTGCTTATATGTAAAGGCTGTTGTATGTGAAAGTGTATGTGAAGATCTTGTTTTCCAGTTTGATACTTGTTTATGTTTTAATTTCGTTGTAATATTTTCACTCTCCCTCTCTATTTGAAGTTGCGCTTCGAAGGAGGAAGTACAGTAATGGTGAAGTTTTTTAGATTTATTTTATGGTTGAATTTTGAAAATAGTTCCGGAAAATTGAGTCTCGAGTAGCTCTGCCTTCACTCAAAACCGAGTTTGAGGTAATTGCGTCTTCTACTTGTACAGAAGGAATATTATGTGCAATGCCTATTTCTGGAATCGGCAAATTATATTTTCTCCGAATATTATGCAGAGTGCAACATGCGTTAATGATGGAACCAAAAATAACCGGTGAAACCATCAGACCACGATCACAAGACGGAGAACCAAATACTTTTTTTAAAACGCCATTAATTCTTTTAACGCAGTTTCTGGCTTGAATATGTGCCTTATTAAAATGCTCCAGGCTTGCACTTTCAACATTTCTGTATGGTGTCATCAGCCATGGCTGCAAAGGATATCCAGAGTCACCAATCAGTCAACCCTCACATACCCCATTTTCGGTGTATTTGCTGTGGAGAAAACCTTTAAACCTGCTGCTTTCCCATATAAAAGCATCGTGAGTACTTCCTCCAAACCTTGCGAAGCATCCCAAAATTCTTAAATCCAAATCGCAAACCAATTGAACGTTCTTTGAAAAATATCCTTTGCGATTTATATAGCAATATTCGACGTCAGTTGAGGGTTTTTTTTTACGTGCGTGCAGTCAATAGCACCCAATATACCGGGAAATCTTGTTGCTTCAAAAAATCGAAAATATACAGAGAAATAAAACATTTTGATTCTTCATTAATAAAGTAGGTACCTATCTTTCACCAAACGTTGATCTTCGGATGTGGTTGGAAAAGCAATATATATCTTCATTAAATGATTTTCAATTATTTTTGTAATACGATGAATGATGCTGCTGATCATAGACTTGCTTATTTGGCACACAAAGTCTTGCCCTATATCACGCAAAAAGGATCCTGTGGCGTCGAAATGCAAGGCTGCACAGAGCCGAAGTGAGTTGGGGATAAACGTGCTTCTCTGTCACGTTTCCATATAAGGACGCATTGCACCTAGTAGGTCCATAGCTACATCTTTGGAGAACCTAAATAGTTCGACAAATTGCGCTTCAGGAATGTGAAACGGATCCGAGGTGTCTCTCAAGTGGCGTCTCTGAATCCGCAACATATTTCTGCGGTCATGCCTTATTGTTTACATTATAGCAAAAATGTTACTCATTTTGTCTGAGTATTTCGTTCATTAAATAATTTATTTCGCAAAGCTTTTGACAATCACTTTTGATTACCTCTTTATTATAAAATTTTAGCGCACATTAAATAAATTAAAGTAAACAGCTGCGTTCATATCGTTTTGTGTAAACAACGTTCATATCGATTTGTGTTCTTTTTCTACACGGACCGAATTTTTATCGATTGGAACGTACACAAACATCAATTCTCACGAAATCGGTAACAGTTGGCCGATTTTTTTACAAGAACGGCTACTGCAGATGTGAGAAAAAGTACTTAAAGGGAGAATAACTAAAAAAGAGAGCAAAGAAACTTTGTACAATAAATTATTTTTCTCTTACATTTATACTTGGTATACTTTTTGTACATGGTGTATCAAAGAAAAACTACTGCAGTAAGCTATGTATGCTGCAATCAAGGAGAGTAAACGATAAAGCAAATTATATACAGACTCTGTTGAGATCAAACTGATTGTTATGCAATGCTCTCTTTTGTTTCTGGTTAATTTGAAATTATTACACACATGCTTGATGGCTACTTTGACGTGTTGTACACTGAAGCAAAGTATACGTTAAGGCAAATAAAATAAATGCATTCATGCAGATACGAACATATTATCAAACAAAAATTTAGTTGGCAATAATATAGCTGACTGACAACACTTATCTGTGACTCAGTTTATAATTTTATTTAATGCATTTTAATTAGGGTTTGTATTTTTGCTTTGTTATGTTACTTTCCTTCAAATCCTGATGATGACGTTAAAGTTAAGTCGAAATATTGAAAATAAAAACAAACAAATACAAAGAGTTTTTGTTTAATTGCTACGGCCGAAACTGAAACAAGTAAGAAAATGAAATCTTAAGAAGGCCGATTGCAATAACACATAAACTAATTTATCCTCAAACTTTTGGCGACCGTGACAGGACCCTGCAGTGCTCAGCTATCATCAAGCCAGTAGAAGACTTCAATCAAGGCTATATTTTAATTTATCAAATTTATATTCATATTTGTTCAAAATAATTCTACAACATCAAATAACGTGAACACTGACATCGTTCATATTGCATCAGAAACTTTCTCGTTCACTGTCGTTGATGAAATTAATGTTGGTGAAGTTATTTTATATATTAAATCAAAAGCTGTGGGTTCAGACAACATTCACCCAGACTTCATTAAAATCCTCCTCCCTTCCATACTTCATCTGGTTACACACATCTTGAATACAATAATTACAACATATAACTTTCCTGAGAGTTGGAAAATGGCTCAAAATTTTACCGCTGCTGAAAACATCGGTGTCAAAAGTAGCCGAGTATCGTCCTATCGCAATTCTCCCATTTCCAAGCAAAGTTTTTGAAGCATTAATAAGCAACCAAGTAAAAAGTTATTATAACAAAAAAAATCTATTGGCTTAACATCAATCAGGTTTCCGCGCTAAGCAAATTTGCACAACAACCCTTCTTAAAGTAACTGATGATTTACGTGAAGGATAAGACTGTGATATGATTGGAATAATTGTTTTTGTAGATTTTTCGAAAGCTTTCAACTGCGTCGATCACAGAATTTTAATTACCAAACTTGTACAGTCTAACGTTTTTGGTTAATTTTTGTTTTAAAAAAAGGACCTGCCTCGAGTTTCTTTGCCGGCGCCTTAAAACGCCACCGGCTCTAAATATTTAATATTTTTTTTAATTGTCAGCCGGCATAAAAATGCACTCAGGCTTAGAATAATTAATTCAGCTGATTTGAAGCTTGTTTAATTACTAATCTTTATTTCGCAAAGTCAGTGTTTATAAAGCTAAATAACGGTAGTTTCTTAAATCTAAAAAGTGCATAATTCTTAACATAAAAAGTGCGTGAGTGAAAAATAAATATTAACTTAATATGTAAGTGCGTAATGCAAAATAAATATATAACAAAAATGATAAACATTGAAAGTGCGTGAGTGAAAGAAAGCTAAATATTTACTTAGTGCGAAAGTGCGTAATGCATATAAGTATATAACCACGGGTCATTGTGCGTGGTGAATAACAATAAATATAGTTACAGTGCAATCAATAAGTTTGTGTACAGTTGGTTGCTTAACTCGGTGCACACTACACCCCATCCTTAAGATAAAAATTATTTTAGAAAAGAAATAAAATAATTTTTAAAATTTATACAATTCAAAGTTTCTTATTTAAATATAACAAATTATTCATTTTGAAAATTGCACTTTAAATATATTTGTTTTATACATTTCAATTAGTTTTTTTAACTATAATAAATTATATTTTATATATTATTCCAAAATTGTTACAAAATAGATATATGATTTATGTTATTAAAAATTATACAAATTCAATTTGTTTATGAAATTTATGCAATGCAATTGTTTTAATTAATAAATTTTTACTTTATTTGAACATTTTGAATTAAATCCATCTTTTTAGTAAATTATTATGGTATTCTTTGATTTTACCATCTACATTAACTTTACAATTAACTTTACAATCACTCCATTTTTAGCAACTATAATATATGGACCATGATATGGTGGTTGGTTTTTCTTTCTATTCATTCTTCTTATCATTACTATGTCACCAATTTTTATATTTAATGGTGCTGAAATAGCATTATTTTTTATTCTTTTTTCATTTTCCGATAATAATTAATTCTTTAGTTTTTTCCAATGAGTACGCTAATCAAACTTTCATTTCTTGCGAATAATTATCTGTGTTGTAACATTTTGAATTTTCTAATTTAACATTTGGTAGGTTTGCTTATTTGCCAAATATAAGTTCGAAAGGAGTGTAATTAGTGTCAACATGAAGTGTTGTATTGTAAGCAAATGTGAAGTATGGGATCCAGTGGTCTCATTCATCATATTTGGAAAAATTTAATAAAAATTCGTTCAATACTCTGTGGTTTTTTTCTATTGAACCTAAAGTCTCATGATGATAAGGCGTGCTAAATATTTGTTTAATGTTAAGCTGTTTGCAGATCTCCGACATCAACTCATTGGTAAATTCAGTACCCCTATCTGATTTAAGAACCTTAAAATGACCATAGGTCAAAATTACATTTTCTATCAATGATTTAGCTACAGTCTTTGCGTCTTTGGTTTCCATTGGACAAGCAATAACATACATTCGTTAACTCACATTGCATGGTTAATATGTAGCGGTAGTTATTGGATAATCGCAAAAGCCCTACAGTATCTATCGATATTATTTCGAAACTAGATCCTGGTGTGTCTGTTAAAGTTAATTCCTTTTTCGTATGTCTGGTTTTTTTTTGTTTATTTTACATTGTTCACAATTTAATATATGTTTCTTTATCATTTTGTTCATGTTTTTCCAAATGTATTTTTGTTTAATTTTTAAATTGGTTTTTCTAATGCCCATGTGTCCTCCATGAGCCGAATTATGATATCCTTCAATTAATTTATTTTGTATGTCTTTATCAATTATTCTTGTTCGTTCATTGAATATTAAAATTTTTAAATTTTCATTATTTTTTCTTTGTAAATTATTAAATATCTCTTTAAATTTATCCATTCTACCCTTATAATTTCTATCTGTTACGAACCTTAATTGTATCATTTTGTTAATATCCGATTTGGATGTGCACTCCCAAGCAAAAAGTTGATCAGACTAATTGTTAGTAATGTCACTTGTTTTGTCTGAATTAGTGTTTTGTGTATGTTTATTTGTAACCATACTTCTTGTTATAGCCAGTATTTTGCTATCATCCGTTCCTGTCGGAATCATAGCCTGCAATGAATCGCTGTTTAGTACTATGAGAGATAATGCGTCAGCATTAGTATTCATGCTGCCTTTTTTGTACATAATTTCAAAATTGTAATCGCATAGATCTAACCTAATACGTGTCATCTTTGATGACGGGTTTCTATGGGAAAACAGAGACACCAAAGGTCTGTGATCTGTTACTACTAAAAATTTACGACCGTAGAGGTATGGTCTGAAAAACTTGATCGCCCAATGTATGGCCAATAACTCTTTTTCTATTATTGATTTGTTTAAATCGTGTTTGTTGAGAGACTTGCTCGCGTATGATATAGGTAGATCTAAACCAATATCACCTTGTGACAAAACAGCACCTAACGCATAATTTGAGGCGTCTGTTGTCAGTACATATTGTTTTTCAAAATTTGGGTATTGTAGTATTGGTGGGTTGAGTAATTTTGTTTTTAACGTGTCGAAAGCATTTTGATAATCTTCAGTATAATTAAATTTAACATCTTTTTTTAGTAGTGAGTTCAAAACTTTAGCTATATCTGCAAATTTGGGTATGAACCTCCTATAATAATTGCAGAAAGCAATAAATCTTCTGACTTCATCTGTGTCTTTTGGCACAGGGTAATTTTCAATTATTTTATTTTTTGCTGGGTCAGTTTTAATGCCCTTAGCTGTTATGAGGTATCCTAAATATACAACCTCTGGTTTCAAAAATGAGCACTTGTGTGCATTTAGTTTTAAATTAAATTTCCGCATCCTTTCAAAAACTTTAGCTAAATTTTCATTGTGATGCCCTAAATTGCATCCAAACACAATAATATTGTCTACGTATAACTTGTCTACGTATAACTGGGAAACTTGTCGTTAACTATTTTTTCGTTTAGTTTCCTGAAATCGACCACTAATCTCTATTTCTTCTCATCATTATTCGATTTTTTTGGAACAACTAAAAGTGGCGAATTGTAAGGGCTAACCGAGTGTTCAATAATGTTGTCTCTTAAAAGCTTGTCTACTTGTTCGTTGACCTCTATCATTTGTGTCTGTGGGAGTCTGTAGTTCATTATGTATATCGCTGTTGAATCAGTAGTGTGAATCTCTTGCGTGTAAAAATTGTTTACTGTCAATGGTTCTCCGGGAAGGTGGAATACATCTTGGAATTCTTTTAAAATGTCAATTATTGATTTTTCTGCCTCCGGTTCGTTGCATCCAATGTCAAATGTTTTAAAAGTTCTTGTCTATGTCTATGTCTATGTGCATTAAATTTGTTAGTTTCTTTGCTTGTTAATATGTTGTAGTTTTTTAATGGTTTTGTTTCTATGTTTATATCCTCTAATTTTATTTCTTTTTCTGTCGTGTTTAAAACTTTCACGTGTGCTACGCCATTCGCAGGTATTATGCTATTTGCAATGAAGACTCCATTATTTATTTCTTTGTTAAGGATTATACTATCTTCATTAACCCTAATATTTATGGGGACCACTGCTTCTGATCGAGCAGGTACTGTAAAATTTTTATAATTTAAAATTAATGGTAATGTGAATTCTTTTTCATTTATTAAAAATGTTACAGTGTACGTTTCAAAATCTATTTTAGACATATACTTTCTCAACATGTCACGCCCTATTATGCCATCCGTTAATATTGGAAATTCATTTTCTACTATGTGGAAATTGTGTGTAATCTCCGCCGTTTCAATTGAAAAATTTAAATATGATGCCTATGCACTCTATACTTTCATTATTTATACCAGTTATTGTTGAAATATTTCTTGTTTCTATTTTATTTACGCTTCTTTTCTTGCAGATAGAAATATCTGCTCCCGTGTCTATTAGGAATTTTAGATTCTCATTTGTATTTTTGCAATTTAATATAATAATATTTGTTAAATTTTTAGTTAGTTGTAGGATCAGTTTTGGCCTCTGTGGGTAACAATTCCTGCTACCCGGCCATATCCGTTTCCCTGCGCATTGTTTCTAAAATTTCTATTTTTATTGAAATTATTACTTCTGTTATTATTGTTTATAAAATTATTATTATTATTTCCGTTATTTCCACGGTAAAAATTATTGTTATTCTGAAAATTGTTGCTTCTGTAATTGTTATTATTTCTGTAATTGTTATTTTGATTGTTGTTTTGAAAATTATTATTGTTTCTGTAATTATTTTTTGAAAAATTTTGATTTCTATTTTGAAAGGTATTATTTCTATAATTGTTATTATCTCTTTTTGAAAAATGTTGATTATTGTAATTTCTGAAGTTTTATTAAATCTATTATTTTGCTCATTATAGTTTCTTGAATTATTTCTGTTCTGTATATGTAAAATATTGCTTCTATCTGTCAAAAGATTTTGCTCAATATTCAAGCATCTTTCAGTTGCTTCATTAAAAGATTTTGGCGGATTCGCCTGTAAAATAGTTTGAAATTCTGTCCTGATACCTTTTGAAAAAATATTAAGTGCCATACTTTCGTTGACCTTATATATTGCATCTTTTGCCTCCTGACTGGGTTTTTCTAAGCTTTGTAGCTCTAAATTGCTCAATTGCTCTCCTAATTCTGTTATTTTTTCTCTAAATTCTGAAATTGATAGATTGTTCTGTGCTATAGAACTAAACTCATTTAGCATTTGCTGTAGTATTTTTGGATTGGGATAAGATTTCACCAATAAAGATTTTAACTCAATCAATGTCGAAGGTCTGTTCAAACGTCCAAGTATACTTCTCACTTGGGTTGTTAATTTAAAATTGTATACATACTTAATAAAAATGGCCTTATCTTCATCTTTTATTAAATCATGAAGCAATTCTGCTTTCACTATAAAATCATCTAATTCTTCATTATGTCCATAAATTTATGTCATGACATCAAAACATTAAAATTTTTAATTTTTTTATTTCACATGAATCACCCTGTGATTCATAGTGCCAATAAGTCATGCATGCCAACATTTAAACATGTGTCTGCAATGATTGATTGCGAATAAGAGTACAAAGAAAAAGTAAAACTGACGTTTCAGTTTAATGAATGAAAAATATAATGGCGGTCGTAAATATTTTCGCGTAGTGTGTAAGAAAAAGAAAAAATTTGTTTTTTATAAATCATTGATCGCGGCCAAAGAATATACAAAGGTAATTTAGTGAACGCATTATATTAATATTATAATTATATTTATCGTGCGCGTAATTTTCGCATAGCATATATTCGATAAATATATGCATCTAATCAAATTTAAGTGAAGTGTTTAAAGCAACAAAACAGCAAAAAAATAATATATGCAATAGAAGGAAATGTTGTTGTTGTTGTTGGCAAAGTGTTTGTGTGTGTATAACGATCACAAAAATTTTATTTAAAGTGCAACAAGTTGTTAAAAAAGTGAAAAAATGCAAGTTTCGTTTTTAAAATTGAATAATAAAGTTAAAAATACGGATTTAATTCAACATTTTGTATTTCATTTCTTCATAAAAAAATTTTAAAATATAAATTACAAATAAATAAAAAGTAAAAAAATTATTTTCTGTGTGTGATCATTTGTGCTTCTAAAGCATCAATTTCCATCCAAATCGTGCTCGCTGTGTCCACGGTGGTGGAGGGTCGGCGTTGACAATGCGTCGCCCAGCAGCAATGGCCTTACGCAGCTTCACCAAGCGACCACCTCGTCTATGTTTCGGCTTAGTCGTCACTGGAATTTTCGTCAGCCGTTCGTCCTTCTTTTTTATCTGACGCTGACGGTATTCTTCTATGGTGAGCGGTTTTGGCAGCTGTTGTGTGATGCTGGATGGGACGTATACTGGTGCGTCGCTGTTTGAGCCTTCCGGAACGTACTCCGGCACTGGTCGTTCTGCCGTCGGGATATTCTTCTTGCCGTGAATTGGCAGGATCGCCATGTAACGTTTTTGGTTAATTTTTGTTTTAAAAAAAAGGACCTGCCTCGAGTTTCTTTGCCGGCGCTTAAAAACGCCACTGGCTCTCAATATATAATATTTTTTTTAATTGTCAGCCGGCATAAAAATGCAGTCAGGCTTAGAATAGTTAATTCAGCTGATTTGAAGCTTGTCTAATTACTAATCTTTATTTCGCAAAGTCAGTGTTTATAAAGCTAAATAACGGTAGTTTCTTAAATCTAAAAAGTGCATAATTCTTAACATAAAAAGTGCGTGAGTGAAAAATAAATATTAACTTAATGTGTAAGTGCGTAATGCAAAATAAATATATAACAAAAATGATAAACATTGAAAGTGCGTGAGTGAAAGAAAGCTAAATATTTACTTAGTGCGAAAGTGCGTAATGCATATAAGTATATAACCACGGGTCATTGTGCGTGGTGAATAACAATAAACATAGTTATAGTGCAATCAATAAGTTTGTGTACAGTTGGTTGCTTAACTCGGTACTCACTACAACAGCAATTTTTATTCGGCAGCTCCTTATGCAAACTTATGTCTTTTTATCTCTTTGGCCGAAGCCAATACGTATATCACAACAATGTAAGCTCATCTTGTATATCAGTTTCTTCCGTGGTTCCTCAGGGCTCAGTTGATTAAGCATATCAGCAGGCATCACGTCCTGCGAACATCACATTTATGCTGCGAATTTATTTCAATAACTTCACGATGTGCAAATTTATTTCATGTTTTCAAAATATAACAAAAATTTTGTCACAAAAAATGTGAATTATGAATCAAATCGTGTTTATTTGTGATCTGTTCATATCATGTTAAGCTGAAACTTGTAAAGTCATTCATCTTGCCAACAATACTTTACGGATGTGAGATTTTCTCTAATATAAGTCACGAATCAAAAAGAACTTTGAATGTGGCATACAATAGCTGCGCAAGATACATTTTCAACCTCAAAAGACACGATCACATTTCAGACTACGCCAAACAAATAACTGAATGTTCTCTGGATGGCTTACGAAAGTATCGAACCATCTTATTTTTACATAAAATTATCAATTGTAAGGAAACGGAATACCTATGTAATAAAATCAATTTTGCCAGAACCCAAAGAACATCACAAATGATATTACCAAGGCATAAGTACGTGATCAACGCCCGTCAGTCCTCTGTTCATTCGGTTTATATGTGGAATTTTCTGCCCACTCACATTGTAGTATACTGTGGTATACTAAATAAATGGAGAATTATAGAGATAATTTTTATTTTTTTAATCTTCAATTCTTTATTTGTTTTTCTTCTTTAAAGCTAAACTGGCAGCGTCACTGTACAATTGATGAGTGAGTGGCTTTGCTTCACAAACTTCGCTTATAATTAAAATCACGTACATAGGTACATAAGAATAACGGATTCTACCATTGTTGTTTTTGCTTTTGATTGTACATTGAAATACTTATACTAAGTAGGAGAGAGAGATAGAGAGCAAGAGAGAAATTGGAGTACCAAGTTATAAATAGCTTAACTGCCACAAAGTGTGGAACCTAAATAACTACTTAAATGTAATCACTTGCCTACAATAGAGTTATGTTATCGACATGTACATAGTTACTATAAAATGTACACAACACTACAACTACCCTCTCCTAAATTTGCTTCTCATCACATATATATATTTTGTAATATTAAATTTTAAATTTTACAAAAATCCAAGGTATGAGAGCAAAATTTACATAAATTTGAAATTTAAATTAAGCTTTAGCTTTTCTTTCTCTTAAATTATATCTTACTCTTTGTATTTCATTAATTTCAGTGTTTACTGATTTATTCTGTTCTTCGTTATTGTTTTCTGTTTCTTGTTCAACTTCATTGTTATTGACTGATTCTGGTAAACCTTCTGTAACATCATCCTGAATACCGGTCGAAAATTTGTGCAACGGATCCAGAATCGTACTAGGAATTTCTATACTAGTGGATTCGGGTTTACCACAGGATAAAATCTGATTTGCATGTCTTTTCCATATCTTGCCGCAATCAGTTTTAACAGTGTATGTTTGTTTTCCAATTTTCCTTATTATTAAACCTTTCGTCCACGAAACTTTTCCTGGTACGGAATAATTTTTTACAATTACATCTTCATTTGATCTAAAAAGAGTATTTTTACTACCCTTGTAATATTTTTTTTGCTTTTCTTGGCTGATCTTAACCGTTTCTGTAACTTTCTCAATACTGGTATTCGAAACTTTTCTTTTCGGGTTAACAAGATTTAATCTTGTTCTAAGCTTCCTCTTATTAAACATTAAATAAGCAGGCGAAACGCCAGTACTCAAATGTGCTGTGTTTCTATAATCGAAAAGAAAACGGGATAACATGATGTTGAACTCAGATAATGGTTTATTTTTTAAATTACGTTTAAGAGCGTTTTTTATTGTTTTGACGGAGTTTTCCGCCTGCCCATTGGTGGCGGGATTTCCCACCGGTGACGTAACATGTTCAATACCGTTCGTTCGTAGAAATATCTCAAATTCTTTTGAGACAAAAGCCGTTCCATTGTCAGAAACCAAAATTTTTGGCAACCCAAAACGAGCAAACATTGTTCTTAACACGGCAATTACCGCACTGCTAGTCGTATTGGTTCCCATATCAATGCATTCCAACCACTTACTGGAGCTGTCCACGACTACCAAACACCATCGTTTTAAAAATGGCCCAAAAAAATCAATATGAATTCTTGACCACACCTCATCCGATCGTGGCCAAGGAATCAACTGTTGCTGAACTGGATTTGAACGTGTCATGAGACAAGGTTCACATTGTTTTACAGACTCTTCCAAATCGTTGCTCTGATTTGGTCACCAACAACATTCACGGGCCATGGCTTTCATCTTAACTATGCCCATATGGGATGCATGTAAAAAATCGACCATATTTTTTCTTAAACTATTAGGCACGATAACTCGATAACCCCAGAACAGACAGTCAAACTCTTCTGACAACTCATTTCGTTTCAAAAAATATGGCATTAAATCTTTATCCGAACACTTGGCAGGCCAACCAGACTCTACAAATTTTTTTACTTTTTGCAGGGTGGAATCTTTTTTTGACTCACTACATATGGTCTCAAAGTTTAAAAACTCCTTGTCAATGTTAAGTTCTTGTATGAAATTTACATAAACATTACACGGAAACTGATTAGAGGACACCGAACCCTTCGGGTATCTTGAAAAATAATCCGCAATATTGCCCTTAGACTTGATATGCAAAACGTCAAACTGGTAACCTGACAATGTCAGTGCGATTCGTTGCAATCGACTAGAAGCCATTAATGGAATTCCCTTTTTTGGGCCTAGGATATAATGTAGAGGTTTATTATCGGTCACCAAGGTAAATTTTCGACCGTACAAATACTGGTTAAATTTGGTTACTCCAAATAAAATTGCCACTGCTTCCCGATCCAACTGAGAATACCTTTTCTCCGTATCGTTTAAGGATCTGGAAGCAAATTCTATCGGTCTTTCTACCCCCTTTTCGTCAATTTGCGATAATACGGCGCCTACTCCGACTGGACTTGCATCCACCGTGACCTTTGTCCTAAAATCTGCATTAAAATGCGCCAAACAATTTCCCCCCAGTATGTGCTTTTTTAAAATATCGACTGCTGCTGTTTACTTATCGTTCCATTCAAATTTAGAATCAGCCTTTAATAGCAAATGTAACGGATGTAGCAAAGTCGATACTTCAGGGATAAAACGCCTGTAAAAATTTACAACTCCCAAAAAAGATTGAAGTTCCTTCACATTTTTCGGATCAGGAATACTTGAAATGTCCATAACTTTTTCTGGGTTCATCCGCAACCCATTTTGGTCAATAACATGACCTAAATATTTAATTTCTTTAGCAAAAAATTCACATTTTCCTGGGGACAATTTAAACCCAGCCTCGCTTAAAATTTTTAAAACATTAAACAGTCGTTCCAAATGCAGTTTTCTGTTACCCGCACTGATCAATATGTCATCCAAAAAAACAACGACATCCAGACCAGACAATAAGGTATCCATTATTCTTTGAAAAATTGCTGGGGCCGAAGCCAACCCATATATTAACCGCGTATATTGGAACAGACCTTTAGACGTAGAAATCGTCGTAAATTTCCTCGACTCCTCATCTAATTCAATTTGCTGATAGGACATACTCAAGTCTAGCTTAGAAAATTCCTCTCCGCCATGCAGTTTTGCAAATATTTCCTCTATCCGAGGTAAAGGATATTTATCCACCATTAAATGAGGATTAAGCGTAACCTTATAGTCCCCGCAAATCCGAATGCTACCATTTTTTTTTAATACGGGTACTATTGGTGTACCCCATTCACTGTACTTTAACGGTTGCAAAACTTTTAATTTCACCAAGTTATCATTTTCCGACTCAACTTTATTTTTAAATGCAATAGGTAGTGGCCTAGGCCTGAAAAATCTTGGCACAGCATCATCTTTCACTTTTAAAACCGCTTTACTCAATTAAAATGAACCTAAACAGCCATCCCATAAATTTGCAAATTCGGAAAATATTTTCTCCCTTGTCATCAAACACGGTAACGAATAATTTAAATCACAAATTTTTAGATTAAACGCCCTTACAAAATTCCTTCCAAGTAGTGGTGGACCGCCATTTTGGATAACCATTATTGGAATGCCTTTGATTTTATTTTTGTACTTTACTGTTACGTCACACTCACCAATAGGGATTATATGAGCACCATTATATGCTTTCAACAACATATCTACCTTTTTAATTTCACGGTTTCCGAAAAATTGTTTATAAGTGTCTTCTGAGATTACGTTGTTCTCCGAGCCAGTATCCAATTCCATTACAAAAGGTTTACCATCGACATAAATTTCAATTTTAATAGGACCATCATCGGGGCTAGTAATAGAAAACATAGATAAATCATTATTATCTATAAAATTAAAATTTTGTGATTTACACATTTTCTTTAAATGTCCCTTTTCTTTACATTGGTTACACTTATAATTCTTAAATTTGCATTTCTCACTCTTATGATTTTTATACCCACACACTTTACACTGCTGCTCGCCTTTCTCATGCTTTTATTGCTTAGCTGCGTCTTTTTTACCATCACCCCTCTTTTTGTTGTTGATGTAATTTATCTGCGGTTCTTGTTTCACATCCACAACATCATACTGGTGTTTCACGTACTCCGCACTATTCGCAATCTTCACCACCTTGTCAAACTTGATAGACACCTCCTCCAAGAATATTTTGTCTCTGGCTGGACCCTTTTCCAACCCCATAACAAATTTGTCCCGAATAGCCGTCTCCAAATCCGAACCAAAATTACAGTTCACCGCCAGCGATCGCACTCTTACAGCCCATTCATTTATTGACTCAGTTAATGTCTTTGTTGCGTTATAAAATTTGTAACGCTCCGCAAACCCCGCTGTAGGTGGTGTGAAGTGTTTTTTCATCGCCTCCACACATTGATCGAATGTTGTCGTTGTTGCTTCCAACTGTGCCGGACTCACCAAATTTTTGCAACAAGATATACGACGTCTCACAAATTGCCGTCAAAAGAATAGCTTTTTTCTTTAGTTCTTCTTTTATGTCGTTTGCCACTAAGAACTGCGTGAGCTGCTGTTGGAACACTGACCACACGTTTAGTGAATGGTCAAAGCAAGGAACTTTTCCGATTAATGGAGCGCTCATTTCCACTGCTTTATTAAATCACAATTATGATTTCTTTCCCACAACTTTAATTTATTTTTTTATCCTCGTCGCCACTGTAGTATACTGTGGTATACTAAATAAATGGAGAATTATAGAGATAATTTTTATTTTTTTAATCTTCAATTCTTTATTTGTTTTTCTTCTTTAAAGCTAAACTGGCAGCGTCACTGTACAATTGATGAGTGAGTGGCTTTGCTTCACAAACTTCGCTTATAATTAAAATCACTAACATAGGTACATAAGAATAACGGATTCTACCATTGTTGTTTTTGCTTTTGATTGTACATTGAAATACTTATACTAAGTAGGAGAGAGAGATAGAGAGCAAGAGAGAAATTGGAGTACCAAGTTATAAATAGCTTAACTGCCACAAAGTGTGGAACCTAAATAACTACTTAAATGTAATCACTTGCCTACAATAGAGTTATGTTATCGACATGTACATAGTTACTATAAAATGTACACAACACTACAACTACCCTCTCCTAAATTTGCTTCTCATCACATATATATATTTTGTAATATTAAATTTTAAATTTTACAAAAATCCAAGGTATGAGAGCAAAATTTACATAAATTTGAAATTTAAATTAAGCTTTAGCTTTTCTTTCTCTTAAATTATATCTTACTCTTTGTATTTCATTACTTTCAGTGTTTACTGATTTATTCTGTTCTTCGTTATTGTTTTCTGTTTCTTGTTCAACTTCATTGTTATTGACTGATTCTGGTAAACCTTCTGTAACATCATCCTGAATACCGGTCGAAAATTTTTGCAACGGATCCAGAATCGTACTAGGAATTTCTATACTAGTGGATTCGGGTTTACCACAGGATAAAATCTGATTTGCATGTCTTTTCCATATCTTGCCGCAATCAGTTTTAACAGTGTATGTTTGTTTTCCAATTTTCCTTATTATTAAACCTTTCGTCCACGAAACTTTTCCTGGTACGGAATAATTTTTTACAATTACATCTTCATTTGATCTAAAAAGAGTATTTTTACTACCCTTGTAATATTTTTTTTGCTTTTCTTCCCTGATCTTAACCGTTTCTGTAACTTTCTCAATACTGGTATTCGAAACTTTTCTTTTCGGGTTAACAAGATTTAATCTTGTTCTAAGCTTCCTCTTATTAAACATTAAATAAGCAGGCAAAACGCCAGTACTCAAATGTGCTGTGTTTCTATAATCGAAAAGAAAACGGGATAACATGATGTTGAACTCAGATAATGGTTTATTTTTTAAATTACGTTTAAGAGCGTTTTTTATTGTTTTGACGGAGTTTTCCGCCTGCCCATTGGTGGCGGGATTTCCCACCGGTGACGTAACATGTTCAATACCGTTCGTTCGTAGAAATATCTCAAATTCTTTTGAGACAAAAGCCGTTCCATTGTCAGAAACCAAAATTTTTGGCAACCCAAAACGAGCAAACATTGTTCTTAACACGGCAATTACCGCACTGCTAGTCGTATTGGTTCCCATATCAATGCATTCCAACCACTTACTGGAGCTGTCCACGACTACCAAACACCATCGTTTTAAAAATGGCCCAAAAAAATCAATATGAATTCTTGACCACACCTCATCCGATCGTGGCCAAGGAATCAACTGTTGCTGAACTGGATTTGAACGTGTCATGAGACAAGGTTCATATTGTTTTACAGACTCTTCCAAATCGTTGCTCTGATTTGGCCACCAACAACATTCACGGGCCATGGCTTTCATCTTAACTATGCCCATATGGGATGCATGTAAAAAATCGACCATATTTTTTCTTAAACTATTAGGCACGATAACTCGATAACCCCAGAACAGACAGTCAAACTCTTCTGACAACTCATTTCGTTTCAAAAAATATGGCATTAAATCTTTATCCGAACACTTGGCAGGCCAACCAGACTCTACAAATTTTTTTTACTTTTTGCAGGGTGGAATCTTTTTTTGACTCACTACATATGGTCTCAAAGTTTAAAAACTCCTTGTCAATGTTAAGTTCTTGTATGAAATTTACATAAACATTACACGGAAACTGATTAGAGGACACCGAACCCTTCGGGTATCTTGAAAAATAATCCGCAATATTGCCCTTAGACTTGATATGCAAAACGTCAAACTGGTAACCTGACAATGTCAGTGCGATTCGTTGCAATCGACTAGAAGCCATTAATGGAATTCCCTTTTTTGGGCCTAGGATATAATGTAGAGGTTTATTATCGGTCACCAAGGTAAATTTTCGACCGTACAAATACTGGTTAAATTTGGTTACTCCAAATAAAATTGCCACTGCTTCCCGATCCAACTGAGAATACCTTTTCTCCGTATCGTTTAAGGATCTGGAAGCAAATTCTATCGGTCTTTCTACCCCCTTTTCGTCAATTTGCGATAATACGGCGCCTACTCCGACTGGACTTGCATCCACCGTGACCTTTGTCCTAAAATCTGCATTAAAATGCGCCAAACAATTTCCCCCCAGTATGTGCTTTTTTAAAATATCGACTGCTGCTGTACACTTATCGTTCCATTCAAATTTAGAATCAGCCTTTAATAGCAAATGTAACGGATGTAGCAAAGTCGATACTTCAGGGATAAAACGCCTGTAAAAATTTACAACTCCCAAAAAAGATTGAAGTTCCTTCACATTTTTCGGATCAGGAATACTTGAAATGTCCATAACTTTTTCTGGGTTCATCCGCAACCTATTTTGGTCAATAACATGACCTAAATATTTAATTTCTTTAGCAAAAAATTCACATTTTCCTGGGGACAATTTAAACCCAGCCTCGCTTAAAATTTTTAAAACATTAAACAGTCGTTCCAAATGCAGTTTTCTGTTACCCGCACTGATCAATATGTCATCCAAAAAAACAACGACACCCTCCAGACCAGACAATAAGGTATCCATTATTCTTTGAAAAATTGCTGGGGCCGAAGCCAACCCATATATTAACCGCGTATATTGGAACAGACCTTTAGACGTAGAAATCGTCGTAAATTTCCTCGACTCCTCATCTAATTCAATTTGCTGATAGGCCATACTCAAGTCTAGCTTAGAAAATTCCTCTCCGCCATGCAGTTTTGCAAATATTTCCTCTATCCGAGGTAAAGGATATTTATCCACCATTAAATGAGGATTAAGCGTAACCTTATAGTCCCCGCAAATCCGAATGCTACCATTTTTTTTTAATACGGGTACTATTGGTGTACCCCATTCACTGTACTTTACCGGTTGCAAAACTTTTAATTTCACCAAGTTATCAATTTCCGACTCAACTTTATTTTTAAATGCAATAGGTAGTGGCCTAGGCCTGAAAAATCTTGGCACAGCATCATCTTTCACTTTTAAAACCGCTTTACTCAATTTAAATGAACCTAAACAGCCATCCCATAAATTTGCAAATTCGGAAAATATTTTCTCCCTTGTCATCAAACACGGTGACGAATAATTTAAATCACAAATTTTTAGATTAAACGCCCTTACAAAATTCCTTCCAAGTAGTGGTGGACCGCCATTTTGGATAACCATTATTGGAATGCCTTTGATTTTATTTTTGTACTTTACTGTTACGTCACACTCACCAATAGGGATTATATGAGCACCATTATATGCTTTCAACAACATATCTACCTTTTTAATTTCACGGTTTCCGAAAAATTGTTTATAAGTGTCTTCTGAGATTACGTTGTTCTCCGAGCCAGTATCCAATTCCATTACAAAAGGTTTACCATCGACATAAATTTCAATTTTAATAGGACCATCATCGGGGCTAGTAATAGAAAACATAGATAAATCATTATTATCTATAAAATTAAAATTTTGTGATTTACACATTTTCTTTAAATGTCCCTTTTCTTTACATTGGTTACACTTATAATTCTTAAATTTGCATTTCTCACTCTTATGATTTTTATACCCACACACTTTACACTGCTGCTCGCCTTTCTCATGCTTTTGTTGCTTAGCTGCGTCTTTTTTACCATCATCCCTCTTTTTGTTGTTGATGTAATTTATCTGCGGTTCTTGTTTCACATCCACAACATCATACTGGTATTTCACGTACTCCGCACTATTCGCAATCTTCACCATCTTGTCAAACTTGATAGACACCTCCTCCAAGAATATTTTGTCTCTGGCTGGACCCTTTTCCAACCCCATAACAAATTTGTCCCGAATAGCCGTCTCCAAATCCGAACCAAAATTACAGTTCACCGCCAGCGATCGCACTCTTACAGCCCATTCATTTATTGACTCAGTTGCTGTCTTTGTTGCGTTATAAAATTTGTAACGCTCCGCAAACCCCGCTGTAGGTGGTGTGAAGTGTTTTTTCATCGCCTCCACACATTGATCGAATGTTGTCGTTGTTGCTTCCAACTGTGCCGGACTCAGCAAATTTTTGCAACAAGATATACGACGTCTCACAAATTGCCGTCAAAAGAATAGCTTTTTTCTTTAGTTCTTCTTTTATGTCGTTTGCCACTAAGAACTGCGTGAGCTGCTGTTGGAACACTGACCACACGTTTAGTGAATGGTCAAAGCAAGGAACTTTTCCGATTAATGGAGCGCTCATTTCCACTGCTTTATTAAATCACAATTATGATTTCTTTCCCACAACTTTAATTTATTTTGTTATCCTCGTCGCCACTGTAGTATACTGTGGTATACTAAATAAATGGAGAATTATAGAGATAATTTTTATTTTTTTAATCTTAAATTCTTTATTTGTTTTTCTTCTTTAAAGCTAAACTGGCAGCGTCACTGTACAATTGATGAGTGAGTGGCTTTGCTTCACAAACTTCGCTTATAATTAAAATCACGTACATAGGTACATAAGAATAACGGATTCTACCATTGTTGTTTTTGCTTTTGATTGTACATTGAAATACTTATACTAAGTAGGAGAGAGAGATAGAGAGCAAGAGAGAAATTGGAGTACCAAGTTATAAATAGCTTAACTGCCACAAAGTGTGGAACCTAAATAACTACTTAAATGTAATCACTTGCCTACAATAGAGTTATGTTATCGACATGTACATAGTTACTATAAAATGTACACAACACTACAACTACCCTCTCCTAAATTTGCTTCTCATCACATATATATATTTTGTAATATTAAATTTTAAATTTTACAAAAATCCAAGGTATGAGAGCAAAATTTACATAAATTTGAAATTTAAATTAAGCTTTAGCTTTTCTTTCTCTTAAATTATATCTTACTCTTTGTATTTCATTAATTTCAGTGTTTACTGATTTATTCTGTTCTTCGTTATTGTTTTCTGTTTCTTGTTCAACTTCATTGTTATTGACTGATTCTGGTAAACCTTCTGTAACATCATCCTGAATACCGGTCGAAAATTTGTGCAACGGATCCAGAATCATACTAGGAATTTCTATACTAGTGGATTTGGGTTTACCACAGGATAAAATCTGATTTGCATGTCTTTTCCATATCTTGTCGCAATCAGTTTTAACAGTGTATGTTTGTTTTCCAATTTTCCTTATTATTAAACCTTTCGTCCACGAAACTTTTCCTGGTACGGAATAATTTTTTACAATTACATCTTCATTTGATCTAAAAAGAGTATTTTTACTACCCTTGTAATATTTTTTTTGCTTTTCTTGGCTGATCTTAACCGTTTCTGTAACTTTCTCAATACTGGTATTCGAAACTTTTCTTTTCGGGTTAACAAGATTTAATCTTGTTCTAAGCTTAATCTTATTAAACATTAAATAAGCAGGCAAAACGCCAGTACTCAAATGTGCTGTGTTTCTATAATCGAAAAGAAAACGGGATAACATGATGTTGAACTCAGATAATGGTTTATTTTTTAAATTACGTTTAAGAGCGTTTTTTATTGTTTTGACGGAGTTTTCCGCCTGCCCATTGGTGGCGGGATTTCCCACCGGTGACGTAACATGTTCAATACCGTTCGTTCGTAGAAATATCTCAAATTCTTTTGAGACAAAAGCCGTTCCATTGTCAGAAACCAAAATTTTTGGCAACCCAAAACGAGCAAACATTGTTCTTAACACGGCAATTACCGCACTGCTAGTCGTATTGGTTCCCATATCAATGCATTCCAACCACTTACTGGAGCTGTCCACGACTACCAAACACCATCGTTTTAAAAATGGCCCAAAAAAATCAATATGAATTCTTGACCACACCTCATCCGATCGTGGCCAAGGAATCAACTGTTGCTGAACTGGATTTGAACGTGTCATGAGACAAGGTTCACATTGTTTTACAGACTCTTCCAAATCGTTGCTCTGATTTGGCCACCAACAACATTCACGGGCCATGGCTTTCATCTTAACTATGCCCATATGGGATGCATGTAAAAAATCGACCATATTTTTTCTTAAACTATTAGGCACGATAACTCGATAACCCCAGAACAGACAGTCAAACTCTTCTGACAACTCATTTCGTTTCAAAAAATATGGCATTAAATCTTTATCCGAACACTTGGCAGGCCAACCAGACTCTACAAATTTTTTTACTTTTTGCAGGGTGGAATCTTTTTTTGACTCACTACATATGGTCTCAAAGTTTAAAAACTCCTTGTCAATGTTAAGTTCTTGTATGAAATTTACATAAACATTACACGGAAACTGATTAGAGGACACCGAACCCTTCGGGTATCTTGAAAAATAATCCGCAATATTGCCCTTAGACTTGATATGCAAAACGTCAAACTGGTAACCTGACAATGTCAGTGCGATTCGTTGCAATCGACTAGAAGCCATTAATGGAATTCCCTTTTTTGGGCCTTCTGTAACATCATCCTGAATACCGGTCGAAAATTTGTGCAACGGATCCAGAATCGTACTAGGAATTTCTATACTAGTGGATTTGGGTTTACTACAGGATAAAATCTGATTTGCATGTCTTTTCCATATCTTGTCGCAATCAGTTTTAACAGTGTATGTTTGTTTTCCAATTTTCCTTATTATTAAACCTTTCGTCCACGAAACTTTTCCTGGTACGGAATAATTTTTTACAATTACATCTTCATTTGATCTAAAAAGAGTATTTTTACTACCCTTGTAATATTTTTTTTGCTTTTCTTGGCTGATCTTAACCGTTTCTGTAACTTTCTCAATACTGATATTCGAAACTTTTCTTTTCGGGTTAACAAGATTTAATCTTGTTCTAAGCTTCCTCTTATTAAACATTAAATAAGCAGGCAAAACGCCAGTACTCAAATGTGCTGTGTTTCTATAATCGAAAAGAAAACGGGATAACATGATGTTGAACTCAGATAATGGTTTATTTTTTAAATTACGTTTAAGAGCGTTTTTTATTGTTTTGACGGAGTTTTCCGCCTGCCCATTGGTGGCGGGATTTCCCACCGGTGACGTAACATGTTCAATACCGTTCGTTCGTAGAAATATCTCAAATTCTTTTGAGACAAAAGCCGTTCCATTGTCAGAAACCAAAATTTTTGGCAACCCAAAACGAGCAAACATTGTTCTTAACACGGCAATTACCGCACTGCTAGTCGTATTGGTTCCCATATCAATGCATTCCAACCACTTACTGGAGCTGTCCACGACTACCAAACACCATCGTTTTAAAAATGGCCCAAAAAAATCAATATGAATTCTTGACCACACCTCATCCGATCGTGGCCAAGGAATCAACTGTTGCTGAACTGGATTTGAACGTGTCATGAGACAAGGTTCACATTGTTTTACAGACTCTTCCAAATCGTTGCTCTGATTTGGCCACCAACAACATTCACGGGCCATGGCTTTCATCTTAACTATGCCCATATGGGATGCATGTAAAAAATCGACCATATTTTTTCTTAAACTATTAGGCACGATAACTCGATAACCCCAGAACAGACAGTCAAACTCTTCTGACAACTCATTTCGTTTCAAAAAATATGGCATTAAATCTTTATCCGAACACTTGGCAGGCCAACCAGACTCTACAAATTTTTTTACTTTTTGCAGGGTGGAATCTTTTTTTGACTCACTACATATGGTCTCAAAGTTTAAAAACTCCTTGTCAATGTTAAGTTCTTGTATGAAATTTACATAAACATTACACGGAAACTGATTAGAGGACACCGAACCCTTCGGGTATCTTGAAAAATAATCCGCAATATTGCCCTTAGACTTGATATGCAAAACGTCAAACTGGTAACCTGACAATTTCAGTGCGATTCGTTGCAATCGACTAGAAGCCATTAATGAAATTCCCTTTTTTGGGCCTAGGATATAATGTAGAGGTTTATTATCGGTCACCAAGGTAAATTTTCGACCGTACAAATACTGGTTAAATTTGGTTACTCCAAATAAAATTGCCACTGCTTCCCGATCCAACTGAGAATACCTTTTCTCCGTATCGTTTAAGGATCTGGAAGCAAATTCTATCGGTCTTTCTACCCCCTTTTCGTCAATTTGCGATAATACGGCGCCTACTCCGACTGGACTTGCATCCACCGTGACCTTTGTCCTAAAATCTGCATTAAAATGCGCCAAACAATTTCCCCCCAGTATGTGCTTTTTTAAAATATCGACTGCTGCTGTACACTTATCGTTCCATTCAAATTTAGATTCAGCCTTTAATAGCAAATGTAACGGATGTAGCAAAGTCGATACTTCAGGGATAAAACGCCTGTAAAAATTTACAACTCCCAAAAAAGATTGAAGTTCCTTCACATTTTTCGGATCAGGAATACTTGAAATGTCCATAACTTTTTCTGGGTTCATACGCAACCCATTTTGGTCAATAACATGACCTAAATATTTAATTTCTTTAGCAAAAAATTCACATTTTCCTGGGGACAATTTAAACCCAGCCTCGCTTAAAATTTTTAAAACATTAAACAGTCGTTCCAAATGCAGTTTTCTGTTACCCGCACTGATCAATATGTCATCCAAAAAAACAACGGCACCCTCCAGACCAGACAATAAGGTATCCATTATTCTTTGAAAAATTGCTGGGGCCGAAGCCAACCCATATATTAACCGCGTATATTGGAACAGACCTTTAGACGTAGAAATCGTCGTAAATTTCCTCGACTCCTCATCTAATTCAATTTGCTGATAGGCCATACTCAAGTCTAGCTTAGAAAATTCCTCTCCGCCATGCAGTTTTGCAAATATTTCCTCTATCCGAGGTAAAGGATATTTATCCACCATTAAATGAGGATTAAGCGTAACCTTATAGTCCCCGCAAATCCGAATGCTACCATTTTTTTTTAATACGGGTACTATTGGTGTACCCCATTCACTGTACTTTACCGGTTGCAAAACTTTTAATTTCACCAAGTTATCAATTTCCGACTCAACTTTATTTTTAAATGCAATAGGTAGTGGCCTAGGCCTGAAAAATCTTGGCACAGCATCATCTTTCACTTTTAAAACCGCTTTACTCAATTAAAATGAACCTAAACAGCCATTCCATAAATTTGCAAATTCGGAAAATATTTTCTCCCTTGTCATCAAACACGGTGACGAATAATTTAAATCACAAATTTTTAGATTAAACGCCCTTACAAAATTCCTTCCAAGTAGTGGTGGACCGCCATTTTGGATAACCATTATTGGAATGCCTTTGATTTTATTTTTGTACTTTACTGTTACGTCACACTCACCAATAGGGATTATATGAGCACCATTATATGCTTTCAACAACATATCTACCTTTTTAATTTCACGGTTTCCGAAAAATTGTTTATAAGTGTCTTCTGAGATTACGTTGTTCTCCGAGCCAGTATCCAATTCCATTACAAAAGGTTTACCATCGACATAAATTTCAATTTTAATAGGACCATCATCGGGGCTAGTAATAGAAAACATAGATAAATCATTATTATCTATAAAATTAAAATTTTGTGATTTACACATTTTCTTTAAATGTCCCTTTTCTTTACATTGGTTACACTTATAATTCTTAAATTTGCATTTCTCACTCTTATGATTTTTATACCCACACACTTTACACTGCTGCTCGCCTTTCTCATGCTTTTGTTGCTTAGCTGCGTCTTTTTTACCATCACCCCTCTTTTTGTTGTTGATGTAATTTATCTGCGGTTCTTGTTTCACATCCACAACATCATACTGGTGTTTCACGTACTCCGCACTATTCGCAATCTTCACCACCTTGTCAAACTTGATAGACACCTCCTCCAAGAATATTTTGTCTCTGGCTGGACCCTTTTCCAACCCCATAACAAATTTGTCCCGAATAGCCGTCTCCAAATCCGAACCAAAATTACAGTTCACCGCTAGCAATCGCACTCTTACAGCCCATTCATTTATTGACTCAGTTGCTGTCTTTGTTGCTTTATAAAATTTGTAAAGCTCCGCAAACCCCGCTGTAGGTGGTGTGAAGTGTTTTTTCATCGCCTCCACACATTGATCGAATGTTGTCGTTGTTGCTTCCAACTGTGCCGGACTCACCAAATTTTTGCAACAAGATATACGACGTCTCACAAATTGCCGTCAAAAGAATAGCTTTTTTCTTTAGTTCTTCTTTTATGTCGTTTGCCACTAAGAACTGCGTGAGCTGCTGTTGGAACACTGACCACACGTTTAGTGAATGGTCAAAGCAAGGAACTTTTCCGATTAATGGAGCGCTCATTTCCACTGCTTTATTAAATCACAATTATGATTTCTTTCCCACAACTTTAATTTATTTTTTTATCCTCGTCGCCACTGTAGTATACTGTGGTATACTAAATAAATGGAGAATTATAGAGATAATTTTTATTTTTTTAATCTTCAATTCTTTATTTGTTTTTCTTCTTTAAAGCTAAACTGGCAGCGTCACTGTACAATTGATGAGTGAGTGGCTTTGCTTCACAAACTTCGCTTATAATTAAAATCACGTACATAGGTACATAAGAATAACGGATTCTACCATTGTTGTTTTTGCTTTTGATTGTACATTGAAATACTTATACTAAGTAGGAGAGAGAGATAGAGAGCAAGAGAGAAATTGGAGTACCAAGTTATAAATAGCTTAACTGCCACAAAGTGTGGAACCTAAATAACTACTTAAATGTAATCACTTGCCTACAATAGAGTTATGTTATCGACATGTACATAGTTACTATAAAATGTACACAACACTACACACATAAAGCGTTAGATCAGCACGGTCACTTTCAAGCATCGAGTCTAACAATTCCTTGTCGACAACTTTTAATGGAATACTCTTGTCCTCTTATTTACTTTTTCTCTTCTTTCTTCCTACTACTACTACTTTACGGTTTTCATAACGTTTTTTATTTTCTCCATATAATTAAGTTCATAGATTTAAGTTCAAAATCATAGTTTTTGTTTTTTTAATTTCATAAAGTATAAAATTGTTAAGTTTAAGCTTATGCACACTCAAAAAGTTAACGCTTACGTGCATAATGTATATTGCAATAAATAAATAAATAAAAAAAAAATAAAAAAATAAATAAATATCAGCCTGTAAAGACAACATCAATCAAATCGATATTAGCCTGTAACCAGCAGACGTCACCAATCAAGCCAATATTTGCCGGTAACCAGCAGATGATATCAAACAGATTATAGGGCATTCATCAACAACATATTCAATACTTTCAAGAGCACAGGAGTGCATTATCGCAACATCTTCTGATATTATCTCGTTTTTTAGCCGGTGTTAGTAGTATTCACTGTTGTTTTTTTTTAATGCAATTTGTGTTTATTTGTTTAACTAATTTAATTTGTTTTTATTGATTACTAATTTGTGTTTAAAAAATACATTTAATTTTAATATATGTGTTTATAAGGTGATGCCTTGTTATATTTGAAAGGTTAGTAATATATCGTCGTTCACTTATACAACAGCCCTAATTGACATTCTTGGTTTTCTTTAGCAGACACAAACAACTGGATAAAAACCGACAATTTACAACATTCAAATTTGTTTAAATGCAGTTTAGTTACAAAAACACTAACACATTTATTTTTAATGAAAACGTTAAATTTTTCTATTGATATGAATTTTATTTCATTTAGGGCTTTTTGAATCAATGTTTTTTACAGTTACAGCTTTTTACAGTTACTTTGAAAAAGTTAAATTTAATTAATTTACAACAAACAAATATAAAATCAAGCTCGAATTTAAAGAAATTATGCAATTATGCTACTAGTTATGTAGTTAAAAAAAACAATTAAAAATAGAACGCTGAGTAAACAAATTTATTTAAATGACTGGACGATGAATGGCAAATTATCTTAAAACTGGTGGCAATCAAGCTGCAATAACTTTTTCAAATCTTGTAAATGGTCCCACTTTTCCTTTGAAATCTTTAATTTTTGCCTATATAAAGGGCCCAGCCGTTCTTCGGAAAAAGTTCTTGATTTTGATGACATAGGTAAGGGTTGATATTCATCCCTTACGTCTGTTTTGTAAAATATTTCCTGAGGTACGTCATATGGCAATTCTCTATTTGTTGTTATTCCATATTTGATTGGTTTATATTTAGGGTATTCAGAGTTTCCTTCTAAAGTTAACTTCTGGCAACTTTAGAAAGATATTTCAATCGAACTGTGAGCACTTTTTTTAAGTGTTAAATTGCAAAAATCGTTTTAAAAACTCTGAACGAAAGTTTTCCAAAAAAATGCCTCGAACGAATGGAAAAGAAGAATTGATAAATGCTTTATGCTGTAAGAGCTTGTTGGGTATTATTAACCAAGATTCGATTAAGAACCTTTTTCAATTTTCCCACTTTTATTTATTTTCTCGATTTTAAATTATGTTATCTATAGGCAGTGAAGATGAGGACGATGTTAACCTAATGGACTTTACGATTAACACAGGGCTTGTTTTGGCATCTCGAAGAAGCTGCCACTTAGATGTGCCAAGGTCAGCCCAATGGAATGAAAGAGTTATAGCTAACTTTGACGACGGTCGTATGCGACAAATGCTATGCGTATAAACCATCGAATTTGGGCACATTCTTGCGTTAATAAAGGAAGACTTCATTTTCAAAAATAAAAATTCAGTTCCACAATTGCCAATAGACTTGCAATTAAAGATTGCACTATTCCGCTTAGGGTCTAGTGGCGAAAGCGCATCTATACGAAAGATTGCAACTTTGTTTGGCGTCGGAGATGGAGGTGATAACAATTACAAACCGAGTTATTATCGCGATTATCAATTTAAAATCAAAATATTTTTTTGGCCGTCCACAATAGAAAGGAAAAAATTGTTGCAAGTACAATGCAAGAGCTGCCAGGGTGCATTGGCTACGTTGATGGCACCGAAATCAGGTTGGAAAAATCTCATGTAAAGGATCACGAGTTCTACTTTTCTCGAAAAAAGCAGTACTCTATAAAAATGCAAATTGTGTCTGACCATTCTTTAAAAAATCGACAAGCTGTCATTGGATACAGAGGAAGTGTTCATAATGCTAAAATTTTTGCAGAGTCTTCAATTGAACGAGCGCCAGAAAACTTTTCGGCAAGCTAAAAGAAAGATTTAGCAGTTTAAAGGAACTACGATTCCGGATGTCCAACGAAAAAAGCTATAAAAACTGTTGCAAGTGGATTTTAGCTTGCTGCATTTTGCACAATATCCTGCAAGAGTTCAACTGCACAGAAGATGATTTTGCAGTTAACAGTGATTATCCACGCGAAATATACGATATTAACGAGTTAAGAACCGCTTTAGCAAAATTTGTAAATAATAAAAACTAAAAACATATGCAATTCACTTATTTTATTTCAAATGATATAACTAGCACAACATATTCATACAAAAGTTCTATTTTTCAATCTTATTCCTACATATTTAACTTTTCGAGCTCTAATCTTTCTTTCATCTCTATTTCTTTCAAAGCAATCCTTTTCCGCATCTCCAATTCAAGCAACTTAAACTTTTCTTCACTAGCATACTTCTACTTGTCAAACAAAAACATCTTCTCCTTGAGTTCTAGCTCTTTTCCCCTTATTTTTAAGTCAGCCTTAAACTTTCCTTTTTTAAGCTCCACCAGACTGGAATGTACCTCAAGCACGTCAGCGAGAGCTGTGCGTGAGTAAATGGCCTTTCGCACAGTTTTTTGTGTAGCTCGTGGGGTTTCTGGTGATACTACATCAATTGACTCCTCATCGATAGCTTTGGTAAAGTTTGGCGAGACTTCTGCATTGCCAATAGACTCCTGCGTATTGCTGTCTTCAGTGTATTGCACATTTTTTGTTAGTTTTATATCCTTAAAAATAATAAAATTTACTTACGTCGCCAACTTTTTCTGCTTCCATTTTTTGCAACAAAATTAAATCAGCTGATTAGTGATGCCACCTTAACACAAAAGAAAGACATGAGCAGAAGTTAGATAACTTTAGAAACTAGTGGTATCTCGACTTTGTACGTAAAACAAAAACAATAAAAGTTAACACGTGCTAAAATGTTTTAAAGTTAATAGACGGCAAAGTTAACAGAGCAGATAATACGGAACTGTGAACACTGTAATTATATACGTTATCCATTGTACTGGAAAATAACTTGTTCTTATTTGTACTCATTTTTATGTCTAATAAATAAAATAAAATAAAATATTCACAGTCGGATCACTAACCTTTGTTCCTGTAATTTTAATCAATATACATACACTATATATCAGAATAGTAATTTTATGAAGTTGTTAAATAAATCAGCTGTTAAATAATTTAATCAAAGAAGTAATCGTAGCTTAATTGGTGAATTTGAAGAGGCGGTGATTTTAGTGTTTCTGAATAATTGAGATGGTAAATTTATTTGCTTGTTTTTAATTTTTCTTACAATGAGTGTGTTGCGTCACAGTCCATTTGTGTGTGACCCCTTATTAAATATTTTGTGTTCTATGGTTATTTTATTTTCTACGCAAAGGGTAAGTAAGGCATTGGATAGAATAACGTTTCGATTTTGATAACCACAGCAATCGGAGTAAAATATAATATGATTAACGTCTGCGTCACGAGCTACAAGAGTTCTTATGTGCTTAATAATGCATGTCGAAAATGTTGATGCGACAAGATCTCCGTCCGTTTCATCCCACACATAATTCACCGATTCATGGTTAACAACATTATAAATTGTAAAATTATGCACTTGTACAATAGTTTAATTTTATAGTACGCAGAGTTTTCATTTAGCTGAGGGATTAATTTGACTTCCTGCATATCCATACAAAGTAATGAACACAATCCTGAACTAGCGTTTTCGATATCATTACGTTTCTCCTCCCGCATTAATTCTATTTCTTGCCTATGCAATTGATATTCTTCCTCTGATTACAGTTTATGACAAGCATAAACCGCACTCGTTCTTTTTTGGATGAAAAATTGAGTAATTTGAATAATTTATTGCTTTAACAAAATAGTTATAATTCAATTCATGTTTTTTGTTACTTGCACATTAATTTGTATATGATTTGTAGACTTCTGTAAGTGACGTGAAGCCTGCTTCAAAGTACACTTTCTTTGTGCATTTCCTACAATAACTCTATCTTAGGCAGGTTTCTTAAAAAGCTTTCCAAATCATTACGGTAACGCAGATTTTGTTGACCGACAGTAGAAACTCGCTTGTGTACACGCAAGATCTTTGAATCATCAGGATTCATTTGAGTTCCATGAAAGCAGTTTACTTTTAACCAACCATCTTTTCTTTCAAACCTGTAAGAACTAAAACTTTTACCAAGTTTTACCCTTACATGTTAGCTTCAACTCACCTTCTATTTCTTCATTACAGATTTACCACTGGGTCGTCCACCACTCACAGTCCCACAGACCACCGTGGCATGACGGCCTAAACGAGAACAGGAAGCAGAGATTGAGAGGGGACACGACAGCCAGTCTTAGATTAGTTGTAGCACATTGAATTAACTTTCTATATTTTTTTTTGTATTAGAATTAAGGCATTTTTTTTATTATTATTATTAGTGATCCGCTAGAATTTTAGGATAAAATAATAAACTTTAAGAATGAATTTAAAATAGAAGAACATGGGTATTATGTTTTATATATAGTTACTGAGGCATATGCCTAGATTTACCACAGGGTCATTTCACTGCAGTATGACTCATTTGTTTATTTTCTTTTCTTTTCGGCACGTCAACGGGACTGCAATGGCGAGGTGAGCACTTACAGTAGAGACCGCAACATCACACGACGTTGTTGGCCAACCAGAACGCCGAACGGAGCGTCTGTTGCCACCGTGTGAGAGAGATGTTGCCGCAACATGAGGCTGGGCCGCCAGCAGCCAGAGGACTTTAAAGGGCCATCTGAAGAGAAACAAGAGTCAGTTCCTACCAACCACCGAGACGATCAGACGTGTGCAGCTCCGATAGTGCGAACAAAGTTTAATTTCAAATTAGTAACAAGAGTCAGTTCCTACCAACCACCGAGACGATAAGACGTGTGCAGCTCCGCTAGTGCGAACCAAAAGGCAGCGACAGAGGCGAAAGAACGTCGACAGAGGCCAAAGAAAGGACGTCGACAGAGGCAGCGACAGAGGCCAAAGAAAGGACGCCGACAGAGGCAGCGACAGAGGCCAAAGAAAGGACGTCGACAGAGGCAGCGACAGAGGCCAAAGGAAGAACGTCGGCAGAAGCAGCGGCAGATACCATCAAAGACACAGGCATAGTATAGACAAGAACAAAGAGTGTGAAATGGTTGAAGTATCAATGTAATGAGTATATCGAGTGTTATTGTATTATTTTGGTGCCAGGATATCTGAAGGGAGTAAATTCGCGTCGTTCGGAAACCGTTAGAATTATTACCGCGTGACGTTAGTCATCCCATCGCGACCAATTCCCGCCATAACTATCAAAGTGTCAATTCTTATTTTTCTTTCTAACCGAATCTTCAATTCGATTTCGGCCTGAACTGGGATTCATAGTCGTTAAGCGCAACCAGTTCCCGCCACAACTATCAAAGTGTCAATTCTTATTTTTCTTTCCAACCGAATCTTCAATTCGATTTCGGCCTGAACTGGGATTCATAGTCGTTAAGCGCAACCAGTTCCCGCCACAACTATCAAAGTGTCAATTCTTATTTTTCTTTCTAACCGAATCTTCAATTCGATTTCGGCCTGAACTGGGATTCATAGTCGTTAGCGCAACCAGTTTCCGCCATAATTTTCAATGTGTTAAATTTTATTTCCTAACCGAATCTTCAATTCGATTTCGGCCTGAACTGGGATTCATAGTCGTTAAGCGCAACCAGTTCCCGCCATAATTTTCAAAGTGTTAAATTTTATTTCCTAACCGAATCTTCAATTCGATTTCGGCCTGAACTGGGATTCATAGTCGTTAGCGCAACCAGTTTCCGCCATAATTTTCAATGTGTTAAATTTTATTTCCTAACCGAATCTTCAATTCGATTTCGGCCTGAACTGGGATTCATAGTCGTTAAGCGCAACCAGTTCCTGCCATAATTTTCAAAGTGTTGAATTTTATTTCCTAACCGAATCTTCAATTCGATTTCGGCCTGAACTGGGATTCATAGTCGTTAAGCGCAACCAGTTCCCGCCATAATTTTCAAAGTGTTAAATTTTATTTCCTAACCGAATCTTCAATTCGATTTCGGCCTGAACTGGGATTCATAGTCGTTAGCGCAACCAGTTCCCGCCATAATTTTCTTCCCTTGTCTCACGATCCCACCTTATATTTTCACTCCCATTGGTTTCGTGCGGTAATTACGTATGTCAACAAGGACAACCGTGTAATAGTAGTAATCAAATCTATACCCATTCAGATAAACTGAGCAATCAATCCTAAATTCATTTTTGATAATCAGAATAGGCCTACCATTAACAATTTAATATATTTTGACTATAGTCGTAAGTTATTCAAATAGTAATTTATTTGTAAGCATATAGTAAGAAATACTGAATAATAAAGCTGTTGTAACGTGTAACAAGCGGGTGTTTTGACTTGGTGCCATAGTTAGATAAAGTATAAATAATTGTCAAGAACCCTGGTGTCGGCGAGCGACACCCCAGCCGAGAAGGTTCCTTACAATGGCGCCCGAGCAGGGACACCAAGTCATTCACAGCTAGAGCACTAAACTAAATATTTAGTCGTGTTACAAGAATTACAATAGCCTTGCGATTGCTTCCCGTGTCTTTTCAAATTTCGATAATTGCGCGACAAATAGAGCGGGAATTCTGAAGTCAATACTTTCGGGATAGAGTTGGCCCGTGTCTGATACGAAAGTAGTTGAAAATATACTACGGTTTATTCATTGGTCAATGAGCATTTGGGTCAAGGAGTTTGCCGACAGCAAGAGAAAGTAGTTGAAAAGATACTACAGTGAAGAGTCGACAATAAAGAAAGTAGTTGAAAATATACTACAGTGAAGGAGTCGACAGTAAAGAAAGTAGTCGAAAAATACTACGCTCGTGACCAATAAATAAACAAAGAGGGGCCAAATCTAGTCTAACGATTCTACGAATTTTTTTTTTACAAAAGTTCTGATAGGGTTTTTGTCTGGTTGACGACACTCGATAAGTCTTGAATCAAAAGTCGAAATAAATTAAACGGAAAATATTGAGTCCAGGTAGCTCACACCTGTTTGAAAAAAAAAAATATAATAATACGTAATTAACTTTGAATTGGCCTGTCACTACTGATAATACATTTTTATACTCCAAGAAGGGCTGTCCTTTCACAGGCAGGACATTAAGGGGGTAATTCTTGGTGGGGGTAAGGTTTAGTCGAACTCGAATACTCGCCGGTAGGGAGTACGGTGCAAGAGAAACGGAAGTGGTCAGCAGGTTTTATCATCATCCGCATTTAGACATAAACACCACGATGGTCCGAACGTCGTGGATATACTCACTCAGGAAGGACGACCTCTTAGTCTATGCGCAGGAGTTCGGCTATAGTGAAGATGGAACAGTTGAAGAGCTGAGGAAACGGTTCGCAGCGGTGGTGGCCGAATGTGAGGAGGACCCTCAAATGCAGCAGCGGTTACAGGAGCTGGAAAGTAAATACGGCGACAAGAGGGCAGTATCACCGAAAAGTTTAGGGGTCCCACCTGCAGCAAGTTTCCAGGGTCTCGAAGAGACGCCACTAAGGGTGCTGGTGCCAGAGATAGCCACAAGACGGAGCGAGCACACTGAAGCGGTGGCATACAGCAGGGTTATAGATCAGGTGAGGAAGTGGTCCATCAAATGTGATGGCAGCCGAGACCCATTGGGGTTTATAGAGAGAGTTGAGGAGTTGGCGAATGTATACGGCCTCGACAAAGACCACTTGCCTCGTACGATGCCTGAATTACTTAAGGATAGTGCGCTCATATGGTGGCGCAACAACAGAGCGAGTGGTGATTCTTGGGCGCAGTTTAAAGAAAAGTTTTTGACATACTTTTTACCAGCCCGCTTCTTCGAGAGATTGGAAGATCAGATCCGTGGCAGAGTGCAGAAGCAGCAGGAGCGGTTCAAAACGTACAGTCTGGAACTGATTGATTTAATGAGGCACGCAAATTGGACAGATGAACAGAAACTAGAACGGGTATTTCGGAATTGCCGAAAAGACTACCAGTTGTACATCCGGCGGCGAGATTTCTCCACATTTGAGGAACTACAGATGATGGCAGAAGATTTTGAACTGGTCCAGGGAGGATCTCATGCCGATCGGTCGGGGTCATATCACCGAGACGAATACCATCGGATGGTTACTCCAAACACACGTGGTGAGGAGGCGACCATGCAACGTATAAATGAACAATCTTCCCGCCTTACGCCAGTCAAATCTAATACGGAGGAATATGTCAACCCTCGTACGGCTTTTAGGAGATGTGGTCAAGAGGGCCATATTCAACGAGGATGTAGAGGTGAAGAAGTACAATTTTGTTGGGCGTGCGGTCGACGTGGCCGGAAGACCATGGAATGTTGTCCACGTCATGTAACGGGAAACGCAAGAGGACTCGTCTCAAGCCGAGGAAGAAACGAGCCCGGTCACCAGCCTCCTCGGCGACACTAAAGTGTCTACACTACAACAACCGTCGGATTTTTGCGCAGGTGTTGATCGAGGGCTGCCAGCTCGAGGCGACTATTGATACCGGCGCTACACGGAGTTTCGCCAGCCAAACACTAGCCGACAAGCTAAGGACACCGGAGAATAGCCAGCTGCTAGCTACGAATGTACGAATGGCCGACGGTTCATTACGGATAATAGAAGAGACTTTAGTCGTTGGAGTAGAAATGGGCTCAACAAGATGTGAGTTGATGTTACTCATTCTTCCAGGAGTAGCAGATGATTTGATTTTAGGCATGGATTTTCTCCTAAAAACTGAGGCTAAATTTAGTTGTGGTGGCCAAACCATCATCTTACGAGCCACTAATCAGACCGACGTTGGTGCAGCAGCATGTACGACCATATGCGAAGAGCCAGATGCTACAACGGACCAGGTAAACGCATTTTTGCAGGAAGAATTAGCCAAGTTTGAGGCACTGAAAGGGCCTGCCAGAGGAGTCAGTCACAAGATCATTATGACGGATGACAGACCTTTAAAACAGCGTTATTTCCCACGCAATCCTGCGATGCAGGAAATAATCAATCAAGAGGTCGACGAGCTGCTCGCGAAAGGGTGCATTGAGCCGTCACATAGCCCTCATAGTGCACCAATCGTGTTGGTGAAGAAGAAGACGGGCACCTGGAGGCTCTGTGTCGATTACCGCCAACTGAACGCGAGGTCTATCCCTGACGCCTACCCTCTACCACGAATTCATCATATCCTTGATCGGCTACGCAACGCAAAATACATAAGTAGCCTAGATCTGAAGAATGGATACTGGCAGATACCAATGGACCCAAATAGCAAACAGTATACCGCTTTCACGGTGCCCGGACGCGGCCTATACCAGTGGCGAGTGATGCCCTTCGGACTGCATTCGGCTCCAGCAACGTTTCAGAGAGCTTTGGATAAGGTGATTGGACCCGAGTTAGAGCCATACGCGTTTGCTTACTTAGACGATATTATCGTCACCGGGGGCTCTAAAAGCGAACATTTGAGGAACTTGAAGGAAGTGTTCCAGCGGTTGCGTGCAGCAAATTTGAAGTTGAATGTTGAGAAGTGTGAGTTCTTCCGTGCCGAAACGAAATACTTAGGGCACGTGGTAAGTGAGCAAGGCATTCATACCGACCCCGAAAAAGTTGCAGCCATCAAGCAGTTGACACCACCAGCGAATCTTCGTGAGCTGCGTCGATACCTGGGCGTAGCTTCATGGTATCGACGATTTGTACCTGATTTTTCCACCATTGTGCACCCGATGACACTGCTCCTTAAGAAAGGAAAACACTGGCGATGGGGCTCTGACCAACAGATGGCGTTCGACTTGTTAAAAAAGAAGCTGACTGAAGCACCAGTTCTGGCTTGTCCCGATTTTAATCGAGCCTTCGTGTTGCAGACCGATGCCAGCGACTATGGGTTAGGAGCAGTGTTAACCCAAGATTTTGACGGCACAGAGCGAGTGATAGCCTATGCAAGCCGGCACTTAATACAGGCTGAGAAGAACTATAGTCCGACAGAGAAGGAGTGCCTGGCTATCGTGTGGGGCATTAGAAAGATGAGGTGCTACCTGGAAGGATACCGGTTCATCGTCATAACGGATCACCTGTCTCTAAAGTGGTTGAATTCCATTGACAGCCCATCCGGCCGGATAGCGCGGTGGGCACTGGAACTTCAACAGTACAATTTTGAAGTACAGTATAGACGTGGCAAACTAAACGTAGTGGCGGATGCACTATCTCGCCAACCCATGGAAGATTTACGTAGAACGGCAGAAGAAACGCAGACATGTAATTGGATAGAAAAACGCAAAACAGAGGTAAGAAATGACCCTGAGAAGTTCGCTGATTATTTAGAAGAAGACGGACAGCTCTATCGGCATATTCCTAACCAGGTGGGCGACGAGGACTCCGCACCATGGAAGATGTGCGTTCCAATATACTTACGCGCCAGGGTCATGGCCGAAAATCATAATCAACCGAGCGCTGGCCATCTTGGAATTCGGAAAACCATCGCTAGAGTGACCAGTCGGTACTATTGGCCAGGTCTTTTCCGGGATGTGAGCCGATATGTTAGGCGCTGTGAGACATGTCAACGTTACAAAGGATACCAACAGGCACCAGCGGGAAAAATGCTGACGCATATCGCAGAGGAACCATGGGCGACGGTTTGCGCAGACTTTGTGGGGCCTTTACCACGGTCAAAGCATGGAAACACCATGATATTGGTATTTTTCGACAAATTCAGCAAGTGGACCGAGGCCATACCCCTACGCAAAGCAACCAGCGACAGCCTAAAGAAGAGCTTCCGTGAGCGAATCTTGGCTCGATTCGGTGCACCGAAAGTGATTATTACTGACAATGGCACCCAATTTGCCAGCCGCTCATTCCGCAAGTTCCTGCAAGACATCGGCACCAGGCAACAGTTTACGGCTCCGTATACGCCTCAAGAAAACCCGACGGAGCGCGTAAACAAAACGCTAAAAACGATGATTGCTCAATTTAGCCAGGAGCAGCACAGGACTTGGGATGAGCAATTACCGGAACTCACACTGGCCATAAACAGCAGTAAGTCAGACACTACAGGCTATAGCCCTGCCTTTTTAGTTCAAGGCCGTGAGCCACGGCTACCAGGAGCACTGTTTGACGAATATACGGTGGGCACAGGAAGAGAAGTTAAATCACCAACAGGGCGCGCTGCACAACTTCAAGAAATATTTAAAATTGTGCGCCACAAGCTCAGTCAGGCATCTCGCGACCAAGCACGCTACTATAATTTGCGTCGTCGCAATTGGAAACCTGCCGTCGGTGACCTCGTTCTGGTGAAACAGCATCCACTGTCCAGCGCCATAAACAGCTTCGCGGCCAAGTTAGCGCCAAAATTCGAGGGACCATATTGCGTGATGGGGTACCGTTCACCAGTTATTGCACAGGTAAAGAGGAGAGGTGAGACGCGAGTTAAGATAGCCCACGTGAGTGATCTGAAAAGATACTACGGTGATGTGGCAGAGAACGAGAAATAGTGAGCAGAAAGTTTCTACATGTTCGCAGGGCCAACTGCGTCAACAAAAGGGCATTATGAGTAGAAGTTTTCTGCGTGAGGGCGGCAGCATCCGCCTTAAAAACTGCGAACCGCAGCGGCATCTGCGTTAACAACTGCTGACCGCAGCGGCATCTGCGTTAACAACTGCTGACCGCAGCGGCATCTGCGTGAACAACTGCTGACCGCAGCGGCACCTGCGTGAACAACTGCAGAGCGCAGCCGCATCTGCGTTAACAACTGCTGAGCGCGGCCGTACCCGCGGAAAATAACTACATGTGCGCAGGGCCAACTGCGTTATCAAAAGTGCATTAGACTTCGGTTCATACAATTGAACGAAAAGCGCGGCCGTACCCGCGGAAATAACTACATGTGCGCAGGGCCAACTGCGTTATCAAAAGTGTATTAGACTTCAGTTCATACAATTGAACGAATAGCGCGGCCGTACCCGCGGAAATAACTACATGTTGCAGGGCCAACTGCGTTATCAAAAGGGCATAATGAGTAGAAGTTTTCTGCGTGAGGGCGGCAGCATCCGCCTTAAAAAACTGCGAACCGCAGCGGCATCTGCGTTAACAACTGCTGACCGCAGCGGCATCTGCGTGAACAACTGCTGACCGCAGCGGCATCTGCGTAGAAAACTGCAGAGCGCAGCCGCATCTGCGTCAACAACTGTTGAGATCACAGGGCCAAATGTGTTAACAAAAGATAGTCGAGACAGAAATTTAAGTTGTTTGCTATAATGGGAATGAAAAAGGTTGGGTAGCGCGTGAAGATAGCCATCGATAGTATCGTCAACGACCATGCGAGCAAAAGTAGGTAAAATGGAGCGTTTACCACCAACAGCCCTAAGAAAGAAAAGTAATTAAACCTGACTGCAACCTTACAATTACGTTACGACGGTTGTCTGAACGGAAGTCATGTGCAACATCGGCCGTGCAGACATTAGGTCATATACTGTTCACAAGCGACCAACTTCGTGACATACACAGCAGTCTGGCAGCGCTCAAAACAAATAAAATATTTGACCGTTAAGGGATAAACAACAAATGCGTCATTCCAGTCAGTGCAAGTGAGTTGCATGAACAGGAGGTATTATCGCTAAAACTGCATCAACAATTTAGAATTTTTTATAAACAGCACTGTATAATCTGAGTAAGTACTAACAAGTAAAGTTATGTAATTCGCTTAAAGAAAACCAGCATAACACGGAGGAAGCAGTATTTCGCATTCAGACTGAACCCGAGTGCTCAATCGATTCAATAAGGATGGCAGCTACGACATCGTCTACAACATTACCCACGCGTCGACAGGAGTTACTGCGATCAGAGTCAGCAGCACCGCAGGTGCTTTTAAGATATCCCCCAGGACCGGGCAGCTATACCGTGTACCGAAACGACTACCAACGAATCGAAACCGGACTTTTCCTCAACGATACGCTCATTGACGTCTTCCTCAAATGGCTAATGGCGCAACAGGCAGAAAAATTACAAAATGACACACACATTTTCAGCACACAATTTTTCGCAAAACTCATGCAGGCAGGCGTAAATGTGACACATCAACAACGCCATGCGACCGTGAAAGGTTGGACTCGACGAATACAGTTGGTACACAAAACATTCATCATTGTACCAATCAATGAAGCGCTACACTGGTACGTAGCCATAATCTGCCTCCGACAACGGCCAAGTCCGTCCAAACAGCGCGGCTGGATGTGGATTCTGGATTCATTCGCTACACAATCCCGGGCACATGTGGCACCCATCCTTAGAGGTTACCTTCAGCACGAATGGCAAGCCAAATACCCAGAGGAAGTCCAAACAACCTGGGATGAACAAGTGCTGCCTTGCCACGAAATCGCAGTGCCACAGCAACCCAATAGCAGCGACTGCGGGCCTTTTCTGCTACATTTTGTGGACCTATTTCTGCGCAACCCAGAACGAGACCTTCGAGAAGTGGGTGGTCAGCAGTGGTTTTCACCAGAGGAGGCAGCCCATAAACGAATCGAGCTCGCTCAACTCATCCAGGGTCTTGTGAGCGAACCCATACGAGCAAAGCTGCCCCAACTATACCTGCCAGGCATGCAGAAAATCACGCGTGAAACCCCTACGGCTACCACCAGCTCTGCAAAGCCATTCCGAAAACGTCGACGAGTTGCACGCAGGCTCGTACCCGAGGGCTATTCCGACGATTCGAGCGACAACACAAGCGATTGCTTACCCACAGCGCCACCATCATGCCGCACGGACCTCAGTGGTCCCACCCATGCCGGCATAGTCGATACAAGGCACCGGCGCTCGCAATTGCAAACATCGTCGTCGACGCAGGACAATGCAGCCCACGACCTCGACACCAGACACGGCTCACCACCACCAAATAGAGAGGCTTTAAGGTTCCAGGAGTTCTTCGGTTCTCCACAGTGGACGTCAAGCGAAGACAGTGAGCCATCACGTGCCATAAGAGTTCGGCTAGAACAAATCGGCAACGAAAATGCATCCGAGATGGATGAGGACGTAGAGCAGGATGAGCATGTGCCTCAATGGCACCCTGCACCACCATCAGAAGACGAAGACCAAAAGAGTCCATCCGGTCATGAACATTACCTGAGCTTAGACCCAGGAAGTGAGATCGACTCAGGAGAGATCACCCAACGGCCAGCAACCTCAACCCTCCGACCACAATTACCCGAGGGTCTAACTACACGTCTGCAGAAGACAATCGATCAGCGACGCCAATCGTGGAGACCAGGACGAAACGTCAGATTCCGCGAGGTTATCGGACCCCATCAGTTCCGAGTCACCATCACGCGCCAAGGAGAGGTGCGTATTCAGCACACCTACCGGTAGTAAGGGGGAGATGTAAGAACTAAAACTTTTACCAAGTTTTACCCTTACATGTTAGCTTCAACTCACCTTCTATTTCTTCATTACAGATTTACCACTGGGTCGTCCACCACTCACAGTCCCACAGACCACCGTGGCATGACGGCCTAAACGAGAACAGGAAGCAGAGATTGAGAGGGGACACGACAGCCAGTCTTAGATTAGTTGTAGCACATTGAATTAACTTTCTATATTTTTTTTTGTATTAGAATTAAGGCATTTTTTTTATTATTATTATTAGTGATCCGCTAGAATTTTAGGATAAAATAATAAACTTTAAGAATGAATTTAAAATAGAAGAACATGGGTATTATGTTTTATATATAGTTACTGAGGCATATGCCTAGATTTACCACAGGGTCATTTCACTGCAGTATGACTCATTTGTTTATTTTCTTTTCTTTTCGGCACGTCAACGGGACTGCAATGGCGAGGTGAGCACTTACAGTAGAGACCGCAACATCACACGACGTTGTTGGCCAACCAGAACGCCGAACGGAGCGTCTGTTGCCACCGTGTGAGAGAGATGTTGCCGCAACATGAGGCTGGGCCGCCAGCAGCCAGAGGACTTTAAAGGGCCATCTGAAGAGAAACAAGAGTCAGTTCCTACCAACCACCGAGACGATCAGACGTGTGCAGCTCCGATAGTGCGAACAAAGTTTAATTTCAAATTAGTAACAAGAGTCAGTTCCTACCAACCACCGAGACGATAAGACGTGTGCAGCTCCGCTAGTGCGAACCAAAAGGCAGCGACAGAGGCGAAAGAACGTCGACAGAGGCAGCGACAGAGGCCAAAGAAAGGACGTCGACAGAGGCAGCGACAGAGGCCAAAGAAAGGACGCCGACAGAGGCAGCGACAGAGGCCAAAGAAAGGACGTCGACAGAGGCAGCGACAGAGGCCAAAGGAAGAACGTCGGCAGAAGCAGCGGCAGATACCATCAAAGACGTGGTTGAAGTATCAATGTAATGAGTATATCGAGTGTTATTGTATTATTTTGGTGCCAGGATATCTGAAGGGAGTAAATTCGCGTCGTTCGGAAACCGTTAGAATTATTACCGCGTGACGTTAGTCATCCCATCGCGACCAATTCCCGCCATAACTATCAAAGTGTCAATTCTTATTTTTCTTTCTAACCGAATCTTCAATTCGATTTCGGCCTGAACTGGGATTCATAGTCGTTAAGCGCAACCAGTTCCCGCCACAACTATCAAAGTGTCAATTCTTATTTTTCTTTCCAACCGAATCTTCAATTCGATTTCGGCCTGAACTGGGATTCATAGTCGTTAAGCGCAACCAGTTCCCGCCACAACTATCAAAGTGTCAATTCTTATTTTTCTTTCTAACCGAATCTTCAATTCGATTTCGGCCTGAACTGGGATTCATAGTCGTTAGCGCAACCAGTTTCCGCCATAATTTTCAATGTGTTAAATTTTATTTCCTAACCGAATCTTCAATTCGATTTCGGCCTGAACTGGGATTCATAGTCGTTAAGCGCAACCAGTTCCCGCCATAATTTTCAAAGTGTTAAATTTTATTTCCTAACCGAATCTTCAATTCGATTTCGGCCTGAACTGGGATTCATAGTCGTTAGCGCAACCAGTTTCCGCCATAATTTTCAATGTGTTAAATTTTATTTCCTAACCAAATCTTCAATTCGATTTCGGCCTGAACTGGGATTCATAGTCGTTAAGCGCAACCAGTTCCTGCCATAATTTTCAAAGTGTTGAATTTTATTTCCTAACCGAATCTTCAATTCGATTTCGGCCTGAACTGGGATTCATAGTCGTTAAGCGCAACCAGTTCCCGCCATAATTTTCAAAGTGTTAAATTTTATTTCCTAACCGAATCTTCAATTCGATTTCGGCCTGAACTGGGATTCATAGTCGTTAGCGCAACCAGTTCCCGCCATAATTTTCTTCCCTTGTCTCACGATCCCACCTTATATTTTCACTCCCATTGGTTTCGTGCGGTAATTACGTATGTCAACAAGGACAACCGTGTAATAGTAGTAATCAAATCTATACCCATTCAGATAAACTGAGCAATCAATCCTAAATTCATTTTTGATAATCAGAATAGGCCTACCATTAACAATTTAATATATTTTGACTATAGTCGTAAGTTATTCAAATAGTAATTTATTTGTAAGCATATAGTAAGAAATACTGAATAATAAAGCTGTTGTAACGTGTAACAAGCGGGTGTTTTGACTTGGTGCCATAGTTAGATAAAGTATAAATAATTGTCAAGAACCCTGGTGTCGGCGAGCGACACCCCAGCCGAGAAGGTTCCTTACAAACCTTATGCTGATAAAAGCATTTGACGATAAAACGTTGAGAATTTTGTTTTAAGAAATATTCAAGAAACTGAGTGCGCGCTGAGTTTTCAGACGAAATTCGATTTCTGCTAATCGGATAAACAAGATAACGTAAATTTTCACTAAAACGTGAACAGTACCGGTTACGTCTTTTATTGCAATATTTTGAGGTACAAGGTTGTCCCAGCTGTCTTTTGGCTCTTTTACACAAACCGTTTTCAATTAAAACGCCCGTATACTGAACTTCTCGCATTCGTTTCTTATATCTAAAATTCGATCGCGATTTAATCATTCCGGGATTGAATCAGAGGCATTGATCTCATACAAAATATTTTCCGTAACACTTATAGAGAAAAATTGTAATATAGACCACACACGCATTTTGAAAAAATCTAGATATGCACTAATTATTACTTTTTGAAAACGGTATCTGCACGGAAATTTTTTAATTAAAAATTCTTAATAAATTCAAAGACTGCTACGTTACCCCTTGAAGTTTGAATTTGTTTAAATTTGAAGCTACATTGCAAGAAAAAGCATTTAGTGCTTTTTAACATAAGGAAAACGGTGAATGCATTAAGGGCTTTTAAATATCACCTAATAAAGTGTGTAATTTTGGTGCTACCGTTCCAATTTTTTGGGCGAAGGTGTATTTTAGGTTAGTCTTCAAGAATATTTTAAAAACAGGATTTTTTAAAAAATGTCAATTAGGGCCGTTGTACAGGTGAGCGATGATACGCAATTTTTGTAACTTTGTTGTTGTTCATTTAGTAATCGTGCATACATTGATAGCTAAATTGTTGTTTTATATATTCTTCTTCATTCTCCTTTTGCGTTCCTCTTTGTGCGTTATTTGTTTATTTGTATTAACTAAGCACAACTGTAACATAGTGCAAACTTTGCTGCTTACTCTTTAGAAGAGCTTTGCAAAAGTCAAAACATTCTTAACCGTATGTTCAGTTGTTCTGGCCCATGAGGGCGTTTGCTCCATACTTCATGATGGGTCTTTATGATTTAATATCAACACGATTAGGTCTTCGCTGGTATTGTGCTTCGTGCAGATGTTTTTTTCTCCAAAATTAAGCTTTTCGGTGATAGTCATAACGCTTTAAATAACAATTTTAGAGAAATTGTTACATTTTTTAACGAAGTAAGCACCTCACCCAGTACTAGCATCTATGATGAAAAGTCTTCATCGGAAAATATTTCGACTGCGTTGTCTCAGACGCTTTCAGCCTCTTGTTCTGAGACTCAAATAGTTTCATCTAAAAAATTCTTTAATACTTCGAAGAAAAATAATTCCAACAATAAAAATGCTAAGCGACGCATGACGCTTCCAGCCACTTTTGAGACGAAGCCGATCTCGACTAAACTAGTGAGGATAGATAATAGAGTTATTACTCTTTCTCCTCCAACTTTTTCTCCCCCGGCTAGAAATGAGATTTCTATATCTAATGAGCGCAATAGTTCATTAAATTTAAGAGCGGTGTCGATAAGAAAGAAGGTTTTCATTTCACGCCTTCAGCCCGACACAACAAGTAACAATGTGTTGACGTTTGTGCAGACTGCTTTCTGCTCATGCAAAAAAAATTGGCAATAAATCTTCCCACGCATGATATACTCTCACAGTTGCAGCTGAAGAGTTTGCAACTAGTCTGAGCTGGTGAGCAGATAATGTCTTCGTTTCTGAGTTTAAGCCTAAATATAGGTCTAGAAGGACGAACAATATCGCCAGTCAGGCCACAAAATTCTAAATAGGCTTTCCCTTTACTATCAAAAAATAAGGGGTTTACGTTCAAAAAAGCGAGACATTTTTTTTTGTCAACTCAGAATTTTACTGAAGATATTATCGCGTTACCTGAAACTTAGTTCAACGGAGGTATTACTGACTTTGAACTGTTTGACAATAATTTTCAAGTGTATACGAAGGACAGACACGCGGAAAATAATTCTGCAGTTGGTGGTGGTGTCCTTTTAGCTGTAAGGAACTCCTGTGTTAGTTCCTTTATTGATATTCCCTGCTCTGCTAATAACGAGCTAATATGCGTTAAGGTTGTACATTGCAGTTCTAATGTATATGTAATTAATGCATACGTTTCTCCTGAGAGAAGTGTACAGGTCTTTGCAAGCCTTGCGAAAATGCATAGAATACATATTAAATTTACTTGACGTTAATGATGACATTTTATTGTTGGGCGATTTTAATTTGCCTAACATTTGCCAGTTATTTTCTAATTGTAAAAATGGTTCTTCCAACTTTTATTAAACTTTTTATGCCATATATTAATTAAATATTCCAAATTGGATAGTTAATTTATTTACATAGTAACATAAAAGCTAAGTAACCCAACCACAAATTCTATTTTGAAGGATGCTCATAATTGTGATTTTCAACTATAGTAAAAAAAACAAAATACAACTATACTACACAACTGTTAATTCCCCTTTTGTTAATAAACACACTAAACTTAAATTACACTAATGACTAGCAAATTGTATTTATATAAGCCTTTCAGTGGATTTGCCCAATATATTGAACACATTAGAAAGTAATTTTTATATGTATTTATTATTTATTTATTTATTTATTTACTTGATTGCTAAACCTTAAAAAGTTTGTAGCAAATTTAAAATTATAAAATAAGATATTTAATACAATTCAAAAATTTAAAGTATGATTTTGATTGAAATCATGTACAATATTATTAACAAACTAAAAAGTTTTAATAAATTGCTTAAGTATATAATTTTATTCAAGTATAAAAAATAACAAAAAAAAGTTAAATCAAAATCGATAATATCAGACAGCAAAGCAGGGTTGCGTTTTCAAGACAAACAAGGTCAAGTTAGCAACAATTTTTGTATACGGCGGAGTCGTGTGACAAACAAGGTCGCATACCCAATAAAACACCACTCCAATAGGTATATATATAATATATATCGTTCTGTCTTCCTGAAGCCGGTGAGATCCTGGCTTGACAGGGTGGTTACACGACAAACTAGGTCAACTTCACCAAACCAATTTTCATAAAATAAAGAAAACCAAGACAAAGGCACCAAGACAAACTAGGTCTTATCGGCTACTCATATTAATATATAACAAATCGATCTAACGTAGTGTTTCAAGAGGTAAAAAGACACCAAGACACCACGGTACCGTCGACAAATGTAGTCACAATCATCATGAAGATATGAGGCAATTGAAGATCCCAGGTTTAGGTCCATTCAGATTATTTAGATGTTTATACACCAAAATTTTCCATTTTACGCTTAGGTTCATTTATCCATTTAGATTGTTATATTAATGATAATGTGTTTACAAATCACCAGATTTACGCTTCTAAGAGGTTCATTTTGCAAATAATTAGTTCTACAAAAGTTCATGTGGAGTAACTCAAAAGATCTTCTAGAGCGAAGAGGAATATTAAAAGATACTTTACCTAATAAATATGGCCTGTTGACATATTCATGTAAAAGTTTTGTAATCCAACAAGCATTTATCATAATTCTCCGATTTTTTAAAGAAGGAATTTTTAAGAGTTTCATAAGGTGGTAAGTGAAAATCAGTATTACAATAAAGATAGCTTAAGCAAAAAAAAAATTGTTTCTGCACTGGTTCAATGTCGTCTATGTAACCACCGTATCGTGGACACCAAACAACTGAAGCGTATTCTAAAATAGGCCGCACTAGGGAAGTGAATAAGGTTTTCGTTATGAATTGATCATTAAACTCTTTTGCCCAATGTTTAATAAATCCTTAAGTACTATTTGCTCTATTTATTATTTTATTTACATGAATATTAAAGCGTAGTTTAGGATCCATTGGAACTCCAAGATCATTGAAAATATCTAAGGACTCCAATGGATAATCACAAATTTTGAAGGTACATTTAATTGGTGGTTTACGCGAGAAAGACATATGCTTGCATTTCTTCATGTTGAGGTTCATACGATTCGTTTTGCACCAGTTATGAAGATGATCAATGTCGGCTTGCAAAAATACAGCGTCATTATCATTTTTAAAAGAAAGGAAGAGTTTGACGTCGTCAGCAAACATTAAGATGCTAGAATGCATTATGACAAATGGCAAATCGTTTATAAAAAGTAGAAACAGAAGGGGCCCAAGATGACTTCCTTGCGGTACTCCTGAAGTAACAGGAAACTCATGTGATTTCTTGAGCTTAAAAATAACAGATTGTGTTCTATTGCTTAAGTAAGATTCAATCCACTTTACCAACGGTATAGGAAATCCAACAAGATGTAATTTTAAGATCAATAGTTTGTGATTTGAGAACGTCAAAAGCTTGGCTCAAATCCGTGTAAATAACATCAGTCTGCATGCCTTTTCCAAAGTTTTCTATAGTTTTTGATGTAAATTCGAGAAGGTAAGTAACAGTAGATTTTCCAGAAAGGAATTTTGGAAAGGAGACATTAAATATTTAACTCTATGCGATACTCGTTATGTTTAAATTGCCTCTAAAAGTTTAGGCAAAGCGCTTAATTTTGCGATGCCACGGTAGTTATCAATTAAAGACCTATTTCCAGATTTATGCAGCGGAATGATAAATGAATGCTTCCAGGCTGCAGGAAAATAGCAGGACTTTAATGATAAAGTAAATAGTAAAGAGATTGGAGTTACTAATTCTTCACAGCAGTATGTTAATATACATGAAGGTATGTTTTCAGGACCACTTTTATATGATCTATACTATTAAATAAAAGGAGACTCACGAAATTTAATCCGGAATAAGCTCGGTAATCTTATAGCCTACCAAGGTTTTCGAAAAATGTATTCTTTAATAATTGCAAAATCACGCATTTTATTTGATGCCTACATTCAACCAGTAGCACAATATAACAGCAAACAAAGTTTTCCTCTCTTTGTCGAGAGAGCTTCTCTCAATACAACACGACAGCCATGTTGTGTAGTTAAGCTGAATTTACTGATAACCTTCAGCATGTTTTTATGTGATTTAAAGTAATGTTAATCAAGTTTAGAGCGTGCAGAAATTTTTCTCTCTGAACGAAAACTTCATATGAAAAAACTTTCAAAACATGCTGAAGGTGATCAGTGAATCCAGCTTTACTTTCAGGGAGATTCTTGCTTTCATACAGTGTTAATTAATTTTCTTTGTTAATGTATTGAGAAGAGTTGCCAGAATTTAGTTATCAGCATTAATTATGTTTTGCAGCCTTGCCAGCCAGCTTTTCTCCACTTGAGATTGTGTCAGTCTATCTATACGAATATATAAAAGCATTGTGACACTGCACGGATGTTTGACAATCACGCAAGAACCACTGAACCGATTAACACGATATAGTTATCAAACGATTTGTTATTCCAACTTTATCGTTATATGCTATGTTAGATTTGCCACGTCTACTTTCCATGACCACTTTTTGCAAAAAATTCTATATATCAGACGATTTTGGTCGTATGAGACTAGAATTTGGTAATCTACGTTGTATGGTTACTTTCGCTAACTTAACTAAAAATGGGCATGACCCACTTTAATTAAGTCCACTTTCGGGGGATAAGCTTGGAGTAAAGCAAAGCGCACTAGGTTGAAGCTCAATTGAGCTAAAATTCTGGCATTCTATTGTTTTGAGTATGAGATGGTTTAAGTGAAAAAATTTTGCCACACTCCCATTACCGCCCAGAATTAATCAAATATGTTATACTTCAAACGGTTTTGGTTGTATTAGACTAAAATTTGATAATTTAGTTCATACGGCTATTTTCGGCAACTGTACTAAAAATGGCGAATATATAAAATTTTTTTTCCGAACAGCATGAAAATTTGTACATAGCAGTAAGGTGGTCTGCGGCAGGACAACGTCTGCCGGGCAATACTATACATCAATAAGAATGCTGTCTATATCAGAAATTTCTGATCGTCATGCATTGATGTTTCAAACGGAAACGTCTAGCATGTGTTTTGTTCGAAGGTCAATTTACACTTTTACAAATTCATAAAAAGATCATAAAAAATTCATTGAATTGGGTCAGGACATATTCTACTATAACTATAACGTTAACTATGAATATATTGATAAGAAAATAGATTAAGGGCCGTTTTATTCACTTTTTTAACTTGAGAAGTTGGAATAACTTTGGGATTTATTCGATTTCAAAAGTTATTCCATTTTATTCACTTGAATTTCTCAGAAATATTTTGACATATTGAAGATTTGATATAACTTTCGTTTGATAACTTTTGTCAACTTGTGATTTCTCTAACTTCCAAATATAAGACCAGTTATAAATTCTAACTTGGGATATTTGGTGTAACTTGTGATTTTCGCTTCATTCACAAGTTTTCACACGTTTGTGCTGTGACAGCAAAATTGTTACTATAAAAATATTTGAAGCACGTATTATTTTATATGACTAGATACAGTTCCGCTAGCCGTTAAAAATGCGATACGCCAAGAACCGTGGTAGCAGGGGTTTAATTTACTTCTAAGACAGATTGTTTATTGTATTCAATTAATATTTAATATTAAATAAACCTCAGAGAGTAATAACTGCCAAGTAAAGCTTCTTAAGAACGCGAGCCGTTCGGAGTCGACATTACTTGTAGATCTAGATCTTGATCATTTGTGTTCAAACATTTAATAACACGCACAAAACAATCAAAAGAGGATCCATCAAAGTCCTTGCAAGGGCTTGAATTGCACTTTATATCCGTAATGACCTGGTTTAATTTCCGCTGATCGATGTCAGCTCCAAAGATTACAATCATTAGTTGGTCAAAAGAAACTTCGATGCGTAGTAATATGAAAGTGCTTTTATTATGTGTACAATTATGAGTAGTCGGTACCTACATTTTTGCATTAGTTCACAATGTGAAATTTTGACGAGCAGCTGGAGCCATTTGTTAAAGATAATATGAAGCTTGCCAATTTCAGTTTGGTGGTCACTCGATTTTCAAAAAGTAATAGTGCGTAGAGAGTAAATTAAGGTATCCCAAAATAAGGCACCATTTCCGATGAATCTTTTCAATTTCAGTTACTTAATTTTTGTGTATGCCTTCTTCTGTTAAACAGCTCTAATGACTAAATTTGCATCATTGAAAGGATTTCAACAGACCTGGTGCAAATACTATAGCTCTATATACTCTGTATGTTGGAAGTTGACACCAAAAAATAATGTCGTGCCGCCTGCAAATAACAAATCTCTACTTAAGTCAAAAATTTAACTTTTTTCGTTCAATTTAGTAAACATTAGTTTGACGAAGATAAGACATTTTAAATCACTTTAAAAAAAAAACAACTTATGTTTCTATAAATAAAAAAACGGTAAAAAACAGTTTTCTAATTTAAGAGCTATGCCAAATTGTAAAGAGCTGAACTATATTGCACGTCGCGTGAAAAATAACATTAAAAAAATGCGTTTAAAGACTGCGATTAAAGTAGGTTTATAGATCCTTAAGCGGAAGAAATTTAAATTTTAAACTATTTATTTTCAAGCTATATTATTATATACCATAGTCGGGTTTATTTTAACATAATTTAGTTAGTAGTCAAAATAAAGAAACTATTATTGTAATATTGGTTTTAGAAGCCACCAAAGTCGATTTCTTAAAAAAATAGAATACATGGCTTACATGTTAATAAACGAAATAAAACCAAACTAATTGAAAATTGGTCCAGCCGATTAACTCAGATTAACCGTCGACCATATTTTGAAGGACTCAAATTTATCCTCCTCTGTTATCAAAATACAAAGACAATATTATAAACACCATTTTTCTCGATTGTCAAAGAACTATATAATGTTTTAAATAAGAACTGAAAATATCAAACACGCCATAGTAGCACAGGCTAATTTAAAATGTTAATGAAAGAGCATGTCTTTTACAAATATTTTTATTAAACTACATATAAAGCATGCTTCATTATTTAACGAAGTGAATTAAAACATATCTTAATTCGAAACACCGTCAACTGAAAACCCCCATAATTTGGAAATCACTTTGTTTTTATTCTGCACACATATATTTTAATAACAAAATATTTTGTTGACATTGTGTTGCCTTCAACATCAACAAATTTCCATTTCATAAGTTATAAAAGTCATTTCTTTTCTCATTTCCCATCAAATATCAAAAAATTGCTTGGGATGTTTTATAACTTAAGTATTTATAACTTGATTTAACTTCAACATATAAAATTTCAACATGAACTGAATGAAATGAAATTTTAACTTGAGAAATTAAAATATTTAACTTCGCAAGTTGTAGGAAAAGTCAAGTTAACAAAATTTTTTAAAATATTATAAAACATTACATTGGTTAGGTAACGGTAAACCTTTTCTCATTTTCCCAATTTACTTAATTTAACTTTCAAACAAAGAAAATTGTATGAAAATCGATTTGAAAATGGCGGAAATGTTTGCTTGCTAAGTCAAAACATGAAATTTCAATCGTTTTCATTCTGAGGCTTATGAGTTATACTGAGAAAATCTATAGTTTTGAGATATAGCAAGAATTTTAAAGTCATAATAACAGGTTTTTTTAAAACAAACCTAATATCCGTACAAAATATTTACGAAAAGAAAATTACCGTTAATTTTATTAATCAACGACTGTCCATACAAAAATGCATTGTTATGCATTGAGAAAGTCTATAGTTTTTGAGATATCGCCAAAAGTTTGATGTCATTATAACGGTTTTTTTTAAATTTTAGAATTGTTAATTAAAGAAGAATTGTTGTTTGGCCGAAGCAAAATAACAACAATTAATAACTGAAGAAGGCCAATTAACTACAACAATTTAAGAAGAATATATTTATTTTCAGAATATATGTAAAAAATTACATTTTTGATTACAAATTTTAAAAAATTTTTACCTAATTTTTTTTTATAACTCTGTTATGCAGAACTTTTTCAAAAGTAAAAAAAAAAAAGAAAGCCAAGTAAATTTATGTCATCATAACAATTACCGTTTAAATAAGTTCTTCAAATTAAATAAATAATTTCTTAATATATATACCAGTTTTTCATAATTAAACAAAACAAACACAATAATTTTTATATTTTGAATTTGTTTTAATACAACTAAATACTTTCATTATAAGATTTAAAATTTTTACATGGTATTTAATATTTTTATCGCAGGCGAAGCAGCGGGTATTTGCTAGTATATGTTTATTTGTTTATAGTTTGCTTCTTTCCTTCTTCCTGTTTTGTTTTTAGCGCAAACAGGTTTCTTTAGAGCAAATTATCGCATTTTTTTTCTAAATCTGTTTTAACGCTACTGAAAAAACTCTAGTGCTTATAAAACTTTTCAATTCGTTGGTTCTACAAAATCAGGGCTGCAAAGTTTCTACAGTACAGTGTCTTTAAACAAAATAAACTGTTTTTCATTAAAAGCATTTAAGTTAATTTTTCTCCTTTTACTTTCATCTATATTGCAAAACTTTCTATTTAACTAAAAATTATCTGCAATTTCCGAAACTGCGCTGTAAAAGGTGAATCAGACCGGCTGGTTACTTCCTGGTTGTGTGATTCATTTTTTCATATCAAGTGTGCAGCGTTGACTGCGAGGATCTTCGATGCATTCAACGAAAGTAAGGGACTTCGTTGGTCATGTGAATATTGCAGGTTTACTAACGTTGAGATCTTGGTGCACGGAACTCGAATCTCTGAAGAAGAAGGTTAGGAAGGCCTTCAATCTGCACATGAGAGGGGGAACCCCAGAAACATGGGCAAATTGCAAGGCACGGAAAAGGGAACTGAAGTACCTCATACGACAACGGAAAAGGCAGTCGTGGAGAGACTTCTGTTCTGGGATGGAAACTATATCAGAAGCATGTAGGCTTCAGAAAATGGTTTCAAAAGACCCATTCTCCAATGTGGGACTGATCCGAAAGAAGGATGGAACCATGGCAGAGAACCAAGAGGAGTCCATGGAAGTTCTGATGGAGGTGCATTTTCCTGGAAGTTTTAAGTCTGATGACCCGTGGACACCCTTGAAGAAAGGAATGCACAGGGTTGACAGGCTGGAAGCCGAAAGGATGATCACTATGGACGGGGTGAGGAGTGCTATACGCTCATTTGCTCCGTACAAAACATCAGGGATGGACGGTATATTCCCTGCTATGATGCAATGGGGGGAAGATCTCATTGCACCTAGGCTGTGGGGTATATTCGTTACTTGCCTAGCGACTGGGTATGTTCCGAGAGTCTGGAGAGAGGCGAAAGTTGTCTTTCTTCCGAAGCCCGGAAAAAAAGATTATGCGGAGGCGAAGTCGTTCAGACCGATCAGCCTAACATCTTTTCTCTTGAAAACGATGGAAAGAGTGATGGTTGACTGTCTTGAGAGCACCTCGCTGATGCAAAATCCTCTGAGTAGATGCCAACATGCATATAGAGCAGGTAGGTCTACGGAGAGTGCTCTTCACGAATTGGTAAGAGTGACTGAAAAGGAGGTATTTTCAGGAGGCATTGCGATGGCCACATTTATGGACATCGAGGGTGCTTTCGACAAAATATGCTTTGGATGGCTGCGGCAAGCCCTGACAGAACGCAATGTAAGCCCAATGATAGCAAATTGGGTGGACAATATGCTCAAACACAGGGCTGTCAACATGCAGAATGGTAGAGTAAAGACTAGAGGTAGAGTAAGTAGAGGATGTCCCCAGGGCAGGGTGTTATCGCCAACCCTGTGGAACATAACTGTGGACTCACTACTGGTTAGACTGAATGAATCGGGCATACACACGATAGGGTATGCAGATGACATTGCGTTGGTGGTCCGCGGCAAGTTCATTGACACCATCTCTGACATCATGAAGGGAGCACTCCGAATGGTGGAGGAGTGGTGTCGAGAACACGGCCTTACCGTAAACGCAGGCAAGTCAGACAATATTCTCTTTACTAGAAAGAGGGTAGGCCTGAAGACAGAACCACTCAGACTTTTTGGAGCTGAACTCAACATGTCCACGAAAGTTAAATATCTAGGGGTAACCCTTGATAGCAAACTGAACTGGAACGAGCATGTAGAAGATAGGATTCAAAGAGCCAAGAGGGTTCTGTTCCATCAGAGGGGTGGTCTCAAATGGGGGATAAACCCAGAGGCTATGAAATGGGTTTACACTATGATGGTTAGACCTGTCTTCACGTATGCTTCGGTGATTTGGTGGACAAAAGTCAGCCAGAAAACCATTAAGAAGAGACTGGACAGAGTCCAACGGCTGGCGTGTGTTGGAATAACAGGTGCAATACGCACCACTCCAACAAGCGCAATGGAGGTTCTGTTAGGTATGCTGCCGTTGGATTTAGAAATAAAGAAAACAGCGGCGCTGTCAGCCCTCAGGATGTTGCGAAATGCTACGTGGCATGGGGCAACGGCCCTGCATGGTCATATTCGCATCCTTGATTTTGTACAGAGAGATGTCAGGGAGGCGCTTATGCCTATGGACGGAAGGCAGAGAGTAAAAATAACAGAAGAATGTTATAAAACTCTTATAACGGATGGAGCCGTTTGTGAAGAAATCGCTGGTAGCGATATCAGTATATTCACAGACGGCTCTCTGATGAATGGCCGGGCAGGGGCAGGCGTGTACTCAAAAGAGTTAAGCCTATCCTGTGTACTGAGGTTGGGCAGGTTTGTGTCTGTATACCAGGCAGAAATGCTTGGCGTAGTGCATGCGCTGGACCACCTGATAGATGGCCGGATCAGTGGCAAGAAAATTGTCATCGCTCTCGACAATCAGTCTGTGATTAGGGGTATGCAACGGAAAGACATCACTTCCAGGTTGGCCATAGAATGTCTTACAAAACTAAATAGGTGCGCCCAGATGAATGAGCTCACACTTATGTGGGTGAGAGGACACTCTGGCATAGAACAGAATGAAGAAGCTGATTCTTTAGCAAGAGCAGGATCAGCAGAAGAATTCTGTGGACCAGAACCACGTATCGCCATAGGCGACAATATGGTGGCAGGCCTTATTAAACAATGGACGGACTCGGAACACAGTAAAAGGTGGGAAGAAGCTGTTAATTGCAGGCAATCAAAGGCGGCCGTGAAGTGGTCTCGTAGTGAGGCAGCAAAAGTTATCCGATACAATCGAAGGACTTTAAGCTGGCTTACTGCACTGGTCACAGGACACGGTCCCTTCATGTACCATCTCGGGAAGATGACTCTGACCGAGGACGATGCGTGTAGGTTATGCCTAGAGGAGCCGAAAACAGCAGCACACATTCTGTGCCAGTGTCCGGCGCTGGCAAGCATAAGATTGACCACTCTGGGACGCCCATTTATTGGCGAAGCCGAGATTGGTCAACTAACCTATAAGGATATGCTTGAGGTGACAAAGGATGCTTACACAAGGAGCATGCTCACGTACGAGTACTCCGAGCAGTAGTACCCTTTGTCAAATGGGGGACGAAAAGGGACCCACTGTGGTCTGCTTCGGCAAATCCCCAACTTATTATATAACGTTGAGATCTTTAAACTTATTAGACAATCTCGGAAAGGTTTTTTGGAGGTGACTAAGGATCTAAAGGTAGCACAAGATAGATTGAGTGAATACGAAGATTTGTTTAAAAAGTTTAAAATTATGGATGAAGCTTACAATTCTCCAAAACGTAAACGTTCAAACAAAAATCGTCGTAATTCAGCTAAAACTACTGATATAGACATGCGATAATAATACTGTTCTACCTTCTACTGTAACTGTTTTCCCTAATGTGAACATACAGCTTGAAGATCAAACAACTGGAGCTGTCAATACTGATCAAATGACTGATAATATCGCACCAACTAAGGTCGCTGCGTCAGCTGATCAGATTTCTCCTTCTGTTGAAGCAATACCAATCATAGAGGAAAATGCTGATTCTCCTCGCATTTCTGGCACAAAAAAAAACTTACTCTAAAACTTGTATTGCCTCAAATGTGGTCCTTGCACCTTCTCAAATTACTTCGGTTTCTGCAGGAGCGATACCGAAACAAATATCGAACAGCAGTATCAAAGCCCCTGCACATAAAGAACTTGTGATTATTGAGCCTGCAAAATCTATATTTGTTTCTCGTTTTGCAGCTGATACATCCGGTGAAGACGTGTTATTCTATATAAACTCTAAGCTGAATGTTGTAAATAAAAATATCTCTGTTTACAAATTCAATTTTTCATACGAGCGAATTACGTCCTCTTTTAAAATATCTTTGCCTGGTGATCTTTTTCACAAGGTATTTGATCAAAAGTTTTGGCCTGACAATACGATGGTGCATGAATTTATTTCTAGACCTCGGCCTACAACTTCCTTGGCTACTTTTTCGGTTTTTAACAAGATTCAAAAAAAATCGATTGTTGCTTTCAGTTCCTTATCCTTTACCAAAACGTTCGTGGCATTAACACAAAACTAAATAATATATTTATTTTGAGTCACAACCTTCACTTTAATATAATTGCTTTTAGTGAGACTTGGCTGAAACCTAACACTCTAAATACTGAAATTCTGTGCAACAAATTTTGCATATACCGCAAAGATAGAAACTCCATTCCTGGTATTTGCTCTAAAGGTGGGGGTGTGTTGATTGCAGTCAAAGCGACACATTTCTCTGAAGAGTTAGTAATTCCAGAATCCTTGGACATTGAATTCTGTTATGTTCATGTTAAGTTTGGTTCCTTGAGCCTTTTTATTACATGATCATATATTCCTCATATATTCATATATATTCATATATTCCTTTCTACCTAAGAAGTATATAGCAAACATTTGGCTTCTATTAGTAAAGTTTGCTCAAAACTGCAATCTAATGATCATATTTTAATAACTGGAGAGTTTAACCTGCCAAACGTTTCTTGGAACTGCTGTTCTGAAATTCCTGAAATATTTTTACCTTCGTCTGAATGTTCATCCGATAATTATTTTTTAAACGAGCTCTCAATCCAAGGGCTATTCCAACTTAACTGCATCTTTAACAAAAATAATCGTTTGCTTGATCTGGTGTTTTTTGATGACAGCAATATCGCTTCTGTGTCTAAATGAGATCCTCTGGTTACACCCGAAGATTCTCATCATCCAACATTAGAAATTATTATAAATTTTCCAAAACCATCTGTGCAGTACTATGATTCTCAACCGCCTATTGAGTTTAACTTTAAAAAAACAAACTACGTGATTTTGAAGAATAACTTGTCTAATATAAACTGGAATTCTATTCTCAATATTAATACAAATAGTTTATATTCTCAGAGTCTTGATGATGTGGTATATGCGTTTAATAGAACGCTCAATGATTGTTTTCTTAAGGCTGTTCCGCAAAGGAAAGCCTCTTTGACATCGGGTCCGGTATGGTACACAAATGAATTAAGAAAAATGAGAAACTTGAAATCTAAATACTATAAAAAATATCAAAAAACACATAACATATGCGATTTTGGATGCTATACCTCGATTAAATGCAGTTACCAACAGTTATGCAAACAATCCTATAATATCTACTTAACAAAAGTAAAATTAAACATCAAATCTGATGCTAAATCCTTCTGGAACTTTGTTAACACAAAACGTAAGATTGATTCCTATCCTTCTTTTATGAAGTATAATTCTGTTGAGTCTGATAATGATAATAGTATTTGCAATCTTTTTGCTGACTTTTTCAAGTCGACTTATTCATCATCGTCCTATAATTCTTTAAGTTATCCGTTTAATATTTTGGGGATATTTATTTCCCAATAATTGACACAAACACTGTCTTATCATTAAAAAATTAAAAAATATTAAAACACTAGCAAATACCCGCTGCTTCGCCTGCGATAAAAATATTAAATACCATGTAAAAATTTTAAATCTTATAATGAAAGTATTTAGTTGTGTTAAAACAAATTCAAAATATAAAAATTATTGTGGTTGTTTTGTTTAATTATGAAAAATTGGTACATATATTAAGAAATTATTTATTTAATTTGAAGAACTTATTTAAACGGTAATTGTTATGATGACATAAATTTACTTGGCTTTCTTTTTTTTTTACTTTTGAAAAAGTTCTGCATAAAAGAGTTATAAAAAAAATTAGGTAAAATTTTTTTAAAATTTGTAATCAAAAATGTAATTTTTTACATATATTCTGAAAATAAATATATTCTTCTTAAATTGTTGTAGTTAATTGGCCTTCTTCAGTTATTAATTGTTGTTATTTTGCTTCGGTCAAACAACAATTCTTCTTTAATTAACAATTCTAAAATTTAAAAAAAAACCGTTATAATGACATCAAACTTTTGGCGATATCTCAAAAACTATAGACTTTCTCAATGCATAACAATGCATTTTTGTATGGACAGTCGTTGATTAATAAAATTAACGGTAATTTTCTTTTCGGAAATATTTTGTACGGATATTAGGTTTGTTTTAAGAAAACCTGTTATTATGACTTTAAAATTCTTGCTATATCTCAAAACTATAGATTTTCTCAGTATAACTCATAAGCCTCAGAATGAAAACGATTGAAATTTCATGTTTTGACTTAGCAAGCAAACATTTCCGCCATTTTCAAATCGATTTTCATACAATTTTCTTTGTTTGAAAGTTAAATTAAGTAAATTGGGAAAATGAGAAAAGGTTTACCGTTACCTAACCAATGTAATGTTTTATAATATTTTAAAAAATTTTGTTAACTTGACTTTTCCTACAACTTGCGAAGTTAAATATTTTAATTTCTCAAGTTAAAATTTCATTTCATTCAGTTCATGTTGAAATTTTATATGTTGAAGTTAAGTCAAGTTATAAATACTTAAGTTATAAAACATCCCAAGGAATTTTTTGATATTTGATGGGAAATGAGAAAAGAAATGACTTTTATAACTTATGAAATGGAAATTTGTTGATGTTGAAGGCAACACAATGTCAACAAAATATTTTGTTATTAAAATATATGTGTGCAGAATAAAAACAAAGTGATTTCCAAATTATGGGGGTTTTCAGTTGACGGTGTTTCGAATTAAGATATGTTTTAATTCACTTCGTTAAATAATGAAGCATGCTTTATATGTAGTTTAATAAAAATATTTGTAAAAGACATGCCCTTTCATTAACATTTTAAATTAGCCTGTGCTACTATGGCGTGTTTGATATTTTCAGTTCTTATTTAAAACATTATATAGTTCTTTGACAATCGAGAAAAATGGTGTTTATAATATTGTCTTTGTATTTTGATAACAGAGGAGGATAAATTCGAGTCCTTCAAAATATGGTCGACGGTTAATCTGAGTTAATCGGCTGGACCAATTTTCAATTAGTTTGGTTTTATTTCGTTTATTAACATGTAAGCCATGTATTCTATTTTTTTAAGAAATCGACTTTGGTGGCTTCTAAAACCAATATTACAATAATAGTTTCTTTATGTTGACTACTAACTAAATTATGTTAAAATAAACCCGACTATGGTATATAATAAAATAGCTTGAAAATAAATAGTTAAAAATTTAAATTTCTTCCGCTTAAGGATCTAGAAACCTACTTTAATCGCAATCTTTAAACGCATTTTTTTAATGTTATTTTTCACGCGACGTGCAATATAGTTCAGCTCTTTACAATTTGGCATAGCTCTTAAATTAGAAAACTGTTTTTAACCGATTTTTTATTTATAGAAGAATAAGTTGATTTTTTTTTTTAAAGTGATTTAAAATGTATTGTTTTATTTTATGTTTATCTTCGTCAAACTAATGTTTACTAAATTAAACGAAAAAAGTTAAATTTTTGACTTAAGTAGAGATTTGTTATTTGCAGGCGGCACGACATTATTTTTTGGTGTCAACTTCCAACATACAGAGTAAATAGAGCTATAGTATTTGCACCAGGTCTGTTGAAATCCTTTCAATGATGCAAATTTAGTCATTAGAGCAGAAGAAGGCATATACAAAAATTAAGTAACTGAAATTGAAAAGATTCATCGGAAATGGTGCCTTATTTTGGGATACCTTAATTTACTCTCTACGCACTACTACTTTTTGAAAATCGAGTGACCACCAAACTGAAATTGGCAAGCTTCATATTATCTTTAACAAATGGTTCCAGCTGCTCGTCAAAATTTCACATTGTGAACTAATGCAAAAATGTAGGTACCGACTACTCATAATTGTACACATAATAAAAGCACTTTCATATTACTACGCATCGAAGTTTCTTTTGACCAACTAATGATTGTAATCTTTGGAGCTGACATCGATCAGCGGAAATTAAACCAGGTCATTACGGATATAAAGTGCAATTCAAGCCCTTGCAAGGACTTTGATGGATCCTCTTTTGATTGTTTTGTGTGTGTTATTAAATGTTTGAACACAAATGATCAAGATCTAGATCTACAAGTAATGTCGACTCCGAACGGCGCGCGTTCTTAAGAAGCTTTACTTGGCAGTTATTACTCTCTGAGGTTTATTTAAAATTAAATATAAATTGAATACAATAAACAATCTGTCTTAGAAGTAAATTAAACCCCTGCCACCACGGTTCTTGGCATATCGCATTTTTAACGGCTAGCGGAACTGTATCTAGTCATATAAAATAATACGTGCTTCAAATATTTTTATAGTAACAATTTTGCTGTCACAGCACAAACGTGTGAAAACTTGTGAATGAAGCGAAAATCACAAGTTACACCAAATATCCCAAGTTAGAATTTATAACTGGTCTTATATTTGGAAGTTAGAGAAATCACAAGTTGACAAAAGTTATCAAACGAAAGTTATATCAAATCTTCAATATGTCAAAATATTTCTGAGAAATTCAAGTGAATAAAATGGAATAACTTTTGAAATCGAATAAATCCCAAAGTTATTCCAACTTCTCAAGTTAAAAAAGTGAATAAAACGGCCCTTAATCTATTTTCTTATCAATATATTCATAGTTAACGTTATAGTTATAGTAGAATTTGTCCTGACCCAATTCAATGAATTTTTTATGATCTTTTTATGAATTTGTAAAAGTGTAAATTGACCTTCGAACAAAACACATGCTAGACGTTTCCGTTTGAAACATCAATGCATGACGATCAGAAATTTCTGATATAGACAGCATTCTTATTGATGTATAGTATTTGCCCGGCAGACGTTGTCCTGCCGCAGACCACCTTACTGCTATATACGAATTTTCATGCTGTTCGGAAAAAAATTTTATATATTCGCCATTTTTAGTACAGTTGCCGAAAATAGCCGGATGAACTAAATTATCAAATTTTAGTCTAATACAACAAAACCGTTTGAAGTATAACATATTTGATTAATTCTGGGCGGTAATGGGAGTGTGGCAAAATTTTTTCACTTAAACCATCTCATACTCAAAACAATAGAATGCCAGAATTTTAGCTCAATTGAGCTTCAACCTAGTGCGCTTTGCTTTACTCCAAGCTTATCCCCCGAAAGTGGACTTAATTAAAGTGGGTCATGCCCATTTTTAGTTAAGTTAGCGAAAGTAACCATACAACGTAGATTACCAAATTCTAGTCTCATACGACCAAAATCGTCTGATATATAGAATTTTTTGCAAAAAGTGGTCATGGCAAGTAGACGTGGCAAATCTAACATAGCATATTACGATAAAGTTGGAATAACAAATCGTTTGATAACTATATCGTGTTAATCGGTTCAGCGGTTCTTGCGTGATTGTCAAACATCCGTGCAGTGTCACAATGCTTTTATATATTCGTATAGATAGACTGACACAATCTCAAGTGGAGAAAAGCTGGCTGGCAAGGCTGCAAAACATAATTAATGCTGATAACTAAATTCTGGCAACTCTTCTCAATACATTAACAAAGAAAATTAATTAACACTGTATGAAAGCAAGAATCTCCCTGAAAGTAAAGCTGGATTCACTGATCACCTTCAGCATGTTTTGAAAGTTTTTTCATATGAAGTTTTCGTTCAGAGAGAAAAATTTCTGCACGCTCTCAACTTGATTAACATTACTCTAAATCACACAAAAACATGCTGAAGGTTATCAGTGAATTCAGCTTAACTACACAACATGGCTGTCGTGTTGTATTGAGAGAAGCTCTCTCGACAAAGAGAGGAAAGCTTTGTTTGCTGTTATATTGTGCTACTGGTTGAATGTAGGCATAAAATAAAATGCGTGATTTTGCAATAATTAAAGAATACATTTTTCGAAAACCTTGGTAGGCTATAACAATCTATATTATCATAGGAATCGAATAAAAAAAGAATTATCAAAATCGGTGTAGCGGTTACCGAGCTTATTCCGGATTAAATTTCGTGAGTCTCCTTTTATATAATAGTATAGATATATATATTTATATTGAAAATTAAATTAAACGTTATCACGCTTCCAGATGTATGTGCAAGTTGATTAAAGCTGTTTATTTATATTTATATTTATTAATTTAGAACTTCTGGCTGGATAACTTTAAAAGTTAGAGCTCGCAAAAACACGTCTAAACGGTAAGAAGAAAACGAACGAATTGGTGTGCGAAGCTTTTGTTTAAATCAAATTGTTTGGTTCTATGAACAAAAATATGAACCAACGTGATAAAAATAAATTTAGAGATATTTGGCATAAAAGTCAGTTGGATAAGAAAAAATTAACCGGACAAAAACAAACTTTTGTTTTTTTATCTTTTTTGGCTTAAATGATAAGAATATTAAGAGAGTTTAAGAAACAAAGATCTAAAGGGTTGAAAAACCTTTAAGGGATTAAAAAAAGACTTTGTGCCGACCAGGAGCAAAATAATTTTTTCTTTGTACAAACTTGCAAAACGTAAGTAGCGCAGGTTAAAATCAAAAGTATGTTTTTTCATCTTTTAAGGACCTAACTGATAGGAAAATTACCTCAAAAAAATTATTTTTTTCTTAGTTTAGCCCAGCCATTGAAAGGGGTTAAAGAGAAAAAAATATAAAAATAAAATACAGAACAATTTAAGGTATAACTACTGTATAAGTGTTACACTTTTTTTATACACCTTATTTTTATTATTAGTTTGATTATTTTTAAAGTAGTCATCATTCTGATTCTATGCTAGTTGTAGAAATAGTTGTACGATAATCGTAAGCAATTTTTAAGTTTCGATCACGATTGCCTTCACCACAAAAAAAAAAACTATTTCCTAAGTCAGAATATTTGACAATTCTGAAATACATAGCTTACTTTTCGATGTTGCAATTCTTCTTAAACTTTGCAAAGTCTTTGCACCAGTGATTTACACTCATCGTCCTAACGATCTTTCTCAGCTTCAATAAAAGGTTTTTCTAATTCTACATTCATATCAACTTAACATGAAATGTTTGCATTTACATGAATATTTGTAATATATTTTTGTTATTTAAAAATCCCGGGATCCTGGAAAGACAATCCCGGGATTTAAAAAGGCTTATATCGTCCGGGATCCCGGGATTGACTTCCCTAGTATGTACATTAAGGTGCCTCACGAAAAAAAGTTGTTCGGGTCGGTTCCTCAAAATAATCATTGGTTTATGTTATGAGAATTCCCTCAATATTTCGACTCTAGCGATAGCCATCCGTGAGCTGTAATGGTTTGAAATAACCACTAAAAATAGAGTTTTTTGTAAAAATATTAACTGGTGCTGATATATTCGGACTAAAAATAAGGCTGTGTTAAGTGAATTTTTTTAATTCGTTGAAGTTTTTTACTAAAATGAAAAAAACGTAATTATTTATTATGTGATCCTCACTTTCAAGATATCGTCATAAAGGTTTTGAGTGCTTGCATTGATGCCTGGTCAGAATTGCTTAGATAGATCAATTTTTAAACTAAAATATTAATTTTAAAATAAACACCTACTGAAAAAATACTGTAAAAAATAAAAAAATTAATTTATTTGAATTTTGAAAGTTTTTGTTCGTAAATAAAATAAAAAAATATCAAAAATTTGCATGGAAAACAGAACTAAAGTAAAATTTGGTTACAACAAACTCCCGAAATATTGAACAGCTCGAATTAGTGAACGCCTTAGAAACAGACATTTCAAAGAATCAGAAGCAAAAAAGTAAACAAAAAAAAATTTAGGATTTAATCCAAAATATCCATTTTTTAAGAAAAAAATGCTAACAGTCTGAATACAATGGACATGCCTTGCAAAAATTAGTTCACTGTATCCAGATTAGACTGTATTTTTAATCCGATTGCAGAGATTTACAATTTTTTGATGCACATTAGAAGATCTTTTTCATTCTAATAATTTGTTACAGTTTATTTATTTAAAACTATTACACTGTTAAGAAGGTGCGTTGAATGGACTTGAATGGTCTTAACCCATTTGTGCTCACCAGTGGCGTAGCTACGGGGTGATAAAGGGGATATATCCCCTCCCTTTACCCATAGCTTAGTTTCAAAATTAAGCTAATATAAATTTTGAAAAAATGGAACTAAGTTTTTTACATAAATAATTTGTTAGCACTGCGCATTTATAATTTTTTTTAACAAATTTTATCTAAACTCATCCAATTGACCGAATGTACTTTTTGCTTAAAGCTTTGTATGCTGTAGGAACGAAAAAATTTGTATAACAAATACATTGAGATTTTTGACAATGAACAGGCAGCGAAATTTTTATAGCCAGCTAATACGCTGTAGAAGCGAAAATTATTGCTATGTTGCCAAATTTCCATTCTTGAGTGGAGAGTTGAAATTTCAAAATTTCACTGTCGATTATATGCCCGTACATTTAATTAGCGCAAAAATTTGCCATTCAACAATAAAAAATAAGCAGTAAGTATGTTTAAGTGTTAAATTTTTTATTTAACAAAATTATTGTTGCATTTATATAGTTTATTTATGTGTAGTCTGGCCTTTTATAGGATATAAAACTGCAGCAATAAAAATATGAATATGTCAACCAGAACAGCAAGTGCTTTTTCTCCACACAAAAAATTTGACTTTTCACCAAAACTTCGCGTGTTGAGTTATATGCCTAAAAATTTTCATTCATACAGCATACTATGCTTAAAGGCCCAACCAAAATAGACGAGTTGCTCCGTAACGAGTAGAGACGAAAATGTTCTCTTTAATGTAATTCAATGTTATTGCCCAACTAAACGAAACAGCTTGTCCTTACGTTTTGTTCCGTAAGAACTGAACTCTTAGCGTCTCATCTCGTCAGACGTTCGGCAAGTTGCAATCGTCTCGATTCGCCTATTTTGGTTGGGCCTTAATGTGCAGTAAAAGGTACAATTGTACCTAAAAACACCACTGCTACCAAGTGAAACTAGAAACTAGCATTATTGAAACCGATTCTTGTGAAAGAGCGTAAAAGTTGAAAAGATTAAATTTAACCAGATGGATTTCAAAGTGCGAATCAGCTAGCGACTTCCATGCAATTTTTCAGCATGACCAAATGCAGTATTCTAGAATATTGAAAAATGCAATTGACTTTGAATTTATATTGACCCTCTAGATTGTGGTTTTAGTTAACCAGCATTCGTTGCCATTGAGTCTAAATTTTCAAAAAAAGAATATTGATTTGGTTGAGGAAATCGGTTTGGCAGACGATGCTCAGCGTGAAATTGAAAAAATTCGCGAGAATGAAGAAACTTTTGAAAAAATTTTCATAGAAGCAAAGTCGCTTGCAGAAAGCATTGATATAACTGTAACACTTGCAAGAACTCAGAAACATGACGGCCTGCCAATAGAAAAATATTTCCGTGTGAAACTGTTTAATGAATATCTGGATTTTTATAAAATGGAATTGAAGGAAAAGTTCACAAACCATAGAAAAATACTGACTGCATTGCAGGCACTTTTAAATAATGTCTGTTCAGAAAATAATCTTAAATCAACCTTTGAGTTTTACGAGGAGTTTCTTGACTGCCCACCATCAACAGCTGTTACTGAAGTTAGACTGTGGAAGCAGTTTATTAGCCGCAAGGACGCGATACCAAAAAATGACGTTAAGCAGTACGGCTGAGCGCACCTTTTCGTGTATATAGCGAATAAAGACCTACTTAAGAAATTCAACAGGACAGGTTTAGTTCAGAATTTGAATTTGTTTGTTAAACAGTTGTAGTAAGCTATAATTATCTATTAAAATTTTAGAATCGGCTTAACAGAGTGGCTGTCCTTGCAATACACAAAGATGTGCCCATTAATGCCGATGAGGTACTCAATGAGGTATCTAAAAAGCTAAGGCGGTTTGACTTAACTGTTTAATGCAATAATAATTAATATTACATGTACATTTTTACTACTTTTTGATTGTTCGCTAGGAGCGCACAAGCATTAAAACACGCTTAATCTATATATATATATACAATATTTAAACATAATTTCAAATTTTTAATCCCCCCTTTGGTAAATTCTAGCTACGCCACTGCTGCTCACTGTACTCGCTTCTAATTCTTTCTACATACCTTTTCGTCTGTGCCACCACGTGCAGAGCTTTTTTTCATCGAGGTCTATAAACAAAGCTACCCAAGAGAGGTAATGTTTTTGATTGAAGGGACTCTATTGTTAAAAAAATATGTTCAAAATTTTCATTTTTACATTTTTAAGTGGGAAAAAAAAGAACGAAAAATATATTATTTTAAAATAACACTTAAATAACTTAATAAAACAAAAAATGATCTAAAAATTAAAAGTGTCCAAAATGACAATAAAAAACTTCAAAATCGCTAAAAATTATAAAAAATTGCCCTAAATCTAGTATAAATTACCAGAAAATTAAAACCAATAAAAAACGATAAAAAATTACGAAAAAATTTTCTAAAAACTTTTTATATTTGGAATTTAGGAAACATAAATGGAAGTTCTAAACAACCAAGACTTGTCTTAGAAGCAGCAGAAAAAAGATGACATGTCGTCAAATTCTTAGCCCTGCTAGCGCTGCAGACCATTTTTCAAACAGCGCCCATATCGAAAATAACTTAAACATAACAATTGACTTGAACAAAAGTTGTTGCTTTACAAAGATCTGCATGCATACCAAATCTTATCAAATCAGTGATAAAAGGTTTTTATACAAAAATGGCGTCTGACATAATTTTTTAAAAAACTTAATTTAATAAATATTTTTAAATACTTTGTGTTCGGAGAGCAAAAGAAGCGCAAGTTTCTTACTGCAAATACTTTATGTTCGGAGAACAAAAGAAGCGCTAGTTTTTTATGCAGTTGTTGCGTCTTATGACTTTGTTTTGTTGCTTGTAAATTACCATACTTACCATTGCATACCATTGCATACCAGAAGTTAAAAAGATCCTGCGCTGGTTATCAAACCAACAACTCGAACATGCATTATTCGATCTTACGACACGCTCATACACAGTTGGCTTCAATGTTGCAAATATGTTCGACACAACAAGCGCTTGCGTAGTGCGGTCATACTGGCACTGTATTTGTTGCAAGTAGCGAAAATGCCATCGCTTGCAGATCTCTGATATTTACCATCTACCATTGAGTATTTGCTATAAATCTGATAAGGAGAATAATGCAAATTCAAGCTCTGTTCACACAGTTTATGAATTCAATTTCAAAAGAGCTGACTTTTTGAGGTCATCAACATTAAAGCTACAATTTAAATTAAATATAATTAAAGTCTACATAAATAATTAAAGTCTTACAGTTCCATCAATTTTATCTATACGGAGCTCTGTGCCATGTTTTCTCAGTCTGTTCTATATAGTCTCAAAATTGAGAAAAATGATGCGTACCCTTAGTACACAAAGGATTTAAGGACTCTTCGCAACAATAGGATAGGGCTTGGAAGAAATATGTTTAAAGTTTTGACTCAAATGACCTAGAAACATACAAACGTTTGCTTCTGGAATTTAAAAAGCAGCGATATATAATGAGCATTTCGATAATATTAAGGTGAGCATATTGTCTGATCCAAAGAAATTTTGGGGATTTATGAACGGTAAAAAGAATACTAATGGATTTCCTTCTTTTTTCAAAATTCAGGATGGATTTACGGAAGATTCCACCACAATTTGTGGCCTTGTTTGCCAATCTTTTTAAAGAATCATTCTGTTCAGATTATTAAAGTTTTCTATATGACCTTGTTATTTATTATGTGATTTTCTATGATTTAAATACAAATTCTAGATGTTTGATAGTTTAACCCGAAACACCTTATGGTTGCCATATGGCCACGCAAGCACAAACACTTTAAATGTGTTTATTCTAGTTGAAACAATTTTACATTTGCGTAAACGGGTCATTCTGAAAATTTAAAAAAATTTACTCAGGGTGATTCGGGTTAGATAATTTTTTATTTAAAATACAAATTCTAGTTGTTTGATAGTTAAAAATTGTTTATTTAGCTTTAGGTCAGGCTAGAACAATTAAGTGCTCTAACGAACTTTTCCAAGAAAAAACAACAACATTTTTCAATATGAAAAAGAAAACATCACTAGCTGATTTTATTGCAATTTCGGGCCTGCTACAGTCCTCATCAGAAATCTTTGTGACACGCCGCGCAAGCGCATTAGCGCGCTACAGCACGGCGGCGATGAGATTTCAGTGTCGATTTCTCAGTTTATCTTTCCTTTCACATTTTCCTGTTGTTGTTATATTTTTGCTTTACTTTAGTTTTATGCTTATGTTATTATTATGGAGTCCAACAGTCTGTTGGAATTCACCACTAACAAAGCATGGTCACTGAAGTTGTTTTTAGATTTGCTGACATATCTTTAGGCTGTTTCAGTATTTTTTGGTTGTGCTCTACCTAGAATGGTGGTTGTCCGTAGAAGGGTTAAAATATTTTGTTCGTAGAAGGGTTAAAACATTTGATGTACATTTTTGATATTATATATTTTATATTTGCCGTTGTGCGCTTTTTCACTCAATTGATACATAGTAAACCTCTGCACAAATGCACTCGTTTTTTCTACAACAGTAGAGCCAACAGTGCCGAGTTCAGAACATAACATAACTCTGTTAAGTCAAGCAGAACATAACCAATTCATTAAACGACAAGAACCGAGCAGTGCAGAGCACTCGTCGGCTTCAAAACAGAACTTGTTCGCCGCTTGCTTTACCAGAACACGATGTTATTCGTTCTATAAAATAAAATTGATTGCTAACAGCGAGAAAAGCATCGATCACACCTAACGCAGCAGAACATTGGCAAAGAGATTAAGGGCTATTAATTTCATGCAAATGCAAGTTTTTACTGGGCATCTTAAAGCGCAAATGGTTAAGTTATCTTTGCGAATCATGAAAATTCCTTCTAAATGGCATTCAATAGTTAGTGAATATTTTTAAATATTTTGTAATAAATGCATGGTTTTGCATATTTTACCAAAATTATTTATTTTTGCATATCAATTGCGTATATTTTTTATACAATAAATTCATGTGGTTTTTGCATATTTTGCTTTTTTTGATTTGCAACCATTAAAATTTAATACGAAATATTTTGGAAAAAGATAACTTTGAATTATTAGATACTTTTAAATGCACTTTATTTTTTTTTATAAATTAATTTTATATGTATTTAAAAATTAATTGTTTTTTTTTGTTAATTAAATGCAATATTTATTTTTTAACCGATAATAAAAAATAAGAAAAATATTTTTAATTGCATATTTTACCTTTTTTTAGCGAATATTTAAGAGTTTTAAGTGCATATTATATGCGCATATTTTCGATTTTTATGTTCTAATTGTGATATTTTGCAAATTTAAGTATTATTTTATGTGATTTCGGAGGGAATTTTTTCCATAATTTTAACTCTAATTTTTTAGAAATATTTAAGGTACTAGAAAAATAACGAAAGTATTTTATGCCAGGGCCGTAGTCAGGATTTACCCATGGGAGGGGATCTTGATGAAATTTTTTTTCAAAATTAATATATAGGTACAATTATTTGTTTCATTTAATTTTTACTTTAAGTTTGCAAAAACTATTACACCAGCCAATATATTTACGAAAAACATGAATTTTGGAGGTTTTTGCAAAATGGCTTAGCTCGCTGGCGATTATCGTAAAACAAAAGGTACAAAATTTTTTGATATTTCGTTGGATAATCTCAAAATTTTTGCTCCGTTACCGCACATGACACGATAGTGTTGATATATGGATTGAAGAGCTGATATTCTTTCTAAAATACAAAATGATATTTTTAATTTTATGATGAGTAGTTCAGATTCTAGATCAATAATACTAAACACGTGCCAAAAACGTTAAACACCCTGTAAATTGAAAATGTTACAATATAGGAGGAAACTGAATACAGATTTGAAACCAGGGTTAAACGAACATATACGAATAAGAATGGATTTACCAGATACGAAATTTGTAGACTAGTATTATTTATCCAAACATATCTGAATATAAGACGACTGCTATTATTTTGTTCGCAACTGTATATAAAATATAAAAAACTAAACGTAAAATTGAAATGAAACAAATAATTGTCCCTATATTTTAATTTTGAAGAAATTTACTGACTAAGGCCTTGGCATAAAATACTGGCGTTATTTTTCAATTACCTTAAATATTTCTACAAAATTAGATTTGAAATGATTGAAGAAATACCCTCCGAAATCACATTTTTCTAGTAGATCATTCAGTTTTACTAAGATATACCACAAAATAATAACAATGAAAAACATAAACATCATCGCAATAGACCAACAACAACACCAATACTACCATAAACAACAACGCCAAGAACAAACGTAATCACATCATTACTAGTAATCGAATTTACAAATTAATAATCATTATAATCATCAGCAGAAAAAACAACAATAACAAAAATCCAACATCATAAGAATGCAAGAAACAATAATCAACAAAACTACCAATAGTAAAAGTAAAAACAACAAGAAAATATCCCCATTTTTAATAAATTTTTTTGTTGTTACTTAAAAATAATTTTATTTTTAATTCTTTAATAACTTTTATTGATTTAAATATTGTAAAAACTAAAAAAAAGCTTCGCTTCAAAAAATTAATTTTTATAATAAATAAAAAAGTCTCTTATTATAATTTCAATAAATAATAAGAAAATCCCTTTTTTTGGCGTTTTATATAATTTTTACTTCAGAAGGAAATGCAGAAATTATGAAACCTAAACAACACATCATAACTCCAAGCGTTCTGCTGTTCATCACATAACTATCAAGTCATTTCGTTCTGCTGCGCTCTTCTCTGTCGACTCAAGCATAAAATTGATTCGGTTTTCTTTTATTTTTGTTCTGCTCACGCGAGTGCTCTCTGTAGTGTTACGTTTGTTCTAGTTAATGAAAGCCTAACATAACCAACGCTTGCTCCACAAATCAGTGTTCTGAAATGCATTTCAAGCGCACTCGTGCAGAGGTTTAATACATAGTCACAATCATTGCTCAGTTACTTGTTGCTAGTTATTTATCATTTAAGTAACGGAACATTTTTCTTGTACTTTTTAAGCTAAGATTAAAATTTAAATGAATAAATTTTGCATTGCATTAAATTTTTCGCACCCGCTGACAAAAAAGGCTTTGCCTGCGCAAAACATTAATGACCCCGACGTGATATTGAATTCGCAATATCAAAATTTCGGAAAGCAATCGAAAAGAACATTTAATATTCAATAAATTCGACTCCTTCGTTCAAATAAGTTCTCTTCTTTTCTGCTTTTTACTAAATTGCTGCACTCTCGCGTACCGTTCCATTATTTTTTGCAAACTTGTTTCGGTTCGGGTACATAGACACCGCAATGGCAACGGGAAACAATTCAGGAGATGTAAGCGCTTACAGCAGCCCAAATTCAGTTGCAAGTTTTTCATTTCTTGAAAAGAAAACTATTGCATTAAAAACACAGCTGGTTAGTTTGGATAAACAGCTAGCGCCCGATGATTTGGAAAATTTTGATGTTGCTGACATTTCTGTTCGACTTGATTTACTAGAGCGCCGAAACAGAAACTTCAATAGGGTGCAATCCGCACTAGAGGAGCAGGACAGCACAAAATTATGCAGCGACGTGGAATCAGCATTTACAAATTTATATGTGGAAATTAAATCAAAATTGATGCGTAAATTAAATGCTGTTCAGTGTACAACTGTTCGTCAAATATTGATGGATGATCCTCCGCCTTCGTTCCTGATATCGCAGCGCAAACTGCTTCCTGAGCTGCAAATTCCGAAATTCATTCGAACACGATTCGCTCACTAGAGCCAAGTGACGAAAATTATGATAAGGCACTTAATCTTTTAAAAAATAGATTCGAAAATAAATTACTTAATTTTCAGGCACACATAAAGGAAATCTTTGGCATGAGAGGTGTGGCGAGTGACTCTGCTGCTGGTTTGCGTGAACTAAGTGACAAGGTCAATGCGCATTTACGCGAGCTGCAAAGTATGGGGTCCACAGAACAAATTGCAGATGGACTCATCATTCATGTAATATCTCACAAGCTTGATATCAAATCCCAAACAAAATGGGAGGAGAATTTGCCAGCGCAAGGGCTACCAAATTGGTCATTTATGGCAGCATTTTTCGAGAAGAGGTATCGCATGCTTGAAAATTTGGAAGCGGTCGTATCGACTTCATCATCAGTTCAAGACAACAGGTCCGCTCAACCTGGCAGCTACTCCCGGCACGCTCTTGTGGCTTCATCACGACCACCTAAATGTTTTTTTTTGTAATTCGAATGAACACTGGATATATAATTGTACAGAATTCCGTGATCTTTCGCCAACTTTGCGCTACCGGGAAGCAAAACGGCTGTCATTATGCCTCAACTGCTTGGGCAAGGGACATACGTTGCAAAAGAGGAAGTTAGGACACTGTCGTCGCTGCTTATCAAAGCATCACTCGTTACTTCACATTGGCGTGAATTCCACAATTTCGGATGCAGCACACTTCCAAATTTTTCTTCTGAAAATATTGTTCTACTTTCCACAGAAATTATTTTCGTCAAAGATCGCGTTGGATGCCGCGCGCTCCTCGACTCTGCCTCACAAATCAATTTCGTACCGCGCGCTTGCACACAATCTGCAGCTTCAAGTAAAATCAGCATTAACACAAATATCTGGAATAGGAGAAGCAAATTTCGTTGCTGATAAAACTGTTAACATTTTTGCAATATCACTAGCAGGTGATTTAACTTTGTCGTTTGCAACTATCGTCACTCAAACCATCACAGACTATCAGCCAAATCTTGATATCAACGTTGAAGGATGGAACATTCCAAATAACATAAAGCTAGCCGATCCATTATTTTATAAATCGCAACGTATTGATATTTTGATCGGTGCTTCGTTATGCTTCGACCTTATGAGCGTTGGCCAAATTCGTTTGTCAAGCAGTTTACCGATTCTTCAAAAAACTAGACTGGGCTGGGTAGCTAGTGGCGGAGGCTTACATTCATACCACAAATCGTCTTCGCTTGCAACTATTCAAGCGCAATTCATCGACAATGAGGATGACGCAAACTTAGATGCTCTCGTGAAGCAATTTTGGGAAATCAAGACCAGCTCCTCTGCTACATGCTTCACGCAAGAAGAAATCAATTGTGAGCACCATTTCCAGGAAAATTATGTTAAGCTTGATTGTGGTGAGTACGCTGTTCGGCTCCCTTTTAAAGAAAATCTCGATGCGCTTGGCGATTCCTACACACAAGCGCTACATCGGTTCAAAGGCCTTGAAAGAAAGCTATTGCATAATCCTGGTTTAAGAAATAAATACTCTTCATTTTTAAATGAGTATAAGGAATTACAACATATGTCGCAGGCTAAATTAGACCCAGGCATCACTACTTATTTCTTGCCCCACCACTGCGTCCACAAAAGTGATAGCACAACAACAAAGTTGAGGGTCGTATTTGACGGCTCAGCCAAAATGACTTCTGGCATTTCGCTTAACGATACGATGATGGCTGGACCAACCATACAGCCAAAGTTATTTAATACGCTTTTGCAATTTCGATTCTTTAAAGTGGCTCTAACTGGTGACATATGCAAGATGTATCGCTGTGTCCATGTCCTGCACCCTGAAAATATGTTGCAATGTATTCTTTGGCGGGATAACCCTGAGGATGAAATAAAAATATTTTCTATCGATACATTGGCCGCATTCGGCGCAGACAACTGTTGTGAACTGTAATGGTAGCGCTACCTTAGTTCACGATGTTTTTCTCTGAATGTGTTGCTACTTTACACGTCAGAAGTTAGATTCAATTTAATTTTTATGTAAATTTAATTCAATTGCAAAGGTTTCTCACTTAAATTTGCTGCGTTCTTTCTGCGTTTATTAATTTAACAGCGTCATAACAGCATCTGACATTTAAGCAAACAGTTGTGTTCATGTAGCATAGAATTTGTTCGCTCGATTGAAAGGCGTTCGCTACCTTATCAGTTTTAGTTAGCGCTACCAAATTTGTACCATTCAGCGAATTTTTACACAACAGTTGCCAACTTTTGTCTGCGCTGAATGCGGCCATTGACGTATGGCACAAAACCTGCAGCCTTCTTGGCGATTCGCGCCATGCACCAGTTGGCACTTGATAAAGAGCAGTCCTACCCTCTTGGCGCAAAGTATTGCGCAGGGATTTTTGCGTCGACGATCTCATCTCTGGAGGTGACACAATTGAAGAGGCTGTTGAAATTCGTCAGCAGATAACTCAGCTTTTGCAACGTGGAAAGTTCCCAATTAGAAAATGGTGCTCCAACAACCCTGAGGCTCTTGAAGGCGTTCCACAGGTAGATCGCGAGCAGGTTTTAAAGTTTGATGATGGTACTGATTTCACCAAGGCACTCGGCCTGATATGGGATTCAAAAGCTGATAATTTCATTTTTTCGTTTACGCCCATCGATGGAACCAAGCGCATCACTAAGCGCGCCATTCTTTTTTTATAGCACGGTTTTATGATCCCTTGGGGCTCATAGGACCCATTATCGCAAGGGCTAAAATATTTTTGCAACAAATGTGGAAAAGGCAGATACATTGGGATGAAAGCCTTCCACAGGATTTACATTCGAGGTGGATAGAGCTTCGTTCAGAATTCGATATCGTTCAAAATTTTAGTTTTCCTTGTTACATATCTATACCTAATTCTTCATTGCAGATACATGGGTCTTGCGACGCAAGTCTTGCTGCATACGGAGCATGTGTATATGTTCGTTCGGAGTACAACGGAGAAGTTAAGGTAAACCTGCTCTGCTCAAAATCGAGAGTTTCACCATTTAAGTCACTTACCGTGCCTAAGCTAGAGTTATCTGCTGCTTTGCTGCTCGCTGAGCTACTCATATCGATAAAATCAACGCAACTTTCACTACAAGCACATTGCAGCATCTATTGCTGGTCCGATTCGACTGTAGTACTTTCATGGCTGCGTGAGGTATCTTCTAATTTCAACATTTTCGTTTGTAATCGAGTAAGTCGAATTCAATCACTTACAGGTGGCATGCTGTGGCACCATGTGCTGACAACTGAAAACCCAGCCGACATTTTATCAAGAAGTGCAGCTCCTAAAGAACTTTTATATCTATCGCTCTAGAAGCACGGGCCATCGTTTTTGCACGAATCAGAGGAGCACTGGCCGAAAGAACACAGCTTGATCGCAAAGCTGCCTGAGCGTCTACGAAATGCTTTGGTTGCAACATCTGGATTGGAAGATTTATCGCTCTAGTGCAAGCATCACAACGTATTTGGAAAGCTACAGCAGATATTTGCCTATGTCTCCAGATTTTGGTCGAGAAAAGACAAGGAGCAGCTCAGAACATTTGATGCTTTGACTCCCCATGATATTCAGTTAGACACACGCTTATTACTTCGCAATATTCAGCAACAAAAATTCTCACACGAATTAAAAACTGCGAGCCAAGAAACAAATCAAGTGTTCGAGCAAAATTTTTTCGTTAAACCCTTTTGTCGACGATTTTGGACTTTTGCGTGTCGGTGGACGTCTGCAAAACTCAATGCTGGATTTTGACGCTCGGCATCCAATAATATTTCTAAAGCAGCATAAATTCACAATTTCAATGGTTGAACGTTTTCATCGGAAGTTGCTGCATGCTGGTCCTCAAAGTCTGCTGGCTTCAATTTGGCTACAATATAATATTGGCCAATCGGCGGTCGAAAATCGATCAGCAGCATCGTAAACAAGTGCGTTCGATGTTTCAGACTGTGCCAAAAATTGTTGAGCACATCATGGCAGAATTGCCGCAAGATAGAATACAAGCTAGCCGAACATTTCTCACCACTGGAGTCGACTTTTGCTGTCCATTTTATTACAAGTCCGACGTGCACAACAGGCCTCCAGTGAAGTGCTACATTTTCATATTTATTTGTTTTTCGACGAAGGCGACGCATTTAGAGGTCGTGGGCGATTTGTCAACTTCTTCGTTCCTGGCTGCTCTTAAGCGCTTCATTTGCACACGAGGCAGGCCAAAAACTGTTTGGTCTGATAACGCAACAAATTTCCTAGGCGCTAAAAATGAGCTGCAAGAGCTGAAGCATCTTTTTATGTCCTAGAGTCACATCGACGCAATTCATCAGCAGTGCCTTGAAGATGGTATTGAATGGCGATTCATTCCTTCGCGGTCTCCGCACTTTGGCGGATTTTGGGAGGTGGCAGTAAAATCTGCAAAGCTTCATTTTCATCGGGTTGTTGGATTGTCAATTTTAAAATTTGAGGAGCTGCGCACACTTGTGTGCCAGATCTCCGCTATAATTAATTCTCGTCCTCTCTATGCACTTTCAGAAAATCCGGACGATTTTGACGTTTTAACTCCGGCGCATTTTCTTATTGGTGCACCATTCACAAGCTTCGTTGCGCCGGATGTAACTCAACTCGACATCAGTCAGCTCAGCAGATGGCAAAGAGTTTGTTTCCTGCAACAAGTATTTTGGAAAAAGTGGAGCTCCAATTATTTGACAACTTTACAAGAGCGAAGCAAATGGTAAGGTTCATCATACAATATTCGTTTGAACTCCATGGTACTACTAAAGGATGAAAATCTCCCACCTCTTAAGTGGCAACTCGGTCGAGTGATAGATACTATGCCTGGAGATGACGGTGTGGTGCGAGTTGTGGTGTTGCGAACCAGCAATGGAATTACGAAGCGTGCAGTCCGAAAAATAGCTGTGTTGCCCATACACATTGATGATGTTGCAACGTGGGGAAGATGTCCGTAGAAGAGTTAAAATATTTTGTTCGTAGAAGGATTAAAACATTTAATGTAAATTTTTGATATAATATATTTTATATTTGCCGTTGTGCGCTTTTTCACTCAATTGATACATAGTCATAATCATTGCTCAGTTACTTGTTGCTAGTTATTTATCATTTAAATAACGGAACATTTTTCTTGTACTTTTTAAGCTAAGATTAAAATTTAAATGAATAAATTTTGCATTGCATTGTTGAAGATTGAAGACTTCGCTTCTGCGCAAAACAGTGGTAATGAATATTTTGTAAGAAAAAAGTATTCGTTCAAAAAACGCCCCAGAGCAGGAAAAATGGAATAACGTTGCAAGTTCACATTGAATTAGCGAGTTGGCGAATTGGCAAATTATACGATGCCAGTTTTTCTAAAAGAACCCATTCAAATAAGTGATGAAAAAAAGGATATCCATGCAATGACTTCATATTTGCCTCTAAAGTACGCCGAGTTCTATAAATCAATCTGCAGTTAAAGTAAGAAAAATATTAAGTTTGTGTTCGAAAGCAAACAAATATATTTTGCGAAATGTTTTTGCTATCAAGGGTTTTTTCTTAAATAAATTTTTTTTTCTATCATTCAAATTCCATTTAACGAAAAGGATCCAATCAAATAAGTCTTCTTATATTAGTATGCTTTTATTGCGCGAATAACGTTTTAAAAGCCATCTCGCTCTCTGCTTTGCAACGTAAAATAACGTTTTAAACACCAATGAGTTTTGGATATTTAACGCTTTTCCATTTTATACATTAAAAATACTGTAGAAAAGTACAAAATATTATTATTAAACAATTTTTTTTTATTAAAATAGTTTATTTACCTGAATTTTATGTATCAAAACCAAGTATCTAGAAATTGTCTGCTGCATTTATAACGTTTTTTACTTATTGTGAACAATTTACTTTTTGTCGCTTAAAATGTTATTCGCGGCTGGGCTTCAAATGTCAATAAAGGTATCAAATCTACAACGCATACAATCTTCAATCGGCGATGCTCACAGACATACATCATGGAAAAATAAATCTCCTGATACTTAAACCTCATCAACTAACTGAAGAAGCAGGAAAACTTAAGAATCATCTACCTCCCCATCTTCAACTACCAGCCAAGGAAGACAACTTGTTGCTGCTTTATAGCCTGATGAAAGTAAAAGACATGGTGACAACTGGTCACATTGTTTTTAGCATAAAACTTCCTTTTGTTGATCAAAAATATTACGACGTATTTAATCTTTTTCCAGTAACAACAGTAATAAATAACACGTTAATAGAAGTAAAAATATCAACAGAATTTATGGGAATCAATCCCAATAGAGATGAATTCTTTCATATGAAAAGTTCAGTTCTTCAATCATCTACAACTATAGAAACTGATTGTCCCAAAATAATGCCCAAAAATACAATCAATTGACAGAAAAGGATCCGCTGAATCTTTTCAACAATGACACAAATCCAAGATGTGAAACCATAAAACATAACAAATCAATGTGATTGATCAGTTAAATAACAAAAATCAATGGACGTATGCCACAGAGAAACCAAGATGTGCCAATAGTAGCCATTAAAACACAACCCTTCGAAGTACTTGTCAAAAAACAATACCCCACACTGATAGAATAACTTGGGGCACTTCATCGAGAATTGACAAGAAATAAATTACTTAAATTACCAGCCATAGTAGAATCATCACAAAAACAAACCTGGCCAGCTGCATGTATTACACTTGTAGTAGCAATCGAAATCAGTGCTTATGCAATCAAAACTTTTTGGAACAATTACCAGAAGAAAAAGCAACAACAACTAAAACCTCCGACGCCACTTCCAAGAACTCAATCAATATTCAATGTCACTACAACTAAAACTTCTACAGGTACAACATTGAATTTAATAATTCAACGCGGGTTAGAATGTTAACACACATGCCAACATAAGCAATTAAAATAAAGAAAAATAAAGAAACAAAACAAAACATAAATTTATATGTCATATAAGCTAGCAATAAGTAGTAAAATAATGCGAAACTTACATTTTTGGCTTCCATGACACTTTAAATTAAGTAGATCACTAAAGTAACTTTGTTATAGGTTGTACTGCAAAAAATATTTTGTCAATCAATAATGCTTATATTAGCATTTGTGTAGATATATAAGCTAGTTCAGTTTATCAATAAAATCAAAGTAATTCCAGCAACCCAAAAGAAAACGTTTTGTTTTTTTATTCTTTACTAGCAAATACCCGCTGCTTCGCCTGCGATAAAAATATTAAATACCATGTGAAAATTTTAAATCTTATAATGAAAGTATTTAGTTGTATTAAAACAAATTCAAAATATAAAAATTATTGTGTTTGTTTTGTTTAATTATGAAAAATTGGTATATATATTAAGAAATTATTTATTTAATTTGAAGAACTTATTTAAACGGTAATTGTTATAATGACATAAATTTACTTGGCTTTCTTTTTTTTTACTTTTGAAAAAGTCCTGCATAACAGCGTTATAAAAAAAATTGGGTAAAAAATTTTTAAAATTTGTAATCAAAAATGTAATTTTTTACATATCTGAAAACAAATATATTCTTCTTAAATTGTTGTAATGAATTGGCCTTCTTCAGTTATTAATTGTTGTTATTTTGCTTCGGCCAAACAACAATTCTTCTTTAATTAACAATTCTAAAATTTAAAAAAAAACCGTTATAATGACATCAAACTTTTGGCGATATCTCAAAAACTATAGACTTTCTCAGTGCATAACAATGCATTTTTGTATGGACAGTCGTTGATTAATAAAATTAACGGTAATTTTCTTTTCGGAAATATTTTGTATGGATATCAGGTTTAATTTAAGAAAACCTGTTATTATGACTTTAAAATTCTTGCTATATCTCAAAACTATAGATTTTCTCATAAGCCTCAGAATGAGAAAAAACGATTGAAATTTCATGTTTTGACTTAGCAAGCAAACATTTCCGCCATTTTCAAATCGATTTTCATACAATTTTCTTTGTTTGAAAGTTAAATTAAGTAAATTGGGAAAATAAGAAAAGGTTTACCGTTACCTCACCAATGCAATGTTTTATATTGTTTAAAAAAAAACCTCTAAAATATCCAACTTGTACTAAAGAATAGGAAAAGAGTTCATTTTGTTGTACATATTTTATTAATTTAAATTTTTTTTAATTTTCCTTATTCTTTCATACAACATAATTTACCTGCAAAAATTGTTCTATTTTGACACAGTTTCTATCATTAAAAATCATGGGCCACCTCCTCCCTATGATTTTTTGATGAAAACTACTTTGCTTAAAATGTTATATTTTTTGGAATGTGCTACAGCTTAAAAAGTAATTTATGTGAAAAACATTTTCAAATATAGCAAAAAATAATTCTGTGAAAAATATTTCAAATATTTCAAACTATTCCAAAGTTATATACATAAATCTATGTTTTAGGGCCGTTTTATTCACTTTTTACAATTCGAGCTAACTTGAGCAGTTTCAATAACTTTTGTTAACTTGACTTTTCCTACAACTTGCGAAGTTAAATATTTTAATTTCTCAAGTTAAAATTTCATTTCATTCAGTTCATGTTGAAATTTTATATGTTGAAGTTAAGTCAAGTTATAAATACTTAAGTTATAAAACATCCCAAGGAATTTTTTGATATTTGATGGGAAATGAGAAAAGAAATGACTTTTATAACTTATGAAATGGAAATTTGTTGATGTTGAAGGCAACACAATGTCAACAAAATATTTTGTTATTAAAATATATGTGTGCAGAATAAAAACAAAGTGATTTCCAAATTATGGGGGTTTTCAGTTGACGGTGTTTCGAATTAAGATATGTTTTAATTCACTTCGTTAAATAATGAAGCATGCTTTATATGTAGTTTAATAAAAATATTTGTAAAAGACATGCTCTTTCATTAACATTTTAAATTAGCCTGTGCTACTATGGCGTGTTTGATATTTTCAGTTCTTATTTAAAACATTATATAGTTCTTTGACAATCGAGAAAAATGGTGTTTATAATATTGTCTTTGTATTTTGATAACAGAGGAGGATAAATTTGAGTCTTTCAAAATATGGTCGACGGTTAATCTGAGTTAATCGGCTGGACCAATTTTCAATTAGTTTGGTTTTATTTCGTTTATTAACATGTAAGCCATGTATTCTATTTTTTTAAGAAATCGACTTTGGTGGCTTCTAAAACCAATATTACAATAATAGTTTCTTTATGTTGACTACTAACTAAATTATGTTAAAATAAACCCGACTATGGTATATAATAAAATAGCTTGAAAATAAATAGTTAAAAATTTAAATTTCTTCCGCTTAAGGATCTAGAAACCTACTTTAATCGCAATCTTTAAACGCATTTTTTTTAATGTTATTTTTCACGCGACGTGCAATATAGTTCAGCTCTTTACAATTTGGCATAGCTCTTAAATTAGAAAACTGTTTTTAACCGTTTTTTTATTTATAGAAGAATAAGTTGATTTTTTTTTAAAGTGATTTAAAATGTATTGTTTTATTTTATGTTTATCTTCGTCAAACTAATGTTTACTAAATTGAACGAAAAAAGTTAAATTTTTGACTTAAGTAGAGATTTGTTATTTGCAGGCGGCACGACATTATTTTTTGGTGTCAACTTCCAACATACAGAGTATATAGAGCTATAGTATTTGCACCAGGTCTGTTGAAATCCTTTCAATGATGCAAATTTAGTCATTAGAGCAGAAGAAGGCATATACAAAAATTAAGTAACTGAAATTGAAAAGATTCATCGGAAATGGTGCCTTATTTTGGGATACCTTAATTTACTCTCTACGCACTACTACTTTTTGAAAATCGAGTGACCACCAAACTGAAATTGGCAAGCTTCATATTATCTTTAACAAATGGTTCCAGCTGCTCGTCAAAATTTCACATTGTGAACTAATGCAAAAATGTAGGTACCGACTACTCATAATTGTACACATAATAAAAGCACTTTCATATTACTACGCATCGAAGTTTCTTTTGACCAACTAATGATTGTAATCTTTGGAGCTGACATCGATCAGCGGAAATTAAACCAGGTCATTACGGATATAAAGTGCAATTCAAGCCCTTGCAAGGACTTTGATGGATCCTCTGTTGATTGTTTTGTGCGTGTTATTAAATGTTTGAACACAAATGATCAAGATCTAGATCTACAAGTAATGTCGACTCCGAATGGCTCGCGTTCTTAAGAAGCTTTACTTGGCAGTTATTACTCTCTGAGGTTTATTTAATATTAAATATTAATTGAATAGAATTGTTGTGACCTGAAGTCGCAACCACTACAAATCCCGACCACACACACACTATCCATACGTCATTAAGTGCGGTGACTTTGATATGTTTTCAAGTGCGAAACCTGCAAATGGTGCATTTGCCTAAACATATCATATGTCGCAAAGCGCAATGACTTATGGATATCGTACATCATGAAGCGCAATGGTTTTGATATGTTTTCAAGTGCGAGACCTTGAAATAGTGCATTTGCCTAAACATATCATATGTCGCCAAGCGCAATGACTTAAACTGCGAGACCTTCAAGAACGACAGTGCATTTACCTACCCTAAATGCTGAACAAACAGTTTCTACGGCGTACGCTCAAGCCATCAGCGGCGTCGCAGGCAACGACAGCGTTGTACTATGCACAAGCATATGTTGGTACATGGCGAGGGTAAATGTAATGTATGTGTGTGTGAGCGAAGGTGATAAGCGGCGGTCAGTGCGAAGACTCGAGGCAGAGTGGAGCTAACAGTCAGCTCAAGTGGAAGTTTTAATTTTTTAGTTGCGCAAAAACCCCTTCTTGGATCCCCTTCTCCGTACGGAAAGTACGGGAGCCAAAGGAAACAAAACAATTGGTGGCAGCGGTGGGATTCCTCATCCCTAATTGAATTGAAAAATTTTTAAGAACACTAAAAGATTGGTGAAATCTAGATAAACATATATATATATATATATATATATATATATATATATAAAAAAAAAGAGGAAACAGTGTTAAAGAGAAAACAAAATTTAAAAAAAAAATATATGTACAATATATATACAAACAGCAACTCATTTTTATAAAGGCAACATAATCATCAAGAACAATAAGAAGCAGCAGATTAAAAAAAAAAAAAATATAAAATAAACAAACGTCAATTCTCCACGAAAGTGCAGTAACATGATCATCAAAAACGACAAGAAGCAGCAGATTTAATAAAAAAAAAAACAACAAACGTCAATTCTTCACGAAGGTGTAATAACATAGTCAACAAGAAGCAGCAGATTTAATAAAAAAGCAACAAACCTCAATTCTTCACGAAGGGATAGTCATCAAGAACAATAAGAAGCAGCAGATTTAATAAAAAGCAACAAACATCAATTCTTCACGAAGGTGCATTAAGCAGCAGATGGTCAGCGTCAGATCGTTAAATAAAACGAAAACGACATAAAACGTCAGTGAGTTATAAATTTCTCATTAACTATTACATTATATAGAAAAAAAATCATTCATATTGTTTTTCATTTCATTAAAATATTTGTGTTATATATCTGATAATTTTTTGTATAATCATTATATAAGATCATATTTCTCCTATATACAATTGATAAAGAAAATAGCTAGTGATTCCTTTTGTTAAAAAAAAAGAAGGAAATTAAAACATAAACATTCCTAGTTAAAATTTTTGCGCCAAAATTTTAACACGAAAACGATTTGCAACTGCCGCGTTGTTCCCGAATCTCCCCTTCCACAATATGCCATTAGACAACATCAACCCTTCCCCGTCCCACGGCGCAGAGGTAAAAATAAGTTTTCACGATGCCTTCAGCCTTATCCCGGAATACAATGGTCGGCCGGAGGATCTGAATAAATTTATAGCATGCGGGAACATTTTGTTCTTGTCAGCAAAAACAGAAGCTGACACAAAAATTTTTCTTGAAATTGTGAAAACAAAATTACAAGGACCTGCGTTCGAATTAATACAATACCAATCGTTTACAAAATGGTCCGACTTGACTAGGGAACTAGAATGTCATTTTAAGGAGGAAAGATCAGTAAGCTCTGCTCAAAGTGAAATTACAAAAGCAAAACAGCTGAATAGTGAAACAACCATGGAATACGGTCAAAGAATGTTAACCTTGCTAAATAAATTAAATTCAGCAACGTACACAAGCATCACAGATGCTAGCGTGCGAATTTATCTCATGAATATGAATAAACGAATGGCGCTAAACGCATTTGAAGATGGCTTAAACAACCACGACCTAAAAATCCTGGTGAAGGCTAGGAGTTTTGATGACTTGAAGTTAGCTGTAAACTACGCAAGTGATCAGTCAGGCAGACTAGATCAGTCGGCACCTTTTACGAGAAACACACGACAAAACACACGACCCCAGTGTTCAATATGTAACAAAACAGGACATGTTTCTGAGTCATGTTTTCTAAGAGGGCAATCTAGTATACCAAATTTCGTCCCACGAGAAATAAAAAGGGAAGTTCAACGAATAGTATGTAGTTATTGTAGAAAGCAAAATCACACGTACAGGGAATGTAGAATTCGGCAGCGCGAGGAAGAACGCCCTCCTCGCGAACGAAACACGAATAGTTACTTACCTAGGCAAAATAATTTAAACGAAAGGGAGCGTGGAGCTCACGTAAATCCTTTCAGGGCTAAAACAAATCAGAATATAAATTACCATATAAAACAGGGAAACGACAATACTCGGGAAACGGAGGCCGACGTGTGCTCCCGAGTGAATACGATAGTCGGAAACCAGTAAAACAAAAATACAAAAATGCACAAATTCTTAAAGTAAAAATATCTCTCTGCGAAAATAATAAAGAACCTACAATCCGACTACCTTTCTATCCATCATCAAAAGAAAATAGCACATTTCTATTAGACACGGGAGCCGAAATTAGTTTAATAAAGCAACAAAAAATATCACATGAAACATGTAGGCAACAAAGTATTCAGATTAAAACCATCACGGGTGATTCACTCCCTACCCTCGGTTCATTATACGGTACAATTTGTTTAAATGAGGATTTAGAAATTAAACACACATTTCACATTTTGCATGGGGAAGCCAAATTAAAATATGATGGTATAATTGGAAACGACTTTTTACGGAAATACCGAAGTCGAATAGATTACTGTAGTAAGGAGCTAACACTCGATATTAATTCAAATGATAAAACCGTATCAAATTATAAAAAAACTTATAGCAACAATTCCCAAACCAATGGACCAGAAGCACTTGGTGAAAATAGACATGAGAGCGAAAGACACGGGGCTGAAAGCCTTAACCGAACTAAGAACTCATGCAATTTCACGGCTTCCGAGCAACAAGTAGCTTACCCAGTAAAAATCTCAAAAAATCAGCCTTTTGCTATCAATAAACAAGAAGGAATAACCCTTAAACCAAGAAGCGAAACGGTGACTACAATATCTCTACCATACAACGGCGAGATCGTTGTCAGAAAAAAGGAGATAGTGCCAGGTGTTTACCTAGCATCAAGTTCATGTGAGTCAATTAATAATACTGTTCAAATATTACTGCTCAATATTAATGAAAACCCAGTTACATTGAAACGTCACGACGTAAAAATAGAATGGGATAAGTTAGAAGACTTCAATATTTTAAAAATGGACAGTACAAAAGATCCAGTAAAAAGAAGATTAGAAACTTTAGAATCAAAGCTAAGTTTAGAGCATGGTAATAGAGAAGAAATAGAAACAATAAAAAAAATATGCAGGGAATACCATGATATTTTTTATTTAGAGGGGGATTTTTTAAGTTATACAAGTGCAGCCAAACATAGGATAAATACTACAACAGAAATTCCAACGTACGTTAGACCATACAGGCTACCGGAATCCCAAAGACAGGAGATCCATCGTCAGGTAAACGATATGTTACAAGAAAACATAATCAAACCTAGCAATAGTCCATGGAACTCACCACTTTTACTTGTGCCAAAAAAAAACGATAGTACAGGTAACAAGCGTTGGAGAGTGGTAGTCGATTTCCGAAAACTCAATAACATAACGGTAGGAGACGCATATCCTCTACCAAATATTACGGACATCTTAGACCAACTTGGAAAGGCAAAGTATTTCAGTACATTGGACTTGGCTAGTGGTTTCCATCAAATAAAAGTCGATGAACGCGACCAACAAAAGACAGCATTTAGCACTCCCTATGGCCACTACGAATACAATCGTATGCCATTTGGACTCAAAAATGCTCCAGCCACTTTTCAGCGTACCATGAACAACGTATTAATGGGGCTGCAGGGCATAGATTGCTTTGTCTACGTCGACGATATAGTAATATACGGATATGACTTGCAAGAACATAACAAAAAATTGATTAAAATATTTGAAAGGCTAAGATCACACAACTTAAAAATACAGCCAGAAAAATGCCACTTTATAAAACGAGAACTAATGTATTTAGGACACGTAATCACAAAAGAGGGAATTAACCAGATTCAGAAAAAATTAAGTCGGTTAAAACATTCCCGACACCTATAAAATCAAAAGACATAAAATCATTTCTAGGTTTAGCTGGGTATTACCGACGTTTCATTTCTAATTTTGCGAATATAACTAACCCTTTAACAAAGTTATTAAAAAAAAACACAGAGTTCAAATGGGACGCTCATTGTGATGAAGCATTTAGGACACTAAAACAAAAACTGACTACCGCACCAATACTATCATACCCCGACTTTACGAAAGAATTTCTAATAACAACTGACGCAAGCGATTTCGCTTTGGGGGCCGTACTTTCCCAAGGCAAAATTGGAGAAGATAAACCAATAAGCTTTAACAGTCGTACACTTAACCCAGCTGAAACCAAATATAGCACAACTGAAAAGGAATTATTAGCTGTTGTATATGCAGTTAAGCAATTTAGACCATACATATATGGAAGAAAATTCCATATTATAACGGATCACCGACCACTGGTATGGCTTATGAACCTTAAGGATCCGACATCAAGACTCGCACGGTGGCGAATACTGCTAGGGGAATATGATTATGAGATATCCTATAAACCAGGAAAATACAATGTCATAGCAGACGCACTTAGCCGAATTAATGAAACAACCGATAAGAAGGAACATATGCAAGTTATGGTAACTACGAGATCGCAGAACAAAAATGCGAGGTATGATAATGATAACACGGACAGAATCCAAGACAGCGAGGATATTACACTGATGTCAAGTTTTAAATTAACAGAAGTGCAGAGAACAATATGGTCTGACAATAAACTACCAGTTAAAGTAATAATACTACCCTTACAAAAAACACCAGAAGAAGATACGCTAGAAAAACTAGTAGCAGATTACGTAAAACCAAATATAGGAAAGATAGCAACATTTTTAACAGAAAAAACAAAACATTATTATACAACCTTACCTGTACCTTTAAGGTGCAAAAAGGATCAAATTCAAGCTAAAACAACATTCGAAAACATAAATAAGATTTGTATACAGAACAAAATAAATAAAATAGGATTTTCGATACCAATTATTAGCTCAACGTTTAAAAAAGAAATTAAAATGTTAATAGAAGAAGTATTTGACAAGCAAACCATTAATATTTATCTATACTGTGACGACAGAATTTTTTTATCAGACCCAGAGCATATCAAAAACACATTAATACAGTATCACGACTCACCATTAGGGGGACACCAAGGGCTCTCCCGAACTTTAAAAAGAATAAAATCTAAATACAAATGGCCAACAATGACATCTGACATCAAAAACTACATTAACAAATGCCCATCATGTCAATTGAATAAAAGCAGAAGACATCCACATATACCATTGAAAATAACTACAACAAGCTCCGCTCCATTTGAGCGAATCGCTCTTGATATAGTAGATCCACTCCCTTTAAGTCATGAAGGACACAAATATTTACTTACATTTCAGGATGATTTAACAAAATATTCAGAAGCATATGCAATAACTAATGCTGAAGCTTCAACGGTAGCAAGAGTCTTTGTTGAAAATATCGTATGTAGACATGGTATACCAAATTCTCTATTAACGGACCAAGGAACGAACTTCTTAAGTACATTGTTTATGGAAATATGTACAATTTTTAAAATAAAAAAAATTAATACTACTCCTTACCACCCACAAACCAATGGTGCTCTAGAACGTAGTCACCGTACACTGGCTGAATATTTACGACATTATGTTAACAAAGATCCAATGACATGGAATACATGGATTCCTTATGCAATGTTTGTTCTTATACAATACAACACCCCATAGCAGCACAAACTTCACTCCGCATGAACTTTTGTACGGTTACCCAGTGTACATACCAAATATACTGGAGCAAAATCCAAAAACGTGCTACAATTATGACGATTATTCGAACGAACTGAAGGCACGGTTACAACATAGTTTCCAAATAGCTAAAGAAAACATCAAACGAAAAAAATTAAGTGCAAAAAGGTACTATGACACATCGGCAAAACCAACACAATTCAATGTGGGAGACAAAGTTCTGAAATTAAACCATACGCGTAAAAATAAACTTTCAGCATTATGGGAAGGACCATTTGAAATTGTAAAAATATTATCCGATGAAAATAGCGTTATCAAAATAGGAAATAAGACGAAGCTTATACATAACAATTATTTAAAACTTTTTCACGATTAAACACACATTCAAGCACACATAAAAAAAAAATACCCAAACAACACTACGCAAAATTAAATAAGTCAAACTATAATTTTCAGACCACCATGATTACGACTACACTTTTGGCGATTATGGCATTAGCTTCTGGAACAATCAGGATAACGGAAATACGACAAAATCCTGGCATATACTTTGAGGAGGTGGGAAAAGTTCAGCTATTTTCAAGTCATTGGAAGATAATCGCATACCACGATGTAACTGGACTAATGCAGGCAATTAACACAATAAAAATCTTTACAAACAATATTCAAGAACTTTGCGTAAAATTAAAAAAGGACGAAAATTTCTCAATCATTTGCAACGGTACAGTAACAGAAATAGTTCATTCACAAACAGACCTAGACAGGAAATTAAATATTTTGATACCTAACATTCGAGAAAAGAGAGCAATATTTTCGGCTATTGGAATGGTGCAAAAGACGCTATTTGGGACACTAGACGAAGAAGATGCGGACAAATACGACAAACAAATAGAGAAACTACAAAACAATGACAATCACCTATTATCACTTATCAAAAACCAAACATATATTATTGAGACCACTTACAATATTCTAAATAGATCTAAAATAGCAACAGAAAAACAATTTATTAACTTAGAAAAAAGAATAGAAAAATTACAAAAACATTCCGAGTTCATGATGCGCGGTATATATAACGTCGAGGGACAACTAGAAATGGAAGCCTTAACTTCATTAACAGTCTTGATAATGATGCGTATTGCAAACGCCATTAACGAACTGACAAATCTGTTAGTACAACATAAGCACAATGAACCCCATCCGTCCATTTTGTCTTTAGAACAGCTAAATTCAATATTAGCAATTATTAGGAAAGAAATCCCCTCAGATTTGAAATTGCCGACAGATACAAATAATGATGCACTTTCTGTCTACAGGGTAAGCACTCTTAACACAAAAATAATAAACAATAAAGTAATATATGAGCTTAGCATTCCATTAATTTACAATTCACAGTATCAACTTTTCAAAGCAATACCATTGCCCACAATTCATGAGAAAAAACTGATTTTTATACAGCCAACCATGACATATATAGTTATAGACTACGGAAGAGAAAGTTATTATGAGCTTTCAGCTAGCGAACTAGAAAAATGTTCCCAGTTAAATCCAGAAATATACATTTGTCACGCTAAACATCCTATTTATTCGACAAGATCCCCAAATCAACCCTGTGAAGTGCAACTCTTAAGTGAAACTAATAACATTCCACAAACATGTAACATAAGAAGCACTAATACATCCACCATTTGGATCCTTTTGGAACAGCCAAACAAATGGCTATTCTCAACAGTAAATAAATACACTATAAATGAAATATGCCCCAATAAGGTCACCCCGTATTCCTTACTTTATTCAGGTATATTAGAAACCGACGGTGACTGTTATATAAAATCTAATGAAATAACAATAAAAAATACCTTCATGAAGACAAGTACAATAAACAGTTTTTACCTCCCGCCAACTAATATTTCCCACCTTGTCCAACAAAATTATTCCATCAATACTGAAAAATTATCGCCAAACGTTTTAATGATACGTAACCCAGAACAACAGGAATTACTAACGCTATCTGAAAAAATTGTGCAACAAAAACGTTCGGAAAATATTAATTTTGACAAACTAAATGTACATGATATCCATCATTATGGAATAATTTATTTTATTGTAGTTTTCATAATTATATTCCTCATCTATATAAAAAGCACAAAAAACCAAAAAACAAAAATTGATATAAATGCACAAACTGAACCACGAAGTTCGGGATATGTACTAACTTGTGCAGATAATTAAAATTGTAAAAAAAAAAAAAAACAAATATGTTTTATTATTATTTACTTTACCATTATTATATACATAAAAGTAAAAACAAACAAACAAATTTTTTTTTATTAAAATATTAGTATATATTGAAAAACTACATGTGCAGTTATATTAATTGTGGATGTTAATAATAATATAAGATCTATTATAATTTGCAACACATTGTAATACATAAAATTATATAATTATAATATGTATAAAAACTAAAAAAAAAAAAATTATTTACATTATATTGTATATATTTCATTTATAAATTCATAAATTTTAATAAACTAAATGCAAAACAAAACCCCGTTCCTTTGCATTGACCGTGAGCTTCATCCTACAGAAAATGATTATCTCTTCTAAATAAGCATTTTTTTTTTCAAGGGGGAAGAGATGTTGTGACCTGAAGTCGCAACCACTACAAATCCCGACCACACACACACTATCCATACGTCATTAAGTGCGGTGACTTTGATATGTTTTCAAGTGCGAAACCTGCAAATGGTGCATTTGCCTAAACATATCATATGTCGCAAAGCGCAATGACTTATGGATATCGTACATCATGAAGCGCAATGGTTTTAATATGTTTTCAAGTGCGAGACCTTGAAATAGTGCATTTGCCTAAACATATCATATGTCGCCAAGCGCAATGACTTAAACTGCGAGACCTTCAAGAACGACAGTGCATTTACCTACCCTAAATGCTGAACAAACAGTTTCTACGGCGTACGCTCAAGCCATCAGCGGCGTCGCAGGCAACGACAGCGTTGTACTATGCACAAGCATATGTTGGTACATGGCGAGGGTAAATGTAATGTATGTGTGTGTGAGCGAAGGTGATAAGCGGCGGTCAGTGCGAAGACTCGAGGCAGAGTGGAGCTAACAGTCAGCTCAAGTGGAAGTTTTAATTTTTTAGTTGCGCAAAAACCCCTTCTTGGATCCCCTTCTCCGTACGGAAAGTACGGGAGCCAAAGGAAACAAAACAGAATAAACAATCTGTCTTAGAAGTAAATTAAACCCCTGCCACCACGGTTCTTGGCATATCGCATTTTTAACGGCTAGCGGAACTGTATCTAGTCATATAAAATAATACGTGCTTCAAATATTTTTATAGTAACAATTTTGCTGTCACAGCACAAACGTGTGAAAACTTGTGAATGAAGCGAAAATCACAAGTTACACCAAATATCCCAAGTTAGAATTTATAACTGGTCTTATATTTGGAAGTTAGAGAAATCACAAGTTGACAAAAGTTATCAAACGAAAGTTATATCAAATCTTCAATATGTCAAAATATTTCTGAGAAATTCAAGTGAATAAAATGGAATAACTTTTGAAATCGAATAAATCCCAAAGTTATTCCAACTTCTCAAGTTAAAAAAGTGAATAAAACGGCCCTTAATCTATTTTCTTATCAATATATTCATAGTTAACGTTATAGTTATAGTAGAATATGTCCTGACCCAATTCAATGAATTTTTTATGATCTTTTTATGAATTTGTAAAAGTGTAAATTGACCTTCGAACAAAACACATGCTAGACGTTTCCGTTTGAAACATCAATGCATGACGATCAGAAATTTCTGATATAGACAGCATTCTTATTGATGTATAGTATTGCCCGGCAGACGTTGTCCTGCCGCAGACCACCTTACTGCTATGTACAAATTTTCATGCTGTTCGGAAAAAAATTTTATATATTCGCCATTTTTAGTACAGTTGCCGAAAATAGCCGTATGAACTAAATTATCAAATTTTAGTCTAATATAACCAAAACCGTACGAAGTATAACATTTTTGATTAATTCTGGGCGGTAATGGGAGTGTGGCAAAATTTTTTCACTTAAACCATCTCATACTCAAAACAATAGAATGCCTGAATTTCAGCTCAATTGAGCTTCAACCTAGTGCGCTTTGCTTTACTCCAAGCTTATCCCCCGAAAAGTGGACTTAATTAAAGTGGGTCATGCCCATTTTTAGTTAAGTTAGCGAAAGTAACCATACAACGTAGATTACCAAATTCTAGTCTCATAAGACAAAAATCGTCTGATATATAGCATTTTTTGTAAAAAGTGGTCATGGAAAGTAGACGTGGCAAATCTAACATAGCATATAACGATAAAGTTGGGATAACAAATCGTTTGATAACTATATCGTGTTAATCGGTTCAGTGGTTCTTGCGTGATTGTCAAACATCCGTGCAGTGTCACAATGCTTTTATATATTCGTATAAATAGATTGACACAATCTCAAGTAGGGAAAAGCTGGCTGGCAAGGCTGCAAAACATAATTAATGCTGATCACTAAATTCTGGCAACTCTTCTCAATACATTAACAAAGAAAATTAATTAACACTGTATGAAAGCAAGAATCTCCCTGAAAGTAAAGCTGGATTCACTGATCCCCTTCAGCATGTTTTGAAAGTTTTTTCATATGAAGTTTTCGTTCAGAAAGAAAAATTTCTGCACGCTCTCAACTTGATTAACATTACTTTAAATCACACAAAAACATGCTGAAGGTTATCAGTGAATTCAGTTTAACTACACAACATGGCTGTCGTGTTGTATTGAGAGAAGCTCTCTCGACAAAGAGAGGAAAGCTTTGTTTGCTGTTATATTGTGCTACTGGTTGAATGTAGGCATAAAATAAAATGCGTGATTTTGCAATAGTTAAAGAATACATTTTTCGAAAACCTTGGTAGGCTATAACAATCTATATTATCATAGGAATCGAATAAAAAAAGAATTATCAAAATCGGTGTAGCGGTTACCGAGCTTATTCCGGATTAAATTTCGTGAGTCTCCTTTTATATAATAGTATAGATTTTATTGTTACAACAAAAAAAAAACCAAAACTCAAAAAATGTATGTTTTAAAAAATGTACATAAACTAATTTATCCTCAAACACTTATTTTATTTTGAAAGGTAAGATGTCTTAATTTGAGTGTTACAGGCACATCTTAAAATAGGCAGGTGGCTCAGAATTGAAACAGTCTTTTTAATTTTTTTGTTTTGTATTATATACATACCATACACAAATATATATGGGCATTTCCAAACTGGTGTTACGGACGATTTGTACGAAGAAATATTAAAAAAAGGAGTGAAAATGTGTCATTTATATTTGCGTAGTTATTAAGTAGCACTATATTAAGTAAAAACAATGACACCAATCGACCATAAAAATTTTAAGATACAAGCAAAACCATGTGCTGGCGTTACGTTACAAAAGTGATTTTTGACTTGGAGTACAAAATTTGCAAAACTCTCAGAATTGGACAAGACTTTTTGTATACAACTTATAATTGTATACAAAGATATAAGCAAAACCATGTGCTGGCGTTACGTTACAAAAGTGATTTTTGACTTGGAGTATAAAATTTGCAAAACTCTCAGAATTGGACAAGACTTTTTGTATACAACTTTTCTTAGAAGGGCTTAAAATACCATAAGTTTATTTTTCAATTGATCAAATTTAAAAATCTTCGCTGAATTTTTTATTAGGCTTTTTGATCTGGCGTTATTTCAATTGTAGTTTAATTGGGTAATTAAGTAGTTAAGCAATTATATTATTTAGTAATTAAAAAACAAACTTAATTTATTGTCATTTCCTTGCCTCAACCGCTTTTTCATTTTCTTTAGCCAATGCCTTCCATTTTAACTAAAACAATAAAGTTTACGAAACATTTACTGAACATTTACGAAAAAGAAAAGTGAAGATAATAAATTAAAATTTTTTATATGTGCGGTGGGCGTGTCCTTTGACCGATTTAAAAATTTGAGTACGAAGTAATTTTTGCTGCTAACACAAACATCAGTGCCAAATTGTATTGTTATTAATTGCTTTTAACGGATTCTACGGGAAATTTTCATTTCAGGATATATGAGCGGTGGGCGTAGCCTTTGTCCGATTTTTATATAATTTCATACGTTGGTTTCTGTAGATATCACAGACATATTTGTCGAGCTCTATTTAATTTAGCTTATTATTGCGGATTTTATACCGATTTTTCGTTTAGGGACATATGGGAGGATGGCATGTCCTTTATCCGGTTTTAGCCAAAATTTAAATTTTTTCCTTAATTTAAGCAATATAATCATCGGTCGGCTCTTGTAGTCCAGTTTAGAGTGCGCTAGACTATCAACCCAGAGGTCCCTGGTTCGAATCCGCGCTCGGGCATGGTTCTTTTCACTTTCTTTGTTCTTTTCTACATTTAAGAATTATGAAAAACTAAAAATCCACAATTCATTTGTGGAAAACGTTTAATTAAAGGACAGGAACACAACTAAGGGCTGGAAATGCTTACCGAAGTTAAGGCATAACACTAGCCTCGGTTAAAAGCAATTCAAATTGTCTTTCACGGTTGTTTCGCCTAATTAATAATTTACGTTTGGTTCCAATAAATTCCTCTAAATAATCTAATCCCTTTCCTTTCAGGTCAAAGACCAAACTTTGTTTGGCAACGCTTTCTGTTTTTGCCCACCTGTTGTATAATCTCGCGACACTATGAGACGACACTGCTCACAAAGCCCTATCCACGATTGCTTTATTTCCTTTGTTCCCCAATCGCCTAATTTATCAAAATAGTGATTTTTTTCTGGCCTATCGCCAGATCTTAAGATAACTCCAGAATTATACCTGTGGGGTTATTATAAGCACAAAGTTTATGTCAACAAGCAACGGACATAAAGCCTGGAAGCCTTGAAATACAATATTCGACATGAAATGGCCGCTATTCAGCCCGATGCACTAAGAAATATAATGAAAAATGCGGAAAAACGAGCACATTGTGCCATTCACTCTGGCGGTGACCATTACGTAAAATCATATTCCACAAGTGATCAGAACAAATTTACATGATTCAAAATAAACGCAAAATTATCTTACAGTTATAATTGTTTTTTTTTTTTATTTATCCAAAAAACATCCCGAAGCTTTAAATGGTCCACCTTGTGTTAAGAGAAACATTTTTTATTCAACTTCTAGTTTTGTTTTCCTATTTTAAAGTTTTGTTGAGCTCAATATGTTTTTATTAACAAACAATATTAAGATAGGATTAAAAGTGTAGTTTGAGGAAAAATTACTTATAATATCATAGGTTAACAACCTAAAAAACTATATGAAAATAACATATTTATGTAACAATTTATTTTTCAGGGACATATGCCTCGAGCATAACGTTCGGATACCATCTTTCAATGAGAAACCTACAGCTTTTCGGCTTGATACGGAAGTAGGTCAAATGATTTTGAACTTATTTGCTCATCGAAATAGCTGGATACATAATGTTTGAACAATGTTTACAGTATTTGCATTTTCAACTCAACTAGTAGCAATAAATAATTGTCTTATGTTTCTTATAATAATAAAATAAATGCTTGGAACTAACTATAGCAACAAACACATCAAAATTTAGCTTTTTATAAAAACATTTAAAGAACTCTGGACCCAGTACATTTAAGATATCTAGCGAGCCATTAATCCAACAACAATATTTAGAAAGTGAATGTGAATGAAAACTAATGAATTAAAACAAAAATTAATAACATTTCCTATAAAAAAATCGCAATAGTTACGCCAAAATAAATTTATCTGTCTAGAAATTTTCATAGAAAAAAAATTAAATAAGGGAGGACGTCTTCTAATGTGGAAAATTAAAGTAGGACGTCTTCTAATGTGGTGACTCGAATTTTTCTCCGATATTTTCCACAGACATCACCAATGTTTTGACATTGATAGTATAGCTTCGATGCGCCATCACTTTTTTTTATGTGGGATTGGAGTAGGGATGCCAGACGTACTGTTTTTCGCAGTACACGTACTGTTTTTTTTCAAATGTACTGTTTTCTGCATAGCACCTAAAACAGTACCAAAAAGTACTGTTTTTTACTCTTTGTACTGTTTTTTGTACTGCTTTCTTTTTGTTATTAAAAAAAACAAAATAAAATATTTTTCAGTGTTTGATCACAAAAATTTGTTCAGTGTATAAGAAAAAAATATGATTTGAAACACCCTGTTACAAAAGACGTCAAATGTTTACAACATTGTTATGTTATTATCATAATCCAAACAAAAGAAACAGCACAATCAACTGAATAATAAATATATGTATATATTGCGAGAAGATTTAATTTAGCGGACATTTTACACCACGGTAAGATATATTTCGAATTTTTGTTTATCCTAGTTTAAAAAATACATTTTCAGAAATGGAAAGCGAGGAGAATATTTCAGATGATATATTATTAAATAGCTCGAGCACAGATGTTGAAGAAGTATGTTGTCGATCATCTTCTAAACAAAAAAAAGAGCACGGCGTAAAAACAAATTCCAAGATAGCTGGAAAAGCAACTTTAATTGGATTACTAGAGCTAATGACGAGTTTATGGCAAAACGCATATATTGCGGCGTTTGTTTTTCTATTGCTAATGGGGGTATTACCGATGTCAAACGCCATTTGAAGACAGCAAAACACATACGAAATATGGGAGGCAGGTACCAAAAATCTGTAAGTTGCTTTTTAACCCATAATTCCAGTAAAGGTACAGAAGGAGTACAACAGGCTATCTCAGCAGCAGAGGCTGCATTCACGTATCATACCGTGTCACATAGTCACAGCTACAAATCTGCAGATTGCAGCAGTAAGCTATTTAAGGAGATGTTTGCCGATTCAAATGTGGCGTGCAATTTTAAATGTGGTAGGACAAAGATGTCAAAGATTACAACAAACATCCTGGCTAAGCATGCCATTAAAACAGTGTTAGATGACCTAGCCTTTGACCGCCCATTTTCTATATCGACCGACGCGTCAAATAAAGGAAATATAAAAACGTTTCCCTTAGTTTTACGGTATTTTTGTAAACATTCGGGTGTTAATACAAAACTGTTGAATTTTTATAATTTAAATACCGAAATGTCAATTGATATTGCAGAGTCTATAAAGTCAAAATTAGAAAATAACAATTTAAACTTAGCCAACGTCACTAGTTTTTGTGCAGATAATGCTAATGTCAACTTCGGCTGCAAAAAAAGCGTCTTTGTTGAGCTTAAAAAATGTAACCCAGATATCATAGGTGTTGGATGTTTGTGTCACATCATAAACAATGCGTTTAAAAATGCATTAAAACTTATGAAGTTCGATATAGAGAATATTGTAATTAAAGTTTTTAATGAGTTTAGCTCATCGACAAAAAGAACATCCAATCTCAAAGAGTTTTTTGAATTTTGTGACTTAGAATGGAGTGAATTGCTTCGCCATGTACCAACGAGATGGCTTAGTTTAAACCCTGCAGTGGAACGATTATTGAAAAACTATGCACCCATAAAAACATATTTTCTTTCCAAAGATGATTGTTCAGCGGTTTTAAGGGAATTTTTTGAGTCTGAAAGTTCCGAAGCTTATTTAGGATTTATACACAATATTGGAGTTGCATTATCATCGTCTATAAAAAAATTGGAGGAGGATACCCTTGTTATCGTAGATATGTTCAAAATAGTTATACAGCTTCGCGACAAATTTGAACAACAAAAGAGCGAGAAGTTTTATGGTTACTTAGCTGAAACCGTCTGCAGAAATTGTGATGATTCACAGGAAATATCATTGTTTAAAAGACGAGCAGTTCTTTCATACATAATAACATACATCGAAGAACATTTCGATTTAAAAAAGAATAAATTCGAAAAACTCATTGTCTTCAATTTGAATTCTCACATATCTTTCCACGATTTTACTGAAGTGATTAAATTGTTCGGTATCAAAAATATTGATATGGATCTACTTTTTGATGAGTTCCTTTCTTTAAAAACTTTTGCTGAAAACGTAAAAAAAAAACAACCGTAGAAGAAAAATGGAAAGCGTTTTTAAACAGTGGAACGTTTCCCAATTTTGAAAAAAATATGTAATTTTATTTTTTCCATTCCTCATTCCAATGCCGCTACGGAAAGAATATTCAGCTGCATGTTTTCATTTTGGAGAAAAGAGAGAAACAGACTCTTAATAGAAAACTTGTAAAGTGAACTTATTATAAAAACTAACTACGATTATACCTGTATCGAATTTTTAAAGTTTTTGAAAACTGAAGATGGAAAAAATGGTATTTTAAAAGATGTACCAAAAAATGATAAATATTTATAAGATAACTTTTAAAGTGTTTTTATTTAGGTAAACTATATATTCCTACCATCTCCCAGTGAAGACTAGTTATTGAGTCTAAATAATTGAGACAGACCGATTCCAAGCCGATATTAAAATTCTTATTTTTTTTGGGCATAACTGAATTTAATTTTGCTATTTTTAATTTTTTTTTATTGAAAATTATTTGTCACGCTTGTAGCAATATTTGTGCTGTAAAAATAATCTTTTTTTTTCATTATCATGGATTGAATAATGGTAATTAGAATGTCTCAATTTTACATAATCAACGATGTTAACTGGTGTTTTTTATTTATTTATTTATTTTAAAATTTACATTTTTAATTTAAATGTTTCGCAATTCTTTAATCAAAAAAATTACAAACAAATATTATATGTATATTTTTATAATACTTATTAGGTATTCCTTTTTTTGTAATCATTTTCAATTACTTTTTTTTTATTTTAATGTTGAATGTTCATTTACTTTATTGAATGTGCAAATACTATTTTTAACTCGATTAATAATTAACCGGCTAGTTAAATTTTTTTTATTAATTCGTGATTTATTACAATTCTTTATTCAAGGAGAAAATTTAATATACCTATGTAATTTTTTAAATAATACACAATTTTTTATTCATGAATTTAGGAATATTTTTTAACTAAATAAAATTTAAAGTTTTATTAATACTTGTTTATGAAAATTATGAAATTATGAAAATTGGTTTGGTGAAGTTGACCTAGTTTGTCGAGTAACCACCCTGTCAAGCCAGGATTTCACCGGCTTCAGGGAGACAGAACGATATATATTATATATATACCTATCGGATTGGTGTTTTATTGGGTATGAGACCTTGTTTGTCACACGACTCCGCCGTATACAAAAATTGTTGCTAACTTGACCTTGTTTGTCTTGAAAACGCAACCCTGCTATGCTGTCTGATTTTATCGATTTTGACTTAACTTTTTTTCTATTATTTTTTATACTTTAATAAAATTATATACTTTAAGCAATTTACTAAAACTTTTTAGTTTGTTAATAATACATTATTTCATTCAAAATCATACTTTATATTTTTGAATTGTATTAAATATCTTATTTTACAATTTTAAATTTGCTATAAAACCTGTTAAGGTTTAGCAATCAAGTAAATAAATAAATAAAGTATTTAGTAGTTTCAGTTATGATCTCATGTTTTTGTTTTGTTTATGTTATTTTTATGTAATTTCTTATGTTTAAATATGTTTACTGGAATAAAAAGTTATGTTTTTATTAAAAGAAAATGTACTGTTTTTTTTTTAATTGTACTGTTTTTTTTTTTGTTGATGTACTGTTTTACCAAATTTTAATTCTGGCAACCCTAGATTGGAGAGAAAATACGCGTTGTTTATATTCGCGCATAGTAAAAATAATTAAAAAAAAACTTTTTAATAATTTTTGGCAGTGATCATTTTTTCATTATTTTTTTTTTTGCTATAAAAACGATGAGTATATGCATTGTGTTGGTTTTTCTGTATGTTTCATATTTCAAAGGGATTTCTGTTCAAATGCAGTGAAAACGAAATTTCTGATGCTATATCAAAATGTCCATGAATTTATAATGTGAGACTTCACGTGTCTTCCAATGTGGGACCCACTCCGTATGCATACAATATACCGAAGACCAGTTCTTACCGGTATCTAGAAAAGGTGAAAGTTAAATTTTATGATATTTCGAAAGGTGATGATGAAGAACTGATGAATTGCGTTCGTGGAATTGTGACTAAGATTAAGACGTAGAATAAAGTGAATCTGATATAATGCCAATAATGTCATGTTAAAGGTCAACTGAATAAATAAAAGTTCATAATTTTGAGTTTTCACTTCAATGACTTTCTGTGGTTTTATTAAATTCATAATAAAGTCCCACATTAGAAGACAAAAATTTTTGGAGCCGATTTTAAGCCTTTCATATTTTTTAAAAAATACAATGAAATTTTCCAACAAAACTACAAACTCTGTTAAGCAAAAAGATAGATTTAAAATTTCAATCCAGTGATGTACTTAAGTATTTTGAACTCGAAAATATTCTCATAGTGAAAAATGATGAATGAAAAAACAAAACTGGTCCCACTATAGACAACTATCCCTCATATCCGATATATGTACTTTCAATTTATACAAAAAACTTCTTATATACAAACATTTCAAAATTTGAAAAAATTACAAAACGTTGGTCTTTAAATTTTAATTTGGGGAGGAGATAGAACTTAAAAATTTAAGTTATCAATTATCGGGCTGACCCGTAATGTTGTTTTTTTTCGTGAAATATTAGCCAATTATATATAATTAGAGGGTAAAGAATTCAACTTAGGGATGTTCAATATTGCAAAAACATCGATGATGTAATCGTCATAGGGGTTTCAGAAGCTGGTGTATTGTTGTATTTTTTCACAACAGTTGTAAAATTTTTGTTGTTGCCTTCCACATAAAACTAATTTACGACAGTAGATAAGCTACGGGGATTCTGGACCAAAAACGCGTGTATTTTCTTATGGGCCTCAAAATTCACAAAATTGTGCCCGACTGCGCAGTCGGCGTAGTGCGATCGGTCAAGTTGGCCGATAGTAGGGTGGCTGAAGCGTGTTGTTGTTGTTGCAAATTGGAGATAAGCATGCAAGATGTACGGATGGAGGGATAGCTAGGGGGGTATGATTGGTCAAGCTAGCTGAAGTAGAACGGTTGAAGCGTGCTGTTGCTGTAAATTGTAGATAAGCACGCAAGATGGACGCACGGACGGACGGATAGCCAGATGGGCTATGACATGTGTTTTAGAAGCTTTTTGAATGTTCTAGAAGCTTCTAGAATGTTCTAGAAGCAATTGAAATTGGAGATAAGCATGCAAGATGAACGGACGGACGGATTGATAGCCAGATGGGCTATACATACATAAAAAGTAATTGGTTTAATCATTCAGCTTCGAGTATAATTTTGCTCTATCTTCTTCTTCTGTTTCTGCATCTTTTTACTCCTTTACCAATCTTATTTTTAGCGTCTTTTTGCTCCTTTGCCCATTTTGATAACTTTTGGTCATCCTTCTTCTTCTTACACTTCTCCTCTAAGTGCGAGTTGCTACCGCAGTAGTAGCAATAAATTAATTTACGATACCCTCTCAATCTATTCATATTATTTTGCTGATGGCTTTATTCAAAATACCTTCAACAATAAAGATCAGATGATGACTGGTTACCTTTTTATAATTCACATACATTTAAATAATTCTTCTGATTTCGCTGGTTAGAGGTGAGTATTCAATTAAACGATCATGGATTACTAGACAATAGGCCGATGTTTTATCTGGAATCGGTTGTTTGCTTCGGTATCAAATTCGATTCGTATATCAATAGGTCCAGTTTTAACTGCTTCATTTTGATGTGTTACATCAACAATAATTAGTGGAGCAATAGCCTTGAATTCAGCGACATCTAGCAATGGTTGAGGTTCTCGCATATAATAACTTTGTTGAAATTTCATATACATATCATATAGAACAGCATACTGCCCCATTTCAAAGCGACTATTCAAATCATCATAGGGATATGTATCAGAGTTTAGATATACTTTTAAATTAGCGATATTACAATGATCGAATGTATTTCCATCCTCTTTACCTTTTTCCTTCTGTAGGCCAATGATAAGAAATCTATGTTTTTCATTTTGTGGAGCTAGTTTTACATTCAATAAAACCTTTGTACTTTTTGGAAGCATTGGATTTACATGACAGTCCCAACTTCGAAATGACATTAATATACGGTTTTTGTTGTTTATTATCTTGTACATTTCCAATTTTGCAAAGTCCGATAATTGTTTGTGGGGCATTTTCCATATTATATCCAATATTGTGAATTTTAATTGATCTGTAGCATTAGTAGGATGAAATGATCTCTCATTAGATGAAGAACGTTGAAGGATAATCTCATGCTTCTAGTTTAATATTATTTTAGTATAATCTTCGGCAAAACCCATCAGCATTTTCAGAGGTATACAGCAACTGAAATGGGTTTTTTATAATGAAAAATTCTCTTCCAAGCACCAACCGGCGTTTTTTAATGCATTGCTTTCAGCTGTATTCAAAGATGTAAAGTTTTTCATGGTGGATGAAATTCCAAGATTGCGTGTACGATCAACTTCAAAACCATTAATTTCATATCGAATTTCATCAAACAAATATGAAACAAAATTATTTTTAAATTTCACACCTGTTGTTGCTACATCTTTTCCCCCTTCATGTTTTACTATAAAGCCATGAATGTAAATCATACTCTCACTTGGTAAGACAAAGAGGTCCTGATTCTGAATTGGTATACGAATCTCATCATTATTATTAAAAGATTTCAAATATGGTGAGTAACTATGGTATTCCTTTTTTATAATGCTCTCATCATATATTGGTTTTTGAAGGACATTTAATATATCATTCATGCTTGTAGATTAAGTCTCCAGGATTTTAAATATTTTATATTAGCTGCAGTCAACAGCTTCTTTTTTGTATGTCCCGGGTTGAGTGTAGAAGAAGGAGTAACTGGAAATTCTTTTTGAATTACGTTTTTATTGTTCTTAGTGTAAATAATCATTTTTATTCTGGCTTAAAGTGAAGTCTTATGGAAATTTTTTCTCCTCGAAAATTTATAAGGTCTCCTTCTTGATTTAAGACTCTTATCGTTATGTTGTTTATTTGTTGACAGTTGATGGGTAGGCAAATGACATTTCGAGGTTTCTCATTTATTTTATATCCTGGTGAGACATCCAGAGGAAATTCATGAATTGTATGAACTGATGTGTTATTAATATATGATCCAGTTGTCAAGTTACATTCAATTCGTATTGTGTTTATGTTTGTAATATTTCAAGGTAAATCAGATTCAAAATGTTTCGTAGTTTTATCAGACTGACCTTTAGGCATATATTCTTTTTTTTCTATTTCTTGTAATAGGTCTAAAGATATCACTTTGATAAACTCATCATACGGTAGCTCATTAACTATCAACTTTCTTTTACTGAATCCCAACAGCTGTCCTATACTGTTTGGTTTCGAAAAATCTATATCCATGGAGGATACAATTTCAGTTTTAAGAGTGTTGTTGTTAGATTCAATTTCCAGGAAAATTGATCCATCAATGTCTCTTTCCGCTGTTTCCAAGAAAAACCCAATATCCTCAAATTCATATGAACCAACTGGTATTGTAATAGTATGTGGCCCGATATGAAATAAATTGTTGTAGACATCTACATTGGGTATTAAATTAAATGCTACAAAGTCTACAAGTCCGCAAACATATTTTGTGGCCAATTCAATTGGTAGAAAATATTTTCCAATAAGAGTTGGTGTGGTTCCGCTTAAAGAGATTGTTATGGACATGACGAGTTTTCGTAATGAGCTGATGATCGATATCCAAATAATATAATTTAAGTACTAAATAACAACGTTTTTAAATTTGGACTTATTTATAAACTTCTTCAGGAGTAATACATTTTTTTCAGCGCAGATAAAATGTTTCTTATGATAGCTACATGCATTTATTGCTTGACCATTTTGATACAGAGTTTTTAAATTTGAACAGTTTAGATCATCTAGGTTATGATAAATAATTTCATCTTTAAACAAATTTTTAATCCACTTAATTTTTTCTAAACCTCTAACATAACAAATAAAATTTTCATCCTTAATATACGCTTTATAATATGCTATAATATTTGCCAAAGTTGAATTGCCTTCTTCCCATTTTAGCCCATGAAACTTTTTCTCTTGATGTCAGCATAGAATATTGAAGAGGAGGTTTCATTATAAATGTTTGAACTTGTGAGTCATCATCCGCTAAAATACTCATCTCTTTTACACTAAATTCATTATTGATGTAGAAACCTTGAACATCTATAACTAAAATTCTGTCCTCAGATATTGTTAAGTGTTATGTAGATCTCGATGTTGACTGAAGAAAACTTGATAAAATTTGAACTTTTATATTATAATAAAAGTTTATTATATTCAAAGCGTCATCCCATAATACATCAATAAAGGAGCATCCACATGTATCAGGACCACGAGTTGTGGTCCCTTGACCATACACAATTGCTATAATGGTTACCAAATTTAGACGTTTTTATCTTATATAGTGCATATTCATCTAGTCGAACTTTTAATTTTTGTAAAATAATCTTGTGCTCAGGCCATAAAAGTATTTCTTCCCTTAAGAAATCATTTAAAAATTTAGCACGAAACTCATTATTCGTTCTTTGATAATTATCATGATGACTGCAAATTTATAACTGATTGATAAAATTTTAGTATATTTCAACTTCTCCTAGCATACCATAGTATTTCATCATATCCTGTAATATTTCATATGTATATGTATATATAATACACACATATATATATATATACTTACAAAATATATGCATACATACATGCATTCATCATAAAAAGCTATGATTTTATATACGCATTTAACCGCAACTGATAAGAAATTACCATATATCCGGATGTAAATAACGACAACTGATAAGAAATCGATAAATAATATGATGCAATATGCTTAATAAGTCCATTTTTAGAATATTAAGAATCAGTTTAAAAGTACCTATCACAGCGTGAAGTTTACAGAATAAAATGATGAAAGCCAGTCTGCAAAACCTTTTTCAAAATCCTGGTATTAAATACTTACCTACAAAGGATATGGAACTAAACTTCCCATATGAAGTCAACAGAATCGAGAGAATAGATACAAACTATGGTGAAAGTATCAGATGTCTTGTAAATAAAGAATTTCACATTTATTTACCGAAAAGATTTCTGATTATTACTAAGAATCAGATGGACTACTTAAATGATACTCCACACAATTTACTGAAAACCATAGATATGCATGGCATATTTTCCTTAATAGTTAAAAAGAAGAAGAAGGAAAATATAAATTTCGGTTTCTACAACAACAGCAACAACAACAACAGCAACAACAACAACTTATATGAAAGCTCTGGAGAAGATGAAGATGATCCACGTGTTGTTGTAGAAAAAATGTCTTTTAAAGAATCAACTTAAAAATTTTATAAAATAAAATTCCAGTAAAAAGCCAACCAAATTTTCATTATTAAAAAAATAAAATGTTTTTCTTTATTCAAGGTATTTATCTTTATTATTTTAGGTGTTTTAGTTCATCTTTATTAATCCAAGAATTATGATGGTTGGAAAATCCTAACCATTTAACGTAAGGATGCTGTCCCGTTGTTTTAATAACCTTTTCAATCAAGTATGTATTCGGAAAATGTGTCTTCATTACTTCATGTTCATAGAATCCGCCAAGAATAGGGTTTCCTTCATAGTCATCTAATAAATATGTTACAGGGTTTGTGTTTCGTATGGAACGAATTTTAAAAACTTCAGTTGTCCAGTTTGGAGTATATCCTTTTGCAAAAATATGCTTATATTTGCTAATTCGAACGTGGTCGCCAATTTTTAGTTTACCTTTTTTAAAAAATTTAGGATGATTATAAGCTTGTTTTATTATAGAGCCTTCATTAATTGTGCTGACCGACTTTGGGGCCATTCCAATGGTTCTATGCTTTTTATTATTATATTCATTAATTAAATCTTGATAAATATTTATCCATTGATAATTTCCTTGCAAGCTAAATGTTTTCCACATCATACCTTTTATGGTCCTATTAAATCGTTCTACAATAGATGCTTTCATGATGCTATATGTAGAAAAGTGATTAATATTATGCTTTTTCATCAGGTTTTGAAATGTTTTATTATAAAACTCATTGCCATTATCTGTTTGCAAGTTTTTTGGAATCCTCTTTTGCGAAAAAAGGACCATCATTGCATTAGTAATATCTTCACTACCTTTGGATTTTACGGGAACAATCCAAGCAAACTTTGAAAAAGTGTCTATTACTGTTAAAATAAACTGATAACCTTTGTTGTACTTTGAATAAGCGCCCATTTCAACAAGATCTGCTTGCCAAAGATCGTCTATACCCTTGGTTACCACACGTCGCCGTATAAAATTTCTGCGTGCTTGCTTATGAAGCTCCTGCACCACAGCTTGTCTCTCCATTTCTAATGGCTTCAGTAGTTGTTACTCGTTTAAGAGCTTCTACCTCCCCGTCTCTATCTGCAACCTTAGACCACACACGTTTTAGAGCTTCAGTTGGCGAATTCCTTTCAACACGGTTTACTTTTTCGTTCAAAAACTCGTAATAGCCTTCTATTTTTCTTAAAAAACGTTCTTGAGCTACATCAATTTTATGCGTAAGATCTTGCGTTGATTTATTTATTATTGATTCTAAGTCTGCAAGTTTTGTAGTAAGCGATGTGTTTTGTTGTTGTATTAATTCATGAAATCGATTCTCTGCTTCCGTAGTTTTCTCCATATAAAATGTATTCAATTGTTTCTTTATTTCTTCAAAATAACTTTTTAAATAAATTTTATTCACAGCATCGTTTTCCAATACAGGATTAGCAATATTTTTTATTCTACGTGCGTTGAAGTCGAAATGACGATCGCTATCTAAATGAATCTTGGTGTGCGGGTTTTGATATCTTTCAGAGCTACCCATATAATGTCCAAACTTATCGATAGGCATCTTATGAATATTGATTATGTTATATTTTGTAGTCTATTTATACAATAATCTTTGCTTCTCTCAGCTCCTCAATAATTGAGACTATTTCATTATTATGATTCGAGTGACCAGCTATTGATGATGCTATTAAAAGACGCAATCTATCAACCAACTCGTTGGGGTCATCCCAATATACATAATTTGATTTTTTTTTACTCAACTTCATCAAACCTTCACCTCTATGAATTTTTTCTTTAAATAGTTTTCTAATAATCGTTGTATATTTTTTCGAACGATTTCCATTAATTTGCCCATTTATGCTGTTATTTCGTTTATGAGCATTAGTCATCTCTAATATTTGTTTATAAGTATTTAAATCTGAGCCATTAAAACTGATTGGTTCCTTGTAAACTAATAGTTCATATAAGCCTGGTGTGAAGGGCCATTGCGAGTTACCTACATTTACATTGGCTGAATCAAAAGTAATTGGCTCATTACCCAATCTCCATATCTGATTTTTATCCTTGTGAGGACCATAGACTTTATCGAATTTATTTAAATTAACTCTTGATAAATTGAATTGAATACTTTGATTCGGATTTATTGCAATGGTGACATCATCATTTTCCAAATCATTATCAGCAATATCATCATCATGAGTATCATCATCATCATCAGCGTCATTATCAACATCAAATGATTTAAACGTGGATAAACTTTTATCGATTTCCTCTCTATCAAGTTTTGGAGAAAATGTATTATTTTCATGCCTGCTCTTTTTAAATGGTGTGCTGGTAGTAACTTTATTATCCTTAAAAGAGTTATCCGAATATTTTTCATTTTTTTTATTATTGTTCTCTTGCTATTAGTTGATTGAATAATTTCTTTTAACGGTTTTGATATTGGCTTAAAAGTTTTTTCTAAGAGCTCATCATTTGCAGCTTCTCCGAGCTGAAGACTTTTATATTTCCTTTTCAAAATATTTCTAGTTTTAATAAGATTGCTCACTAGATTTGGTTTCTTATTCATATTGATAGTTGGTGTGTTTAGCAGTTTCCTGTTTAACAGTATAGCCCAGTTTAGCGGTTGGTTGTTTAACTGTATAGATCAGTATAGCAGTTGGCTGTTTAGCAGTTAGCTGTTTAGCGGTTGGCTGTTTAATAGTATAGCCCAGTTTAGCGGTTTAGCAGTTAGCTGTTTAATGTCATACGTTAAGCAGCATTTGTTGTACTGATTTTAAAATATCTATACTGTTTCCTTTTATAGGCTAATAAAAACATTGAATCCTTTCCTATAGCGTCCATTATTTATGGGATCATCCTTGTTTATAACTAGAAAGCTATAGTTTTCTTTCCAACACTTTGAACATAAGTCATGAAATGTCTTAAAAGACATATCAGAACCAACATGATCGCTATAAATGTGCTTTATATTCATCTCATCCTGTTTAAATATTAAGGGTTCTCATCTAAGCATGCAAACATGTAAATATGTATAGCATTTAAACTTTTGATGAGCGATAAAGTGTAAATAGCGTAAAATTCGACAAAATGGCAGCTGCGGCTGCGATAACATTGGCCGCATTCAGCGTAGACAACAGTTGGCAACTGTTGTGTAAAAATTCGCTGAATGGTACAAATTTGGTAGCGCTAACAAAGACTGATAAAGTAGCGAACAATTTTTAATCGAGCGAACAAATTCTATGCTACATGAACACAACTTTTTGCTTCACTGTCAGATGCTATTACTGACGCTGTTAAATTAATAAACGCAGAAAGAACGCAGCAAATTTAAGTGAGAAACTTTTGCAATTGAATTAAATTTACATAAAATTTAAATTGAATCTAACTTCTGACGTGTAGAGTAGCAACACATTCAGAGAAAAACATCGTGAACTAAGGTAGCGCTACCATTACAATTCACAACAGTTGTCTGCGCTGAATGCGGCCATTATGATTTTTTGAAATTTTAAACCTTTTAAAAACCTTCATTAACATAGTAAAATAAATAAAACGTGTTCATATTTACTTCAACTACTTTAAATATGTAATGATTAGCGCCAAAGACAACCTTCATTCACACGTAGATTTACATGCTAGTTTACACTACAAAATAGGCTCGAAAATAATGTAAAATCACGCCAATACAAATTTTGACAGATGGCTTACGCGCATGTAAGTTCACAAGGTTTACAATGTTTACGGGTCAGTTACATGCTTAGATGAGAACCCTTATTATAATCATATTAGCATTATCACGAATTAGGTTTTTGGTATACGTGTATAAGTTTGACATAAGTAAAAGCTGTCAACATCCTTGTGGCGCCCCATGCAGAAGTATGAGCGAATGAGATTTTTTTTCTCGCAAGCTACATCATCAAATATTGAGTTGGGCTGCACTTCGTCTGGAGATATGACGTCATCATTATTAGAAAATGATGAAAAATGTATCCCCTTGATAGGTTTAATTAGACGCTCCAAGTATTGGTATTTCGGTTGCTGTGTCGACTTTGAGTATAAGTAAATACTTTGAAATTTCAGTTCATTAGGACTTTCCATTCAGCTTTTACTTGGGAAAGAATAAATACTAATGACAATTATTTATAAAAAGACAATCAGTCTTAGTCCATCCTTCACTGGGAAAGGTTTCATCAATAATTTAATCGATAAACTTCCCATTGAGCTGCATTTACCTGGATATCAGTTTTGTGGACCCGATACTAAATTAAAGAAGCGATTAGCTAGAGGCGATCAAGGAATCAATCTTTTGGATGCAGCTTGCAGACACACGAAATATTATACTCAAAAAATAAAGATTTGGAAAAAAGGCATACTGCTGATAGAATCTTGTCTGAAAAAGCTTGGCAAAGAGTTACCTCAAGTGATAGTAGTATTGCTGAAAAATCAAACGCTTGGCTTGTTACTAACGCGATGAAAGCAAAAACGAAATTTGGACTGGGTTATACTACCAGTAAAACGGTGAGCACGGTTGCCACCTCAAATTCCCATAAAAAATACCTTTTTCTCACGAGAACAAAAAAAAATTACCACAACAATTCCCATACCAAAATACTAAAAAAATCCCACGGCTATTAAAAAAATACCACAAAAAATACCACAAGTATTTAAAATTACCATAAAAATACCACGCATTAAAAAATACCACAGAAAATACCATACGAATTAAAAAATACCACAAAAAATACAAGTATTTAAAATTACCACAAAAATACCACGCATTAAAAAATACCACAAAATTTATTAAAATTTAATTTATTAAAACGTAAATATTGCATACTTTTTTTACATTGAAACGCAAACAAATATTACACGTTAAATAAATAAAACATGTACAATTTTGCTCAAAAATTACTGTAAGGCAAACAAATTAAAATTAAAGCGTAAGACAAACAAATTAAAGAAAGTCCGTACATGTTTTTATTATTTTTAAAATATGCCACATTTTATTCAAAATAGAGTTCTTAAAACAAAACTATTATTCTGACTGATTGAATTCAAAGGTTTAACAGAACAGAACCGTTATTTCATTCAAAATTGTGCGACTCAAGTAGCATTTCTCAATTAACCGTGCTTAGCAGCAAAGATATAAATAAATAATAATAAAAGAATACATAAAAAAAAATGTTCTGCATTCCACTTCCGAGTGGAAGTTAAAATAAATCATAATTGAATTCGATATTTGGTGTTCTGTGATGATGTATATAACTTTTTTCGTAATACAATTGATTATATTAATAAATTAAATAAAATATAAAAAGAAAACAATATGTAGAACACCAAATATCAAATTCAACTATGATTTATTTTCACTTTCACTCGGAAGTGGAATGCAGAACATGTCTGATAATTGTATTTGTGTCTGATTTTAATCTTTATGAATTAGTTTTACTCACTGCTATTATTTTGACTGCAGTTGTATTTACATTTAGCTGTCGATTTCTTAATTTTGTTCTTTTTATTAGAATAAGTTAAAGTCGTACATATTATTTTTAAACAAATTATAATGATTTTTGTTAAATACAACCTTGTAAATTTTTTTGTTTGTGATAAGCGTTTTGTGTGAATAATAGCGGCGACCAAATCCGTCGAAGCTATGTTTCTAAGTGTAGTTTTATTTAAATTTAATACGTTCAATGTGTTGCTGCGGGCGCTTTTTTTAATTTGGGTGCGTTTATAACACATTCAATATATAAAATAAGTAAAATATGTAAAAATATGTAAAAATATGTAAAATGATATGTAAAAATATGTAAAAAACGTGCAGAGATATTTGTGCAAAAATAACATTTTAAAACTGCTTATTAAAGGAAGTTTTCCGCAAATATTGATTAAAAATCCTTAAAACTTAAAAATTCCCGAAAAAATCTCACGTGAATTAAAAAATACCATGAGAAATTTTAATTCCCACGGCAATTAAAAATTCCCAAAAAAAATCCCACGTGAATTAAAAAATACCATGCTGAATTAAAAAATACCATGGGAATTTTTAATTCCCATGGCAATTAAAAATTCCCAAATATGATATTTTTCTACTAAAGGTGGCAACCGTGACGGTGAGATCTCCTCAAATAAATGGGCATCGTCTATTTTGACATGCCCTGAATAGTGCTAAAAAGAGAATTAAGAAAACAAAAAACTTGGATGATGCAGTTAAAATTTCAAGAAAAGTTGTAAACAATATTTTCAGGGAAAAAAATCTCTGATTAAGACTCCTCGAGTAATTCCACTATCTAAATCTGGAGGTTTTTTCCCGCTTGCACCTATATTCGCTGCCCTGGGTGCACTTGGTGGTCTAGCTGGTGGAGTATCTGGTATTACAAAAGCAATCAATGCAGTAAAAACTGGAAAAGAGCAGTTAAATGAAGCAAAACGGCATAATAGTAAAATGGAAGCTATTGCAATGGGAAAAGGCATGTTCCTAAAACCATATAAAAAGGGGTTTGGATTATATTTAAAACCTTATCAACAAAATTTTTAATGCAGCTACCTAAAAGAGCCCTTACTGATGTAGATATAAGAAAATACGCTAAAGATATTCCAAATTTTAAAGGAGTGTTTATGTGTGATACTCTTCCAAGTAAACCATTTAAAAAAGAATGCGGGATAATTAATCTCGTTACATCAGAGGGCCCCGGCACACATTGGGTAGCATACTGGAAAAACAATAATCAAATTTAATATTTTGACAGCTTTGGAAATTTACAACCACCAAAGGAAATAATAAAATATTTAGGGAAAGATATAAACTATAATTATACTAGATATCAAAATTTTAACACAATTAATTGTGGACATTTATGTTTGAAATTTTTGTTTTCGAAAAATAGGCTGAAAGAATAAAGAAAAAAATTAAATACTTAAAATCCATTTTGTTTCATTGTAAGTCATCGCAATCATCATCATCATCATCATCGGCTATTTACCCATACTAGAGATTATTATAAAATTCCAACAGCAGAGTAAAGTTTAAAAAAATAAAATAAATATATTTTGTACAACGCTATAAAAATTTTATTTTTTTTCTTCTTAATCATATATCTTTAACAATTTAAAATCTTTAAAATAAACATTTATTCTTAAGTAATATTATTCTACTCCATAATACTGAAATGACCCCACGGTAATGTCTCATTACTATTTGCTTCCAAAAATCGCTTATTATCATGAGGGCTTAATGCAATTTTTGTTTGTATGATCGAGCTTACTTCATGTTTCCGCGACTGAATCAAATTTTGCTGAACTGTCTTTTCAGTGTTGTTTTAAAGGCAATCAACATAGTCACTAAACGTTATTTTAGTCTTGACTATGTTTCTTTTTACACCTTTCGATTTTTTTGTTGAATCTTCACCCTCTACACGTATCGCATTCATTTTTGCACGGAGCCCCACAAATTCAGTCATGATACTGCCATTATTCTCATCTTTCATGAGACCCAAAACTTTTTATTGACTTGGGGAATATCCCACACGTTATCAATAGGATAGTCGCTTGTGTCAAAGTGTATAAAGCAATCGCGTTTGATGACCTCATACAAGTCTTTACAAGTCACCTCATAAATTAGTGAATCGGTATCGGTATAGCAAATGCTACAATCGGAACCAAATAGAGGAGCCATGTAACCATAATGAAAATCATAAATGGTTGTTTTATCTAAATCAAGGATGCACATACCAACATAAATGGGGTTATTGAAGTATATTTCAGTTTTATTGAGTTCAATTGCCACCAAATTTTCACAAAATATTGTTGAGGCCTTAAACTCAGGCTTAGAAATAAGGGCTTCGGCACCATATCGACCTAACCAACTCATCACCAATTTAAAAACACTGTGTTTACGTATGTTTTCCATAGTTTTCCCAAACACAGCATTATTCATGAGTTTGAAAAGGTTCTTCTCAAACTCATTTATAGCTGCTGTTCGAAGACTCGTGTTTAGATCGATATATGACTTCAACCATGCAGATTGTCTAAATTGTAAAATTTTATGAATTTTAGATAGCCTTAATCCATATTTCAAAGCCTGCTTTTGATTTCTGTTGTGAATAATATATCTCACGCTACCACCCAAAGTTGCCAACAGTTTTTTCTGCTTTGATCCTGGAGGTGTAATATGATCAGGGCAAAAGGGGAGATCTTTATGGTAATCGTGGAGATTAATTGGATACTCTAAATCTACCTCGAGAATATATCCTACATCTGAATCGTCAGCTATGGCTTCAACATTAAAATTTTGAGAATCTGACAGCCAATGAAACTCACTGTGGGGGAGAAATTGAGACATGGCCCAACCATACTGATTATTAATGTCATAATACATTAAGAATTTGGATGGTTGAGCCTCATCGAAATCAGTCATGTACTTATTGTTGGCTTTCGAATAACGCTTAGTACACTGGCTAAGACCCCCACGAATACCTCGCTCTACAAACATGAGCATATCAATATCTGTCAATAGCTCAAGGGTTATATCAGTATGCTTAAGCATGGCATCCCATGTATAACCAGGTAGAGTGAAATAATGTGCGGGATCTAGGTCATAAGTTTTATGGCAACTTGTGCGAAATTGTTCGAAAACATCTGATAATAGTAAAACGTCTGTTTTCAAATAAATATCTGAATATTCTCCCAAATTTTTAATACTTAATTCAGCCCAGACTTTTTGTGCATGAGCATAATCCTCTGCGCTGATGTTTGTATCATTAAGTTGATTGTAGAAATGTGTAATATCGGGTAATGAAGTTTCTGAAAATTTAACTACATCATCGCAGTAGTCATACGGAAAGACACCCGTACGTGTCAGCAAATTTAATTGTTCATCATTTAAATTGTTAAACTCCGATTTTAGAATATTGAAATTTGGTAGATGTGAGGCTAAAGTATCTAAGCTACTCGCCATGAATCTGAATGAGTCAATAAACCGATATTTTATTACATATTCGTCCAGTCGTTTTGTAAATGAAATGTAATGTATTTCCCTGTTTATTGGTAGAAGGTCAATACGTCCCTTTAAATCTGTAGCTAAATTTTTAAAAATGAAATGCGAGTCATAACCGGTGAGATTATGAAAAATTATGGGTATTGTGTGCGAGTCTTTGAAGTTAATGTTCCACCCCTTATGCGCTGGGCCTCGATAAACACCGGTAAGATGACAGTGATCGTGTACCTTGACATTATCACCGGTGAAGGCTTTCTCACATATGTGACATGTGTTGGCGATCGTGAAACTTTTAACTTGCTCAGCAGTCATGTCATCCATGGGTAGAGGGCAAAGAAAGACAGTTTCAACATCTTCGGCAAAATTATTTAGTTCCGAAACGAACCACGCAATACAATCTGCCCCACGATAGCTTTTATAAAACGATAACGTGGGGTCATACGCACACTTAACATAAAAACCCACACTATATGGTATATGCTTCTGGTATGCATTTCCAACAATGGACTTTGCCAAAATGCATTCCAAATCGGCATATACCACAAATGGGGTCATAATCGTATTTTTAAAATTTTTAAAGCAAACCTCCTTCTCAGCTTCTGTCGGCATCCTTATTTTGCAGTTGTTTAGTCTGCTGCAGTCCTCGGTGTGCTGCTCCAAGTTGAGTGCTGAGTGGAAGTAGTGCAAACATCTATCGCAAAAATATTTGGCTTCACGATGTGCTTTTTATCTTTTTATCCACACATAATGGTATGTGACTGGCACATAATCATTGCTGCCACCATTTCCATTATCAGCGATATTGTTGTTATCATTATCACAATCATCTTCGTTCTGATATCTGCTCTGCACCATAAGCAGATTTATGTGACATTCCATTTTATTTTTTGTCAAATATGCCGGTAGCACTGTAAATTTGTTTCTGTTTTTATGCAGAATGTATACATTAATTGAGATGTTGTTTTGCATCTCAAATCTCGGGATCTGTCTCATCGTCATTGGAAATACTATATTTGACAAATTTAGTAAATCACGATAATTCTGATACATTGACATGCGATCCGTAAGCACATTCGCTGGATGCAGAGCAGATATGATTGCCCAGGCAAAACATGCGTTGTCATCATTTTTCACATTAACGCATGCTTTCTTGTTATAAATCTGTGGTGGTAGTGGGATATATGACGATCCTAGCTGTGGCGTGTATTTGTTGATGTTCACTGCCAAGTTAACGACTGCAGCCAACGCCCATCCACTATCACGTTCTTGGAACTCTTCCAGCTTTTTCAAAATTGTATTTTGAACATGCTCAAAAAACCAAGCTCTAATATCCGTTTCCCGGTAAATAGCAACATTTTTCGTGTTCATGAATTTCAAGTCACTAATTTCCTCATTAGCTCTAGTAACTCGAAATTCGCCACAAAAGATTGTATTTACCTTAAGACACGTAAATTTCTAGAAGATATCTAGGCAATCTGCCAAGAAATTCTGGGGATCTTTATGCGTTAAATTAATTATGACGCCGGTACGTACTCTGAAAATTAAAATATGGTTTAAATTAATATATTATATTAAATCGAAATATGTAATATGGTAATAAAATTATTTAAAAATTAAGCTTACCGTCCACCAAATGTTGACTCGATTTCTTCCCACCGAATTCGAATGGAAGCCCAATTCGATCTGTTACCCGTTCGGGAAAGACCTGCACCAGTACAAGCGTTGAGCTTCTTCAACTGCGTGCGATAGCCTTGAATAAGTCCTATTCCGCATGTAGCACACTGTTTTGGTCCAACAGTTTTCGCCTTCCGTAAAATACCTCGAAGGGAAATGAGGTGCGTGGAACACTCTTTTATGCTCTGCATAACTAGGTCCCGATTTTTATGCGCATTTTCACACAATGCTTTTGCATTTTTTAAAATTTTGTTGACGCGTGCACTCATTTTAAAATTCAAGAAATACAAATAAATAAATCTTCACGAAATATGTTTAAATACTTAATGTTGCTGATCAAATATTGAATGAGCTAAAAACTCTCGATTCAATTAATTATATATATTTATGGGTTCAGATAATAAATTATTCTTAAATCCTTATCTTCTTTGCTGCTTTCATACTCTATTTTTACATTACGCAACCGACTCATATTAAATTTATTAAAATGCTTAACAGCCATACTGCTCCCTTATCTTAAACATTCGGTTTTGGATCCGTTTAATACGCTTACTATGAAGCTTGAGGTTATCATCTTTAACATTAAATTTGTGATGCCTACCTATTGATATATGAATCGAATTTTATACCGAAGCAAACAAACCGATTCCAGATAAAACATCGGCCTATTGTCTAGTAATCCATGATCGTTTAATTGAATACTCACCTCTAACCAGCGAAATCAGAAGAATTATTTAAATGTGTGTGAATTATAAAAAGGTAACCAGTCATCATCTGATCTTTATTGTTGAAGGTATTTTGAATAAAGCCATCAGCTTGAAAGCCATCATCGTAAATTAATTTATTGCTACTACTGCGGTAGCAACTCGCACTCAGAGGAGAAGTGTAAGAAGAAGAAGGATGACCAAAAGTTATCAAAATGAGCAAAGGAGCAAAAAGACGCTAAAAATAAGATTGGTAAAGGAGTAAAAAGATGCAGAAACAGAAGAAGAAAATAGAGCAAAATTATACTCGAAGCTGAATGATTAAACCAATTACTTTTTATGTATGTAATTATTGCTTTTATACATGTAATTATCAAACTTTAAGTATAAAAAATATATAAATCAACTCGTTTTGTTTTATTTATATCAGCATAGTTGCGTATGGTCATGGCTATGATATCGCTTTCTTAATTTATTTTGCTGCTTTCATACTTTGTTTTTACATAAGTCAACCAACTCGTATTAAATTTATTAAAATGCATAACAACTACACTCTTTACTTCTGTACTGTTTCCTTATCTTCAGCTTGCGGTTTTGGGTCTGGGCTTATCACTTTAAACTTGAAATGCTGATTTATAACAACAACAACAACACCGAAGTTTATGTAGCGACTTAAATCTATAAACATTCTACTTCCTATGAAGCTTGGGCTTATCACCTTAAACTTAAAATTTGATTTATACCAACAACAACAACATCCCTCATCATATTTCAGTCAGCTTGATCAATCATACCCCCATATAGCTAGCTATCCGTCCGTCCGTGCATCCATCTGACTATCTGTCCGACTGTCTGCCCATTCGTCTTCTATGCTTGCTTATCTCCCACTTCAGCTAGTTTGACCAATCATACCCCCTAGCTATCTCTCCGTCCGTCTAACTTGCATGCTTATCTCCAATTTCAATTGCTTCTAGAACATTCTAGAAGCTTCTAAAACATATGTCATAGCCCATCTGGCTATCCGTCCATCTTGCATGCTTATCTCCAATGTTTAAATTGCTTCTAGAACATTCTAGAAGCTTCTAAAGCATATGTCATAGCCCATCTGGCTATCCGTCCGTCCGTCCGTCCATCCTGCGTGCTTATCTCCAATTTCAATTGCTTCTAGAACATTCTAGAAGCTTCTAGAACATTCTAGAACAAAACATATGTCATAGCCCATCTGGCTATCCTTCCATCCGTCCGTCCATCTTGCGTGCTTATCTCCAATTTCAATTGCTTCTAGAACATTCTAGAAGCTTCTAGAACATTCTAGAAACTTCTAGAACATATGTCATAGCCCATCTGGCTATCAATCCGTCCGTCCGTTCATCTTGCATGCTTATCTCTAATTTCAATTGCTTCTAGAACATTCTAGAAGCTTCTAAAACATATGTCATAGCCCATCTGGCTATCCGTCCGTCCGTCCGTCCATCTTGCGTGCTTATCTACAATTTATAGCAACAGCACGCATCAACCGTTCTACTTCAGCTAGCTTGACCAATCATACCCCCCTAGCTATCCCTCCATTCGTACATCTTGCATGCTTATCTCCAATTTGCAACAACAACAACATGCTTCAGCCACCCTACTATCGGCCAACTTGCTCGATCGTACTACGCCGACTGCGCAGTCGGGCACAATTTTGTGAATTTTGAGGCCCATAAGAAAATACACGCGTTTTTGGTCCAGAATCCCCATAGCTTATCTACGTACGACAATTGCGTTCATTATGTTTACTCCTTGTCGTATTACACTAGTGGTGTTCTTGCAACGAGGTTGTTATTTCCGCGTACATTTTATAAGTAACTAGCTGAAACCCTAGCTGATCAATGAAACTGAATGTGTAAATTAAGGTCGAATAAGGAATTCCGGCGCTGTGCGACAAATAACTCAGAAGCGATAGCACAAATCTGGGTTGTATGGGATATGCCAGTCCCCTTTTTCCTACTCCCATAAAGTGTTATTAATGAAACTGCATGTATGAATTGAGGTCAAATACTCAATTCTGACGCTGTGTTACCCATAACTTCAAAGCTATTCGATTTTGCATGTTTGGGTTGTACTTGTCCAACGCCATAAAATGTTTTCAGTAAAACTGCATGTGTATTTTTAGGTCGATTACTGAATTTCGATGCTGTGCGACCTATAACTTCAAAGCTATTCGATGGCACATATTTTGGTTGTATGCGGGGAGGTGAAACTCCACCGTTTCCAACGCCCATAAAATGTTATTAATGAAACTGCATGCATAAATTGATGTCGAATACTAAATTCCGATGCTGTGTGACCTGTAACTCCAAAACTATTCGATATCGCAAGTTTTGGCTGTATAGGAGGTTCCACTCCCCCTTGTTTAACTCCCATAAAATGTCATCAGTGGAACGACATGTGTAAATTGTGATTGAATATCGAATTTCGAGGCTGTGCGACCCATAACTCCAAAGCAATTTGATATCGCGAATTTTTTATATATTTGTGGGCGGTAAAAGGGAGTGTGGCAATTTTTTCTTAAACCATCTCGTACTCGAAACAAATCCACTGCCAAAATTTTAGCTCGATCGGAGCAGTAATTTCGAAGTCCCTTTTTCTTTTCTTAAAAGTAGGCGTAGCTATAGTTGGACCACGCCCATTTTTAGTGTAGTTACCAAGTTTAGATCATGTATTATGGACTATGCTCACAATTCTTGCTATAATTCTGTATAAAACATGTATAAAATTCGACTAATTTTGAACAAAATCTGACCTTTGTGTTTCCGATTTTTTTGAAACTTTGTAGGTTAGTAGTGCCTATAAAAATAACTAAAACTGTATTTTTTTGCGAAATTTTTTTTTCAAAAGTTAAACACTGAAAATATTAAAAAACTTAAAAAAAATACAATTAGTGCATGTATTCAAATATATGTAGTTTTGAAACAGTTAGTTGTACAGAAAAAAGTGTTCATATGTTTTAAAGATCTTGAATTTGTCTTTGTGGTGATATATTTTTTTGGTAGCTCTTTATGAAAAATTATTTTTTAACCTGAAATTTTCAGTAACATTATTCATAGTGTTCGTAACAAATTTTTTTATATTTTAAGTGTAGTGTTAAGGCATCAATTTTAAAGACTAACCGCCCATTCCAAGCATAACGCAAAACGGGTCCGTCTCATGTTTTTCGATTTGTTTTATTTTATGGGATATAGGTTCGTATTAAAATTCTAAGAACATAAGTTCATTTATTTTTTTTATCGCCCAAAAGTTATGGGCCTTTATATTCTGCAAATCCTCCGAAAACGCCAGAATTGGAAAATTTTTAATTAATTGTATCTACCTCAGTTTTAATCCAATTTTTATAAATGAGAAACCGTTAGAAAGGAATTAGAAACTAGTTTCTGGGAAAAATATATAATTTTAAAATTTTGTGTGTTAGGGTTGCCATTTAAAAAATATTTAAAAAAAAATAATTTGTTTTTTTCGATTTTTTATTTTTTAAATTTGAAGAAGAATGTTGCATTTAAGTCAAAAACAATTTTATGATGGAGCTTTTATATGTTTTTTCGCAATTTCAATTTTTGTGCACATACATTATCATTTTGAGGCAATTTATCGCCTATAAATTTCATAACGGTAAAGATATTTGCAAAATTTTATCTGCAAAATGGTTTGTCTTATAAGGACCAACATTTTATTCATAAGTTTCGATGACCTTACACTTGACCATGGTTGAGAAAACTGGTAAATACCGAAAAATAATTAATTTTTTTTACTTTTATCTGTAAAAAGGTGAACAAAATTTTGTTTGCCATATTGAAGATTATTATATTCTAACTGATTTTGTTTCAAAAAGTTTTAAAAACGGTCTCAAAAAAAAGTGATCAGATTTTCATTAGATTTTCATCGCATCGCCTCTGTGGTGCAGTGCGCTAGTGCGCGCTTGGACGGGTATCACAAAGATTTCTGATGAAGCCTTTAGCTGGGCCGAAAGTGCAATAAAATGAGCTAAAATTTTTTCCTTTTCATATTGAAAAAACGATGTTGTTGTAGTTTCTGTGGAAAGATTCGTTAGAAAATTTGTTCTTACTTTGGCCTAAGGCTCAATACACGATTTTAAACTATCAAACATTTAGAATTTGTTTTTAAAATCATGTATGATTTAAACTATCAAACATTTAAGTTTGTATTTAAATCATTAAAATCAACATAGTAAATAACAAGGTCATTTAGAAAAAACTTTAAAAAAAAAAATAAAAAAATGTTTGGTTTTACAATTGTTGGCTTTATTTGAATACTAATGGATTTATTTGAATACAGCATATATTATTTTGGATGTTCAAGGGTATCAACATAAAAAAATTGAATTTTCGGTATAAAAATAGGAAATCTTTTTTAAAACATTTTTTCAAAAATTCGTTAACAATAGCAATCGTTGGAATCCGAACCTAAAATTTTGTTGTATCCTTTAAAATTGATGCCTTAACACGACACTATATTAAAGAGATAAAAAATTTGTTGCGAAGACTATGAAAAATGTAACGGAAATTTTCAGTTTTTAAAAAAACTATTTATCGTAAAAATGCTACCAAAAAAAAAATACACCACCAAAAAGACACATTCAAGGTCTTTAAAATATATAGACTTTTTTCTGTATAACTAACGGTTTCAAAGTTACAGCTATTTGAATGCAAGCACTAATTGTATTTTTTTAAGGTTTTTTATATTTTTCGCAGTGTATAACTTTAAACCAAAATCTTAAATCCAAAAATTAGTACGCAGATATAATACTGTTCAGGAGAAATATCTACCTAGAGAGTCTCGTAATTTTCAAAAATAGTGATGTCAGAAACGTGGGCGATTTGACATGGAATCACCGATGTTATGATCAATTTTTAGTTTCCATAATTTTATGGTCAACGAAATTGCATGTATTATGAACGAATTTCTCTTAAAAGCGTTAACAAGTTGTAAGCGTTGATCATAAATTGGTATCAAGTGCTTATAACGAAGAACACAAAGAAAACAACACAGAAGCTTTGTTAGAAAAAGAAGCAGTACAGTTAATAATAGTGAATATTTAGGTTATACTTTATAAGAATTATTAATTATATGTACGAAGCAGTAAAGAAAAGAAAATATGTGAACAATTTTGACTACAGCCTGGTTTAAGTGAATAGAAAAAAAAAATAATGTTAATGATAAATAATTAGTAGTGAATATATTAAGGTTATATTTTATAAGAAATTTTTATTACATGTATACAAATAAATGTCTTTTGTAATAAAATAACAAAAATCTTTAATTTTTCCTAAAAAGGTTTATTCAATTCAATATTAACTGCGCATTATCCATGGAAACTGGGTGGGATGTAACAATGTAACATGTCTGACTGTCTCAACCTGGCGAGGTCAGCATAATCTTTGTGAAATCGCCTCAAGTCGACTCAAACCTCCACGTGGTGTTTCCTGGGCAACGTCAAAACTGACAATAGTTAGTTTGGCGGCTAATCTGAGCGGCGGGCCTCCCTAGGCTTAAAATAGGTTGTGCGTCGGGTTTGAAGCCCACCCGTAAAAACCCATTTCAATGAAAACAACTAAGAAATGAAGAAAACTGATCCCCAAATCTGATGACGACCTCCGCAAACGAAAAACTGATAATGATTTACGGATATGCACCTGGAATGTCCGAACCCTTAATTGGGAAGGTGCCTCTATCCAACTGACTGATGTCTTGGAAAGATACAAAGCTGATATCACTGCTATCCAAGAAATGCGATGGAAGGGACAGGGTTGCATTCGGCATCCACCCTGTGATATCTACTACAGCGGCCATGCGGAGAAGCACGAGTTTGGATGCGGACTTGTAGTTGGCAAGAGACTACGGCCCCACGTCCTGCGATTCACACCTGTGAACGAACGACTTGCCATAATCCGCATCAAGGTTAAATTTTTCAACATAAGCCTAATATGTGCGCACGCTCCGACAGAAGACAAGGACGATGAGATCAAGGAAATTTTCTACGAGTGCCTTGAAAATGCTTACGAGCGCTGCCCCCGTCACGACGTAAAAATCGTGCTTGGTGACTTCAACGCTAAGGTGGGCAAGGAAAATATTTTTGGTCCAACAGTCGGAAAGTTCAGCCTCCACGACAACACCTCCGATAACGGAATGAGGCTGATTAACTTCGCCGCAGCACGAAACATGGTCGTAAGTAGCACTAGATTCAAGCATCTCAATATTCATAAAGCCACCTGGATGTCCCCTGATCAAAAAACCAAGAATCAAATTGATCACGTTTTGATCGACGGAAGGCACTCTTCCAGTGTATTGGATGTACGCACGATCCGTGGTGCAAACATTGACTCGGATCACTATCTTGTTGCAGCCAAGATCCGTACACGTCTGTGCGCAGCTAAGAATACACGCAACCCTACTCAGAGAAAGCTAGACGTCGACAAGCTGCAATCCAAACAGATAGCCGATGCTTTCGCCACTCGACTCTCACTCCTGCTTCAAAGCACTCCTCCAATCGATGATATATGCGCGCAGTGGACCCACATTTCCAACTCCATGCGTGCGGCTGCTGAAGAGGTGATTGGCTACCAACGCCCTCGCCGAAACCAGTGGTACGACCAGGAGTGTCGCGACGCCACTGCAGAGAAAGACGCCAAAACAAACTTTTCTTAAAATAAGTAATAATATAAAAACCTCTACTGTAAGAATTTTCGAGAACATGCACAATAATATTCAAACTAAGTTAAAGTAATACACCTCTACGGTATACTAAGATATTATTCAAACAATAAGAACATATGTTCATACTAAGCACTACTATCTATCACATTCGCACACATGTACCCATATGGCTGAATACAAAACACATGATATTATATTATACTTTTTACTCCTATTTACTACTCACTCACACATATTAAACTATTAATACTAAACTACAAATATGTATTACGATATTCTACTATTACTTTTACACTAATTAAAGAACATATGATTCTATTTACATTCTAAACTACACAAACAATTGTCAACTAGTTTTAAGACAAAATACCGTTATGTTTACTATAAAAGGATGAACATATTTGAAAATAAATCAATTAGTTTTGAGCATTTAATAGCTGCCGACTTCAACTTTTTAGCCTCTGCACTTTTTATAGTGAACGGCTGTAAATGTAATAAAAACAAAAATAGCGCCAGTGGCGAACTTCGGCAGAAACCAATTAGTCAGGACCTTAAAATATTAATAGTAAATCCGCGAGTCCTTTTTTTAAATAATCGCGAACCTTACATGGCGATGCTATGTCGCAAATAAAATTATGTGGCGATCCTGTCGCCAAAATATTATTACATGGCGATCCAAAAACATATTTACTACACTACAAAGCCACCCTGCAATCGGTTGTAACGCGCGCTGCTAAGGAGCGATACAAAGAAAAGAGGAGGGAAGAGAGACATATTTTCAGGCGGAAAAAAAGAGAGGCAGAAAAGCGCTAGCAAGAGAAGATTGAGATCTATGGTGACAGGAATGAAGCCCGAACATTTTTTGAAAAAATAAGATGCCTTGCCGATGGTTTTAAAACCGGGGCCTCTTCCTGCAAGGATGAAAACGGGAATCTAGTGACAGATGTCCAGAGTACACTGACGTTATGGAGGGAACACTTCTCTATGCTTCTAATTGGCGACGCTGACAACAATCCCGCCAATAGAGATGATATTCCGGAAACCCCAATTTTGGATGACAGCGTTGAGGTTCCGCTGCCCGACTATGATGAAGTTCTGACACCTATAGCTTGGCTTAAAAATAACAAAGCCGCGGGAGCTGATGGCTTACCTGCTGATCTGTTTAAGAACGGAGGCGAAGCTCTACTTAAATGCATTCACGAGCTTCTATGCAGAATATGGTCGGAAGAATGCATTCCGAACGATTGGAATCTCAGTGTGCTCTGCCCAATCCACAAGAAAGGCGATCCCACTATCTGTGCCAATTACCGTGGGATAAGCCTTCTTAATATCGCATATAAGGTCCTGTCGAGCGTTTTATGTGAAATATTGAAGCCCATTGTAAACGAACTGATCGGACCTTATCAGTGTGGCTTCAGACCTTGAAAGTCCACCATCGACCAGATTTTCACGCTACGACAAATCTTGGAGAAGACTCAAGAAAAACAAGTCGACACCCACCATCTTTTTGTCGACTACAAAGCCGCCTTCGACAGCCCAATAAGGAATCACCTGTACTCCACCATGTCTGAATTTGGTATTTCTGCAAAACTAATACGACTTTGCAGGATGACACTGAGCAACACCAGCAGCGCAGTCAAAATCGGGAAGGACCTCTCCCCACCATTTATTACCAAACGAGGTTTCAGACAAGGTGATTCCTTATCGTGCGACTTTTTCAACCTAATGATGGAAAAGATCATCCGAGCTGCTGATTTGAGACGTAGTGGCACAATATTCTACAAGAGTGTTATGCTGCTTGCGTATGCTGATGACATCGATATCATTGGCCATAATACGCGCGAAGTCAGTGCAGCATTTTCCAGATTAGAAAGAGAGTCAAGTCGAATGGGTGTCAACAAACAAACAGTCCCAGCGTCTTGGAACCCACGTTACCGTTGACAATACCTCCTTCGAGGTTGTGAAGAACTTCGTTTATCTGGGATCCAGAATTAACTCAAAAAACGACATCAGCATTGAGATCAAACGAAGAATAACTCTTGCCAACAGGTGTTACTTTGGGCTCAGTAGGCAATTGAGAAGCAGAGCCCTCTTGACGAACGAAAATCACGCTCTATAAATCGCTCATCATGCCCGTCCTACTTTATTCATCACAAACCTGGACGCTGAGCAGTTTCGATGAAAAGACTTTAGGAGCATTCGAGAGAAAGATTCTTCGTAAGATCTTTTTCTTCTTCTGACCAATCTGCGACAATGGCGAGTACCGAATACGGTGGAATGATAAACTGTATGAGCTGTACGCTGACATCGACATAGTCAAGCGCATTAAAATCGAGCGGCTTCGCTGGCTTGGTCATGTTCAGCGCATGAAAGACGATGCTCCAGTGAAGAAAACATTCGATTCGGTACCCAGCGGCGGTCAACGCAGAAGAGGACGACCGCATCTTCGTTGGAAAGACCAAGTAGAGGACAACCTGACGAAACTTGGAATTTCCAACTGGCGCCAGCAAGCGAAAGACAGAAATGGCTGGCGCAAATTCTTAGATGAGGCCAAGACCGACATACGGTTGTAGCGCCAACTAAGTAAGTAAGTAATTATCCATGAACACTTAAGCAACACATCTTACGCCAGTTGCTCATACTTTACGAACACTTTAGTAATCTTACACAAGTTGATCTTATACATATACAGCCTTATTTATAAACCCAATTTAGCGTCTGTATAACTTTAAGAACGCTTTAAACAACAAAACGTTATTCATAAACATAGCCTTGCACAACGTTGTTTAAGAGCTGCTTGACTTAAACACGAAAATTTTGCGTTTAAAGGCTGCGAAAGTCAATAATTTTGGCAGCTCAACATCAAATGACAGCCCAATGAAATAAATCGCGCCAGCATAAAATAAATTAATGCTTTTCTCTTAATTCTCAACTTAAATTTAAATAATCAATTAAATTTTAAGTCGTCAATTGAAAATGACAAAAATAACAAAGAAGTGCAGTGCCATAGTAAATGTTTTAATTAACTGTGTAAAAAATAAGTTCTGGCTCTACAATCACGCTGCTTCGTTGTGAATCCGACGCGAGAATATCGGCTGCTCCATAGTGAGCTAAACAAACAACCAACTAAAGTTTGTAGCTAGCAGAGTGCAAATCCGTAAATCCTTTGTATCGGAACGTCTTCGCTATGCTGCTACTACTGCCGCTTAACAATTGCAAATGCTTTCTGTCGAGCATCCACCTGCTGCTGTTCCACCTTTCAAGTTGAGTTGACATTATTATTATATGGATTTTAGCATCCTTAATCCAAATATTGCTGTTTTTTTCCAGTGTTACAAGAAATTTGGAACGCTTTATGGGTATCGAAAGAAAGGTAATGCGAGTACCTATTCAACGAGGTATCAAACATAAAAATCCATGCCGCTCATCTTTAATCTTTATAAGATATAACTCTTTTTATTTTTACAATTTGCCTGAAAAACAAGTGTTTTCCCCTTATAAAAAGATAATTATATCCAGAAGTACTGTAGGCAGCGAAGCCGGTGTTGGACTTACTGAGGGTTGTACTCCCTAAGCAGTGGCCAAAGGTCGCCAATTAACAAGAGAATTATATACAGAAATACTGTAAGCAGCGATATTTAGCTTATTTAAGCAATATCCATAAATGTGATCTTGTTAAATAAGTAAATGCAGTGCAGTTTAATTTTATGAAAATTGTTATAAAAAACTGCGTGATTTAAAATGTAAAAGGATTATATCATAAAAAGTATGCATGGGTTTTAATGTTTGATACCTCGTTGAATAGGGCTCGCATTACCTTTCTTTTGATAACCATAAAGCTTTGTTGGAACACTGAAAAAAAAACAGCTAGATTCGTAAGCCATTTTTCCAACTTTGGATGCCTATAACTTCTTAACCAATTACGAGCGGACCAAAATTTTCAGATTTTGATTTAGGTCAAAATCCATATACTCCGCAAAAAAAAAATAAAAATTACAGTTGTCGCTATTCTTGAAATGTTCTCTACATATTACTTCTTAGCAAATAAATGTGTTTAAGTTGTAGTTATAGCAAAGTTTAGATTGGAGTGCACTACACTATCAACCCAGAGGTCCCTGGTTCGAATCCGCGCTCGGGCATGGTTCTTTTCACTTTCTTTGTTCTTTTCTACATTTAAGAATTATGAAAAACTAAAAATCCACAATTCATTTGAGCATAACACTAGCCTCGGTTAAAAGCAATTCAAATTGTCTTTCACGGTTGTTTCGCCTAATCAATAATTTACGTTTGGTTCCAATAAATTCCTCTAAATAATCTATCCCTTTCCTTTCAGGTCAAAGACCAAACTTTGTTTGTATAAGGCGCATGCCTTGGTTCTTTGATCTGATTTGAAAAAAAAAATCTGTACCAAATTTCAACTCTCTACGGCAACGCTTTCTGTTTTTGTCCACCTGTTGTATAATCTCGCGACACTGTGTGACGACACAGCTCACAAAGCCCTATCCACGATCGCTTTATATCCTTTGTTCCCCAATCGCCTAATTTCTCAAAATAGTTATTTTGTCTGGCCTACGCTATCGCCAGATCTTAAGATAACTCCAGAATTATACCTGTGGGGTTATTTTAAGCATAAAGTTTATGTCAACAAGCAACGGACATAAAGCCTGGAAGCCTTGAAATACAATATTCGACATGAAATGGCCGCTATTCAGCCCGATACACTAAGAAATATAATGAAAAATGCGGAAAAACGAACACATTGTGCCATTCACTCTGGCGGTGACCATTACGTAAAATCATATTCCACAAGTGATCAGAACAAATTAACATGATTCAAAATAAACGCAAAATTATCTTACAGTAATAATTGTGTTTTTTTTTATTTATACCAAAAAACATCCCGAAGCTTTAAATGGTCCACCCTGTGTTAAGAGAAACATTTTTTTTATTCAACTTCTAGTTTTGTTTTCCTATTTTAAAGTTTTGTTGAGCTCAATATATTTTTATTAACAAACAATATTAAGATAGGATTAAAAGTGTAGTTTGACGAAAAATTACTAATAATATCATAGGTTAACAACCTAAAAAACTATATGAAAATAACACATTTATGTAACAATTTATTTTTCAGGAACATATGCCTCGAGCATCACGTTCGGATACCATCTTTCAATGAGAAACCTCCAGCTTTTCGGCTTGATACGGAAGTAGGTCAAATGATTTTGGACTTATTTGCTCATCGAAATAGCTGGATACATAATGTTTGAACAATGTTTACAGTATTTGCATTTTCAACTCAACTAGTAGCAATAAATAATTGTCTTATTTTTCTTATAATAATTAAATAAATGCTTGGAACTAACTATAGCAACAAACACATCAAAATTTATCTTTTTATAAAAACATTTAAAGAACTCTGGACCCAGTACATTTAAGATATCTAGCGAGCCATTAATCCAACAACAATATTTAGAAAGTGAATGTGAATGAAAACTAATGAATTAAAGCAAAAATTAATAACATTTCCTATAAAAAAATCGCAATAGTTGCGCCAAAAAAAATTGATCTGTCTAGAAATTTTCATAGAGAAAAAATTAAATAAGGGAGGACGTCTTCTAATGTGGAAAATTAAAGTAGGACGTCTTCTTCTGTGGGGACTCGAATTTTTCTCCGATATTTTCCACAGACATCACTAATGTTTTGCCATTGACCGTATAGCTTCGATGCGCCATCACTTTTTTTTATGTGGGTTTGGAGAGAAAATACGCGTTGTTTATATTCGTGCATAGTAAAAATAATTAAAAAAAACTTTTAATAATTTTTGGCAGTGATCTTTTTGTCATTATTTTTTTTTTTTTTTTTTGCTATAAAAACGATGAGTATATGCATTGTGTTGGTTTTTCTGTTATCAGATTTCAAAGGGATTTCTGTTCAAATGCAGTGAAAACGAAATTTCTGATGCTATATCAAAATGTCCATGAATTTATAATGTGAGACTTCACGTGTCTTCCAATGTGGGACCCACTCCGTATGCATACAATATACCGAAGACCAGTTTTTACCGGTATCTAGAAAAGGTGAACGTTAAATTTTATGATATTTCGAAAGGTGATGATGAAGAATTGATGAATTGCGTTCGTGGAATTGTGACTAAGATTAAGACGTAGAATAAAGTGAATCTGAAGAATATTGCCAATAATGTCATGTTTAAGGTCAACTGAATAAATAAAAGTTCATAATCACTTCAATGACTTTACGTTTTCTGTGGTTTTATTAAATTTATGATAAAATCCCACATTAGAAGACAACAATTTTTGGAGCCGATTTTAAGCCTTTCATATTTTTTAAAAAATACAATGAAATTTTCCAACAAAACTACAAACACTGTTAAGCAAAAAGATAGATTTAAAATTTCAATCCAGTGATATACTTAAGTATTTTGAACTCGAAAATATTCTCATAGTGAAAAATGATGAATGAAAAAACAAAACTGGTCCCACTATAGACAACATAAACATTTCAAAATTTGAAAAAATTACAAAACGTTGGTCTTTAAATTTTAATTTGGGGAGGAGATAGAACTTAAAAATTTAAGTTATCAATTATCGGGCTGACCCGTGTTGTTGTTTTTTTTCGTGAAATATTAGCCAATTATATATAATTAGAGGGTAAAGAATTCAACTTAGGGATGTTCAATATTGCAAAAACATCGATGATGTAATCGTCATAGGGGTTTCAGAAGCTGTCGTATTGTTGTATTATTTCACAACAGTTGTAAAATTTTTGTTATTGCCTTCCAGATAAAACTAATTTACGACAATCGCGTTCATTATGTTTACTCCTTGTCGTATTACACTAGTGGTGTTCTTGCAACGAGGTTGTTATTTCCGCGTACATTTTATAAGTAACTAGCTGAAACCCTAGCTGATCAATGAAACTGAATGTGTAAATTAAGGTCGAATACGGAATTCCGACGCTGTGCGACCTATAACTCCAAAGCAATTCGATATCGCAAATTTGGGTCAAATAAGAGGTCCCTTGGCAAACGCCCATAAAATTTAATCAATGAAATGGCATGTGTACATTTACGTCGAATACTGAGTTCCGACGCTGTGCGACAAATAACTCAGAAGCGATAGCACAAATCTGGGTTGTATGGGATATACCAGTCCCCTTTTTCCTACTCCCATAAAGTGTTATTAATGAAACTGCATGTATGAATTGAGGTCAAATACTCAATTATGACGCTGTGTTACCTATAACTTTAAAGCTATTCGATTTTGCATGTTTGGGTTGTACTTGTCCAACGCCATAAAATGTTTTCAGTAAAACTGCATGTGTAAATTTAGGTCGATTACTGAATTTCGATGCTGTGCGACCTATAACTTCAAAGCTATTCGATGGCACATATTTTGGTTGTATGGGGGGAGGTGAAACTCCACCGTTTCCAATGCCCATAAAATGTTATTAATGAAACTGCATGCATAAATTGATGTCGAATACTAAATTCCGATGCTGTGTGACCTGTAACTCCAAAACTATTCGATATCGCAAGTTTTGGCTGTATAGGAGGTTCCACTCCCCCTTGTTTAACTCCCATAAAATGTCATCAGTGGAACGACATGTGTAAATTGTGGTTGAATATCGAATTTCGAGGCTGTGCGACCCATAACTCCAAAGCAATTTGATATCGCGAATTTTTTATATATTTGTGGGCGGTAAAAGGGAGTGTGGCAATTTTTTCTTAAACCATCTCGTACTCGAAACAAATCCACTGCCAAAATTTTAGCTCGATCGGAGCAGTAATTTCGAAGTCTCTTTATCTTTTCTTAAAAGTAGGCGTAGCTATAGTTGGACCACGCCCATTTTTAGTGTAGTTACCGATAGTTATACGAACTTGATTACCAAATTTTATTTTAATACGACAAAAACTGTCTTATATATAGCATTTTTATTGATTTGTGGGTGGTAAAAATGGGCGTGGCAAATTATAAATAAATCCTATATTGTTCACGTTAGTGCAAGCAATAAGTTGACAAAGTTTTATCGCTATCGGATGAACGGTATTGCAGCGCATAGCGAACGAACAAACATTAATATTTATATATTAATATGTAATAGAGTCATGATCAAGCTGATCATATAATACAAAATATGTTTCTTTTAACCATATATAAGTTTAGATATATATATATAATTCTGTATAAAACATGTATAAAATTCGACTAATTTTGAACAAAATCTGACTTTTGTGTTTCCGATTTTTTTGAAACTTTGTAGGTTAGCAGTGCCTATAAAAATAACTAAAACTGTATTTTTTTGCGAACTTTTTTTTTTCAAAAGTTAAACACTGAAAATATTAAAAAAACATAAAAAAATACAATTAGTGCATGTATTCAAATAGATGTAGTTTTGATACAGTAAGTTGTACAGAATAATGTGTTCATATGTTTTAAAGATCTTGAATTTGTCTTGCTGGTGATATATTCTTTTGGTAGCTCTTTATGAAAAATTCTTTTTTAACCTGAAATTTTCAGTAACATTATTCATAGTGTTCGTAACAAATTTTTTTATATTTTTAGTGTAGTGTTAAGGCATTTTAAAGACTAACCGCCCATTCCAAGCATAACGCAAAACGGGTCCGTCTCATGTCTTTCGATTTGTTTTATTTTATGGGATAAAGGTTCGTATTAAAATTCTAAGAACATAAGTTCATTTATTTTTTTTTATCGCTATTCGTTGTAAAGTTATGGGCCTTTATAAAGGGTCCGCCAAATAATTTTTTTTTTTTGAAAATTCTATAAAAAAAACTACTTGATATTTTCTCAAATTTCTTTATTTGAAAGTACAATCCTTCCGGTTAATAATGGAAAATAATTTCATTCAAATGGCTGCCTCGGCTGGCCATGCAGTAGCCTACACGATCGGTCCAATTTTTAAGCACATTATCGATTGTGTGCAGCTGTATTTTACCAATGGCTTCACGAATATTGTCCTTTAAAGTGTCAATTGTCTCTGGCTTGTCGGCGTAACACTTATCTTTGAGGGCACCCCACAAATAATAGTCCAACGGTGTCAAATCGCAGCTCCGAGGTGGCCAAACGACATCAGCTCTGCGGCTGATAATGCGATCTTCAAAAACAGGGCGCAAAACATCGAGTGTAGCTTCGGCAGTGTGGCACGTAGCGCCGTCCTGTTGAAGCCAAATGTTGCCAATATCCTCCTCTTCAATTTTTTGTGAACAAAAATTCGTTCAACATGGCCCGATAACAATCGCCATTGACTGTAACGGCCACTCCTTGCTCATTTTCGAAGAAAAATGGCCAAACTATGCCTCTGGACCAAAATCCGCACCAAACAGTGACTCGTTTTGGGTGCAGCGGCTTTTCAATGTATGCGTGCGGGTTTTCTGTACCCCAAATGCGCCATTTTTGCTTGTTTACATACCCGCCAAGATCAAAATGAGCTTCATCTGAAAAGATGATTTTTTTGGCAAAATCGGCATCTTCTGTAAGTCGATCGCAGGCCCACTTCCCAGCGTTGTTCAAGCGTATACACAACCATATTCGTTCAGCGGAAGGATAAAACTAATTATCTGTCGAATTATACATGAGCTAAGCGTTACCATTCACGAAATAAGCACTAGTTGAAAAAAAACGTTAGATGGCGGACCCTTTATTCTGCAAATCGTACGAAAACGCCAGAATTGGAAAATTTTTAATTAATTGTATCTACGTCAGTTTTAATCCAATTTTTATAAATGAGAAACCGTTAGAAAGGTATTAGAAACTAGTTTCTGGAAAAAATATATAATTTTAAAATATTGTTTGTTAGATTTTTTATTTTTTAAATTTGAAGAAGAATGTTGCATTTAAGTCAAAAACAATTTTATGATGGAGCTTTTATATGTTTTTTTCGCAATTTCAATTTTTGTGCACATACATTATCATTTTGAGGCAATTTATCGCCTATAAATTTCATAACGGTAAAGATATTTGCAAAATTTTATCTGTAAAATGGTTTGTCTTATAAGGACCAACATTTTATTCATAAGTTTCGATGAACTTACACTTGACCTTGGTAGAGAAAACTGGTAAATACCGAAAAAAAACTTAATTTTTTTTGCTTTTATTTGTAAAAAGGTGAACAAAATTTTGATTGCCAAATTGAAGATTATTAAATTCTAACTGATTTTGTTTCAAAAAGTTTTAAAATCGGTCTCAAAAAAAAGTGATCAGATTTTCATTAGATTTTCATCGCATCGCCTCTGTGGTGCAGTGCGCTAGTGCGCGCTTGGACGGGTATCACAAAGATTTCTGATGAAGCCTTTAGCTGGGCCGAAATTGCAATAAAATCAGCTAGTGATTTTTTTCCTTTTCATATTGAAAAAACGTTGTTGTTGTAGTTTCTGTGGAAAGATTCGTTAGAACATTTGTTCTAACTTTGACCTAAGGCTCAATAAACGATTTTTAACTATCAAACATCTAGAATTTGTTTTTAAAATCAAGTATGATTTAAACTATCAAACATTTAAATTTGTATTTAAATCATTAAAATCAACATAATAAATAACAAGGTCATTTAGAAAAAACTTTAATATAAAAAATAAAAAATGTTTGGTTTTACAATTGTTGGCTTTATTTGAATACTAATGGATTTATTTGAATACAGCATATATTATTTTGGATGTTCAAGGGTATCAACATAAAAAAATTGAATTTTCGGTATAAAAATAGGAAATCTTTTTTAAAACATTTTTTTCAAAAATTCGTTAACAATAGCAATCGTTGGAATCCGAACCTAAAATTTTGTGGTATTCTTTAAAATTGACGCCTTAACACGACACTATATTAAAAAGATAAAAAATTTGTTGCGAAGACTATGAAAAATGTAACGGAAATTTTCAGTTTTTAAAAAAACTATTTATCGTAAAAATGCTACCAAAAAAAAAATACACCACCAAAAAGACACATTCAAGGTCTTTAAAATATATAGACTTTTTTCTGTATAACTAACGGTTTCAAAGTTACAGCTATTTGAATGCAAGCACTAATTGTATTTTTTTAAGGTTTTTTATATTTTTCGCAGTGTATAACTTTAAACCAAAATCTTAAATCCAAAAATTAGTACGCAGATATAATACTGTTCAGGAGAAATATCTACCTAGAGAGTCTCGTAATTTTCAAAAATAGTGATGTCAGAAACGTGAGCGATTTGACATGGAATCACCGATGTTATGATCAATTTTTAGTTTCCATAATTTTATGGTCAACGAAATTGCATGTATTATGAACGAATTTCTCTTAAAAGCGTTAACAAGTTGTAAGCGTTGATCATAAATTGGTATCAAGTGCTTATAACGAAGAACACAAAGAAAACAACACAGAAGCTTTGTTAGAAAAAGAAGCAGTACAGTTAATAATAGTGAATATTAAGGTTATACTTTATAAGAATTATTAATTATATGTACGAAGCAGTAAAGAAAAGAAAATATGTGAACAATTTTGACTACAGCCTGGTTTAAGTGAATAGAAAAAAAAAAAAAAATAATGTTAATGATAAATAATTAGTAGTGAATATATTAAGGTTATATTTTATAAGAAATTTTTATTACATGTATACTTTTGTATTATACATGCAATAAAATAACAAAAATCTTTAATTTTTCCTAAAAAGGTTTATTCAATTCAATATTAACTGCGCATTATCTATGAACCCTTTAGCAACACATCTTACGCCAGTTACGAATACTTCAGTAATACTTCATACTTTACGAACACTTTAGTAATCTTACACAAGTTGATCTTATACATATACAGCCTTATTCATAAACCCAATTTAGCATCTGTATAACTTTAAAAACGCTTTAAACAACAAAGCGTTATTCATAAACATAGCCTTGCACAACGTTGTTTAAGAGCTGCTTGACTTAAACACGAAAATTTTGCGTTTAAAGGCTGCGAAAGTCAATAATTTTGACAGCTCAACATCAAATGACAGCCCAATGAAATAAATCGCGCCAACATAAAATAAATTAATGCTTTTCTCTTAATTCTCAACTTAAATTTAAATAATCAATTAAATTTTAAGTCATCAATTGAAAATGACAAAAATAACAAAGAAGTGCAGTGCCATAGTAAATGTTTTAATAAACTGTGTAAAAAATAAGTTCTGGCTCTACAATCACGCTGCTTCGTTGTGAATCCGTCGCGAGAATATCGGCTGCTCCATAGTGAGCTAAACAAACAGCCAACTAAAGTTTGTAGCTAGCAGAGTGCAAATCCGTAAATCCTTTATATCGGAACGTCTTCGCTATGCTGCTACTACTGCCGCTTAACAATTGCAACTGCTTTCTGTCGAGCATCCACCTGCTGCTGTTCCACCTTTCAAGTTGAGTTGACATTGGTTTAGCTTTTTTATAAGTTGTGTCAGCAAATGTAAGCAATACACTTGCTTATAATAGTATTATTAAATAATAGCAATAACTCTCTTTTTTAAAATTTTTTTGTTGGATTATATGGATTTTGGCATCCTTAATCCAAATATTGCTGTTTTTTCCAGTGTTACAAGAAATTTGGAACGCTTTATGGGTATCGAAAGAAAGGTAATGCGAGTACCTATTCAACGAGGTATCAAACATAAAAATCCATGCCTTTAATCATTAATCATTCTTTAATCATTATAAGATATAACTCTTTTTATTTTTACAATTTGCCTGAAAAACAAGTGTTTTCCCCTTATAAAAAGATAATTATATCCAGAAGTACTGTAGGCAGCGAAGCCGGTGTTGGACTTACTGAGGGTTGTACTCCCTAAGCAGTGGCCAAAGGTCGCCAATTAACAAGAGAATTATATACAGAAATACTGTAAGCAGCGATATTTAGCTTATTTAAGCAATATCCATAAATGTGATCTTGTTAAATAAGTAAATGCAGTGCAGTTTAATTTTATGAAAATTGTTATAAAAAACTGCGTGATTTTAAGTGTAAAAAGGATTATATCATAAAAAGTATGCATGGGTTTTAATGTTTGATACCTCGTTGAATAGGGCTCGCATTACCTTTCTTTTGATACCCATAAAGCGTTGTTGGAACACTGAAAAAAAGCAAGATTCGTAAGCCATTTTTCTATAACTTCTTAACAAATTGCGAGCGGACCAAAATTTTCAGATTTTGATTTAGGTCAAAATCCATATACTCCGCAAAAAAAATAAAAATTACAGTTGTCGCTATTCTTGAAATGTTCTCTACATATTACTTCTTAGCAAGATGTAGCTTATACCAGAAATAGCGTTTATTTATTTTTAGTTTTATAAACTTCAGATCTGTTTGGTTATTGTGCTTTTTATTTATAAAGCTAAAAATGCCTTTCGGTTATGAGGGTTTTGTCAACGTTGTTCACATGATATAATTTTTTAATGAGAGTCCTGTACCACAAATAAAGGTGTACAGAAAACGATTTAATCCTATGACGGAACTGGCGAAAAAAGTTTCGTCAAAAATATCGTTTTTCTACAGCAAATATGGAAAAACTAATAAATATTGTGCGTTCGGACATTGGGTCATGTGAATAAAAAATCAGCAAATGCTTTTACTGAATTTTTCTAGTAAAAAGTATGGATTTAGTGAATAAAAAAAGCTATATAGATATAGCTTAAAAAGCTTAAAGCTATATAGATATAGATATAAAAAAAGCTATATAGATATAGCTTTTTTTATTCACTAAATCCATACTTTTTACTAGAAAAATTCAGTAAAAGCATTTGCTGATTTTTTATTCACATGACCCATTGTGCTGCGAAATTCCAGCCTTCATTTTCGTGCCTCGCCACTGGCACCGGATTTGGGCAAGATTCCCTTTTGATGTGCTTACTTGATTGAATCTAAAATAAGATTTTATTAATTATTTCAAATATTTAATTACAAAATACCTTTACGACTCCAGGATCTTTCCATGCATCTCGCTTTTGTCTGGACGTGTTTGTATTCACATTCTTATTTTCTATGTAGTTGATTTTTTTCGTTACCAGCTGTCGAAGAAGTAACTTTATTTGGACAAAGAGCAAGCTGCAATTTGTTAATAAAAGTATGAAAAATATAAAAGGAGTAACCTTATCAGTTGAGTCCCAATTTTGAGATCGCTTTCTTTTTGCTTCAGGTTCCATATTATTTCTTTGTTTGTTAAAAAAAACTGCTTGAAAATTATTTTGTTGAAAACACAATCAACTGATTGAAAGTGAAAAAAAAAACATATATTGAAAAAATAGGTTTCGCTGTTCTTAGACACGAACCATGCTTAGTTACACAATGAATAAGAATTACTTATTAATAACAATTTAAGCAACGTTGCATAAAGGCCGCGTTAGTCGTTAAACAGAGAATAACTAAACAATCGTTAAACAGGTTAAGAAAATCTATTGAATAACAGTAGTATGTATATGGGGGTTCTGGACCACTTTTTGTATGTGAAAAATGTGCACTTTATTTGTCTCTTTCGCACTCATTGAAAAGGTATCTTTCTTCTCGCTCTTTTTTACAAAAAAGTCTTATGTGTCATCCTTTAAAATAAAAAAATTGGTGTATACTTTTAGGGGCATAAAGAAAATATAAAAATGTGCAGTATTTCTGTCTCTTTGAAATAAAAAAAATGGGTGCATACTTTTAGGGGTACAAAGAAAATAGCGCATGTGTCACCAGTGAAATAAAAGTGTGTGACTTGTGTGTGTGTGTGTCTGTCGCCCTGCTTGTCCATAATTGTGCGCTCGTCAGGGGGGGGGGGGGCTTGATGCCTTGGGATTGGAATTTGTCAAGTGTAACTTGTGAGGCGTGCTTTGCGGCTTGTCAGCCGCGTGTTTGTTGTTGTTTTTTTAAGGGTTTTATCACAATTGTTCCTACATATGTGATATTTACTATGATTTTTTAATTAAATTTTTCTTGTAATATAAAATATAAAAAATAAAAAATATTGTTCCAACATAATACCTTCCAATAAATTGCAAATAAAACAAACCATTTTTAAGTATTTTTATTTATTTATTTATTTATTGTTTTTGTGTTTCATATTTAACATATTAGCATGAAAAACAATTAATTTTGTGTTTTAATTATTTCTTCATGCTTTTAGTTCTATTTTATTCGTACATTTATGTATATGAAATTCATTATTAATAACCCTAATAAATGGAAATAATTGTTTTGTATATATTTTCAGATTATCACTTATCTTATACTTATAACCAATTCCTATTAATTCTTTTGAAAACTTATTTTCATAAAACCATTCAATGTTGGAAGAGATATTTAATTTTAATTCTGAATTTGATGTGGGGAGTAGTTTATGATTTTCATCAAATAAAATTTGCTCATTGCACCAATTTCGGATTAAATCTTGTCAACATCTCGAGAACTGTTGAAATTTATATTAAATTCTAGAGTATTTTTTTGTTTACTACCATTAACAGTAAACGATTTTAAATTAAATATATCTGGAGCATGTAAATAACTTTTTATTGGATATATTATAGGAGTTGATGATGAGCACATACAATTATTCCGTTTGGTTTGAATATTTTGATGTTGCTGCATTCGATTTTTCTGTTTGCTTGGTTTTTTTAAATTTTTTCAGAGGTGGCTCTGCTTCAAGACTGTTTATAATATTATTGGCTTCCACAGTGTTCTCATCTTTTTTCTTCATCTCTTTATTTAAATCCTCATAAAATTTTAAGATGGCATCATCAATATCCTTGTCACTTCCCGAAACCACATACTTATTCATTTTTTTTTGTTTAACGTAAGCTGAATTTTGATTTGAAACTAATAAATTTTTAAAAATGTTGAATCTATTTATACTTTTCAATTCGGCGTTAATTCTATAGTTTGATCTTATTTATTAACTGAAACTTTAGATAGTATACCTGTGTTAAAAAATAATATATTGTTATTAATTGATGCTAAAATAAATTTAAGATTTAATCCAAGAACAACAACAACTCTGAAACCTTATTCACAATTATAGTGTAAAATCAAGCAAATACAAAACGAAAATGAAATATTTATTGTGTTTTATTTAAATGTTTGTTCTAGGGAATATATATTAACCCGAATCACCCTGAGTACATTTTTTTTAAATTTTCAGAATGACCTGTTAACGCAAATATAAAATGATTTGAACTAAAATAAGAACATTTTAAGTGTTTGTGTTTGCGTTGCCATATGGCAACGACACGGTGTTTCGGGTTAAAATCCATAAAATCCAATTTATAAAAAAATGCAGTATCTTTATAACTATTAATTAAATCTTGCACTGAATCTATCGCAAACACATTCACTTTTAAAATCATTTTTTGTTTTCTTGGTTCAATAGTAAAATACCTGTGTTTAGAGTTGTATCCATATGTTTTCTATGTCCAGCATCCATACTTGTATTATCTTCTTCGCAAAATTCTTCCAACTTTAAAATGATTGCTTTTTCCCAAATCTGCTTAAAATTTGTATTTAACCACACATGATTCCAAAACGTGTAGTTTTCCATATAAGATGTAGTATGTATCTACTGCAGTTATAGTTTCCTCTTAGTTATTATTATTTGGTCTGCCAAATAATGTATATCTTCAGTCCTACCGATATTTTCGAAAAGAATCTCCATTGTGAAATGCTTTTCTTCTACGACTACATTTTTTTATATACAACTTTACAAAATTAAAATTTTTATACAACGTAAATTATGATAATAAAAATTCTTGTAAGATTAAAGGATGTTGTTCGCGTCATTAACGTTTTTCCCACTTTAATATATTCCAATTTCATAATTTCATTTTAAATATTTTCTTTTCTGAAACGATAATTGTACTTGAATTATTTACCAGAAAACACACTGAATTTAAAGTAGTTTTACATCATTGTTTGTACGTATACATTGAACACAGCCTTCCGCTGTAGCTCCATCCGAGCTCCATTTTCGGAACGCTGGTTTCCGCCCTTTTTTGCGCTCTCTTGTGTTCTAACCAGCCAATTGTAAGGTTGTAATTTTCCATATACAATTTTGAAAACCCTAATTTTGAATAAAAATTATTAACTCTATTAAAAACCTATAAATCGCTTTAATAATTGAAATATACTCTGGATATATAAAAACCATCACACGGGAGTTTGTTATCTCAGCCAATAAAGGGATTCTACCACAAATTTCAACAAGGAATTATTTTCGGAAAGTGTGAGTTCAGCGGTAAACATTGGTCCTTCGAGTCACCCAGAATCAAGTCAAAACTCCTAGTTTGAAGGAAACACAATTCCATTGGTACAATTGGAACAATCGGTATCTACGTGAACACATCCAGAAGCGATTCTACATCAATGAAGAATAAATCCACCACGAGGTAACTTTCTTTTATAATACATATTCAGTGGTATATGAATGCCGCCATTATTAATCTTTGCGAAAAGAAAAAAGAATTAGTTCCATTGAAAGTAATAAATTGAAAATTATTGTGAAAATTATTATTGAAATTGAAAATAAAGTGAAAATTATTAAATAGTGGCAAAGTGTGGAGTGTAAACTAAAAATTACACAAACAAAAGAACAAAAGAAAAAATTGTCCAAACGTGCAACAAATTGGCCAACGGAGCGCCAACAACACTTGTACACAGCAGCGACAAAGTGCCTTCAAATCATTGGCTGCACCAGGGGCGGCGAGCGTAATATAGACGACAACACAGCGGAGAGGGAGCTCCAAGGAACAGGCAACTGCAAGGAGATCTTGTTTGAAGCACAAGGTCAAAGGTACACGTTTGAGTTAATTTTTAATTATACACACACACACTCACACACACACTACTTCACATGCACAAAAGCAATCACATAAAATTTACGTGCTATAACACATTATTATAAATATATTTCACAATATATATGTACATAAATTTGATTCACACAGGCAAAATCTGGAAAGCAAGTTTGGTAAATTTGGTAAAATTAAATAAAATCGGTTGTGTGCTAATTAAAATTTTTTCGTGATATTCCGTCTCATATACACAAAAGTACAAATATTCAATACAATATAATAGCACAAAATATACCAAAAACATTGCGAATACTAACATATATATTTCATCATAAAAGTTGCAGTAACCAACACACATACATGCACAGGCAAAACTAGCACAACACACTAAACATTTTATGGTTTTAAAAAGAAAAAAAAAATATACAATAAATCTCATTTAATTTCTATATATATATATAGTATTATCTCATATCATTTTTTCAGCTCTATAATATTAGCTACAAAGTAGACACGGAACACTCAAGCAATCCATCATATTTATAAATATATAGATATATATATTGATGGATGCAATACATTAAACGTGCATGGATTTGCAAAAAAAGTATTGATAGCTAGTGGTCACTTTGTAGCAACACAAAATAATACACATTTGCTATTATTTACACGTTTTCTTAATTGTCTCCAATTCAGTGCTACCACTGTATGGTAACTGATAATTTGCTTGTTAAAAAAAAAAAAAAAATATTGTTCTCGCGTATTTAGAGTTGCCATCTCGCGCAGCTACTAAATATTTTCAACTCTTAAAAGAATTTAGTCGTTGCTCGAAATATTTGGAAATTCAGTGCTACAACTCTTGGCTACCTGAATATTCATTTGTTAAAAAAGTTTTCTCGCATATTCAGAGTTGCCATCTCGCGCAACTACTGAATAATTTTGAATCTTGAAAAGATTTATTACTTGTGCTATTCTCGAAACTTTTAATTTGAAAATTCAGTGCTACCACTCGTGGCTACCTGAATATTTGTTTGCTCAACACTATTGCTCTCGCGTTCTCAGAGTTGCCATCTCGCGCAACTAGTGAATATTTTCGTCACTTAAAAAAAAAAAAATACTTATCCATACTTCTCAAAATTTTCCAAAGTTAAATTATTCTCGCGTATTCAGAGTTACCATCTGGCGCAACTGCTGAATCTTTCCGACTTGAAGAAAAATTTGTTATAAAATCGACATTTTTTCAAAAAAAAAAAAAAAAATTTTTTCTCTACAAGATCAGTGCTCATACTCTTGAGTATCTGATTTAATTGTTCTTAAAAATTTTTTCTCGTGAATTCAGAGTTGACATCTCGAGCAACTGCTGAATATTTTAGAAATTTTTTCTAAAATCTCCAATTTTTCAAAAAAATTTTTTTTTTCTCTACAAAATCAGTGCTCATACTCTTGAGTATCTGATTTAATTGTTCTTAAAAATTTTTCTCGTGAATTCAGAGTTGCCATCTCGAGCAACTACTGAATATTTTAGAAATTTTTTCTAAAATCTCCAATTTTTCAAAAAATTTTTTTCTCTACAGAATCAGTGCTCATACTCATGAGTATCTGATTTAATTGTTCTTAAAAATTTTTTTCTCGTGAATTCAGAGTTGCCATCTCGAGCAACTGCTGAATATTTTAGAAATTTTTTCTATAACTATCCAATTCTTCAAAAAAATTTTTTCTCTACAAAATCAGTGCTCATACTCATGAGTATCTGATTTAATTGTTCTTAAAAATTTTTTCTCGTGAATTCAGAGTTGCCATCTCGAGCAACTGCTGAATATTTTAGAAATTTTTTCTATAACTCTCCAATTATTCAAAAAAAAAATTTTTTCTCTACAAAATCAGTGCTCATACTCTTGAGTATCTGATTTAATTGTTCTTAAAAATTTTTTCTCGTGAATTCAGAGTTGCCATCTCGAGCAACTGCTGAATATTTTAGAAATTTTTTCTAAAAATCTCCAATTTTTCAAAAAAAACATTTTTTTTCTCTGCAAAATCAGTGCTAATACTCTTGAGTATCTGATTTAATTGTTCTTAAAAAATTTTTCTCGTGAATTCAGAGTTGCCATCTCGAGCAACTGCTGAATATTTTAAAAATTTTTTATAAAATCTCCAATTTTTCAAAAAAAATTTTTTTTCTCTACAAAATCAGTGCTCATACTCTTGAGTATCTGATTTAATTGTTCTTAAAAATTTTTTCTCGTGAATTCAGAGTTGCCATCTCGAGCAACTGCTGAATATTTTAGAAATTTTTTCTAAAAATCTCCAATTTTTCAAAAAAAACATTTTTTTTCTCTGCAAAATCAGTGCTAATACTCTTGAGTATCTGATTTAATTGTTCCTAAAAAATTTTTCTCGTGAATTCAGAGTTGCCATCTCGAGCAACTGCTGAATATTTTAAAAATTTTTTATAAAATCTCCAATTTTTCAAAAAATTTTTTTCTCTACAAAATCAGTGCTCATACTCTTGAGTATCTGATTTAATTTTACTTAAAAAGTTTTTCTCTTGAATTCAGAGTTGCCATCTGGGCAACTACTATTAATTAATACGAAATTAATTTAAACATCCCGGTCCAGAGTTGTCAACCCCGTGCAACTTCTGAAGTAACACTTATCACACTACTTCTCAATAGTAAAGTGATAAGTCATCTCACTATACGTTGCCACGTTGGATTCCAAGTCAACTCGTGTGCTCAGGTCATCGGTCAAAATGAGCATCAAACAAAAATTCATTTTTACTTCTGACAACTTGGTCGAGTTTTGCTCGAAGTTTGAAGACATCAACGTCGACGATCACACAGACTCAAGTGTACACGTACAGCTTCTCGACCTGGATCAAAGGTGGGCCAGACTCAATGACGCCTATGCAGAAGTGATGATCGCAGAGGACTCAGTAGCAGATGACGCGTTCAAGTGTTCAACAAGGACAAAATACAGCACGTGTGTGGATACATACCACAGATGTAAGGCACACATGATGGACCTAGGGAAGTTGTTCGAAAATGAGATGGTCAAACCAACTCATAGCACTACTCTCAACCATTCCCAAGCTCAAGACAACGCAATCGCCTGTATCAAAGTACCACCGTGTGATACAGAAATATTCTACGGAAGCTACGAAGACTGGCCATCCTTCCGAGATATGTTCACGGCAGTCTACACTAATCACCCTAAACTCACACCCGCTCAAAAGCTGTATCACCTACGCAATAAAACCCGTGGCCCGGCGGGAAATATTGTCAAAAGGTATCAGCTTTGTGATGAAAATTTTTCGTTGGCGTGGGAGGCTCTACGCTCACGCTACGAAAATAAAAGGATACTGGTGGACAACCAGCTCAAAATTCTATTTGGCATCCCAGCTGCAACAACAGAAAACAGTGGAGCGATCCAGAGGATTCAGTCGACAATAAACGACTACCTCGCCATGCTATCGGCGCAAGACGTCTGTATCGATCATTGGGACCCAATTCTGATCTATCTATGCTCATCTTAGTTGCCGGAGGAGACGTTAGCCCTCTGGGAGCAATCACTCACATCAAGGCGAGAATTCCCTACATGGCTACAGATGGACGAATTCCTAACAGCTCGATACGAAGTAGTCGAGAAATTAAACAGCATAAAAGGAGCTAAACCCAAATGGTCTCCACCCGCTGCTCAAAATCGAAACCAACCAAATACTTCCAATAACCGGAACACCAACGCTCACTACCCGCAAAACCACTCTCAACAAAACTCGAACCATAGGTTCAATGTGCAAAATTTTCACTCGGAAAATAATGCACAAGTTCTCTCTGCCCAAAATGTCGGCAGCAACACGCTCTTCGACTGTGTCCACAGTTCAAAACTCTTTCTGCTCAAGAGAGGAACAAATTTGTTACCCAAAACAAAATTTGTTCTAATTGTTTAGCGTATTCACACACAAAAAGAGAATGTCAAAGTTCATACTTGTGTTTACATTGTAAAAAACAGCATCACACTATGCTGCATGTAAACCATCAAGCAAACTCTGACAATCCCCAAACACCGTCCACTTTTCCATCTCGCCCAACTTCTTCGATGCATATCGAAACGACGGCGCAAAACTCTTTATCCGCTAATGAAATCTCTTCTGACTCTCATCACGAAAAAATTGCTCAAGTCAGCACTCACTTTTCTGCCAATGAGGAGAAAATTATATTACCCACAGCCCTTATCCACGTATTGCATTTGGGAGAAAGTTTTACTCTAAGAGCTCTGATTGATCAGGGCTCTCAAAAAACGTTTATTTCTGAACGAATTAAAAACCTTCTCGCACTTCCAACCCAAAAAATTCTCACCAATATCTCTGGCATAGGTGGTCAGATGGTTGGCAGCTCCAGCCAAATTTGCATGCTTAAAATTGTAACGAAAGATCTCAGCTTTCAACTAGACGTGCAAGCAATTGTCTTACCCAAACTTACCAGCTTATTGCCATCTAGCACCTTCTCGAAACCTAATTTTAGAGAGCTGGAAGGCTTAAAACTCGCCGATCCTAATTTCTATTTGCCAGGTCAAATCGACATGCTAATTGGAAGTGATGTTAAGTCACCAAGTCTTTTACTCGAGGGCTTGCGGTCAAACGTTTTCGGTGGACTTCTAGCCCAAAACACGGTCTTTGGATGGATATTAAGTGGCCCTCTCACTGTCCAAAGTTGCTCATTTTCGACTCAAGTTTCATGCGTCACTGAACCCTCTATAAGCGACCTTGTTCGCCAATTTTGGGAGCTAGAAGAAGTACCAACAAGCCGAGCTGTCTCAGCTGAAGATGCGTTTTGTGAAAGCTTGTATAAACGCACTACTTTCCGTCAAGCTGATGGTCGGTATGTGGTCAAGCTACCTTTCAAGAAAACCTTTGATTCTCAGCTGGCATTAGGTGCTTCTCGTTATGTTGCCCTGCAGCAATACAAACGCATCGAGCTCAATCTCAATAAAAACACACAATTAAAACCTCAATACAACCAAGTGTTGCTGGAATATTTAACCCTTAACCACATGCAAGAAGTTTGCTCTAATGAAATTGTATGTGATGGAAAATATTTTTCATTCTATCTCCCGCATCATGCGGTAATTAAACCAGCCAGTACCACCACGAAAGTGAGAGTAGTTTTTAATGCCTCAAAGGCTTCACAAAGCGGGCACTCTCTCAATGACGTACTTTGTACTGGTCCTACTCTTCAAGCTGACATCATGACCATTATCCTCAATTGGCGATTATATCGCTTTGTCTTTAATGGCGACATTGAAAAAATGTATCGTCAAATAATGGTGCATGAAGACGATCAAGACTTTCAACGGATACTCTTCCGTCCCGACCCTTCTCAATCTATAAAAGATTATTGTCTCAAAACGATAACCTTTGGTGTTAATTGCGCCCCGTACTTGGCCATTCGAACTTTGCATCAACTAGCTGAAGATTGCAAAGACGAATTTCCATTAGCTTACCCCATACTCAAACGTGAAACCTACGTAGACGACATCTTGTCCGGCGGTCACGACTTGCATTCGGCTCTGAATGCCCAAACCCAAATAATAAGTGCGTTAAAGTCGGCTGGCTTACCACTTAGAAAAATCATCGCAAATCATGCTGATCTCTTACAGCATCTTCCTACTCAAGATCTGCTTGATGACAATTTTTTAAAATTCTACGACACAAGCTCAACAAAAACTCTCGGGATAAAATGGAATGCGATAAGTGACTCCTTTTGCTACTCCATTAAACCCGTTACTCTAACGGGATCCGCTACAAAGCGACAAATTCTGTCGGCTGTAGCATCCCTTTTTGACCCCGCTGGATGGTTAGCCCCAATCATCGTTCAAGCGAAAATGCTTATTCAACAACTCTGGATTGAAGGCGTAGACTGGGACGAATGCGTTAAGCCCATGTCATTAGTCAAATGGAATGAATTTGTCGAAAATTTGCCTTCCATTGAGCAAATAAGAATTCCAAGATGGATTGGGTTTGTTCCTCAACACAAAATTCAAATCCATGGCTTCTGTGACTCCTCCGAGAAGGCGTACTGTGCGACTCTGTATTTGCGCACTTGCGACTCTAAAAACGTAATCAGTTCTCATTTGTTGGTCGCAAAAAGCAAAGTCGCTCCACTTCAGACTATAAGCTTACCTCGTCTCGAATTATGTGCGGCAGTACTTTTGTCCAAACTAGTTAAACATATACTTTCAGAACTCAAATTTCCATCCCTTGAACTTTTCCTGTGGTCTGACTCATCAATTGTGCTAGCCTGGCTTGAAAAACCCCCATACACATGGAAAACGTATGTAGCAAACCGAGTCTCAGAGATTTTAAATAACGTCAAGAATGCAACATGGAGGCACGTTGCATTCTAAAACTCAGCAGATCTCGGCACACGAGGATGTTCTCCGCCTCAACTCATTGACAATTCTCTTTGGTGGCAAGGCCCTGGTTGGTTACTCCAAGAAGCCAACAAATGGCCTAGTTACAAGCCACCGGCCCTTGTGGTGCCTGAAACTAAAAAGGTGGAAGTTCTCCATACTTTTACTCCCGACGATGATCTACTCAATAGATTTTCCTCTTACCCGAGAGCTATGCGCGTCATCGCATATATTGTCAGGTTCATTCATCGCTGTTCACCCACATACCGAGCAAATCGCATAAAAAACTCGGGAGAATTATCTCAAAATTAAATAAATTTCGTTAAAATACGATTGATAGTACAATCTCAATTAATATATTACCCTGAAGAATGTAAAAATCTCAAGACTTCTTTACCTATCTCCAATAAAAGCTCCCTGCTGACACTCAATCCATATCTGGACCCAAATTCTGTACTGCGAGTAAATGGTCGGTTAGCAAATGCCGCACTCACTTTTAATGAAAGGCACCCCATTATTTTACCAGAAAAATCTCGCCTCTGTAGTCTTATCCTCGATTTCACTCACAAAACGCTTCTCCATGCAGAGCAGCAACTCATGCTGAGAGCGGTTCGACAGGAATACTATATTCCAAAACTAAAAAACAAAATCAAGCACTGTATCTTTCAATGCAAAGTGTGCACGATCTTCAAAAAAAAGGTGCAATCTCAAATAATGGCTGCTCTTCCTCCTGAGAGAGTCAATTTTTCACTTCCCTTCACGAATACTGGAGTTGATTTCGCTGGCCCTTTTGAGCTAAAGAGCTCAATGCTTCGTAAAGCTCCGTACCTCAAAGGATACGTAAGTGTTTTTGTTTGCTTCTCCACCAAAGCTATTCACTTAGAAGCTGTCTCTGATCTCTCGTCGGAAGCCTTTTGTGCTGCTTTCGCACGCTTCATTGGTCGGCGTGGTCTCCCACACAAGGTGTTCTCCGACAACGGCCGTAATTTCGTTGGGGCCGATCGAACCCTGCGCAAAGAATATGACCAATTCGTGAAAAAATCTGCTGAAGAAGTATCTAAACAATTCAGCGTCCACGGTTTTGAATGGTCTTTTATTCCCCCCAACTGCTCCGCATATGGGTGGACTGTGGGAGGCCGCGGTCAAGAGTTTTAAAATTCACTTCAAAAAAGTAGCACAGCTACAAAGGTTTACCTTTGAAGAGTTCTCAACTCTTCTCATTAGAATTGAGGCAGTTCTAAATTCACGACCCCTATCTCCACTAAGTGAAGACCCTTCTGAACTCTTACCATTAACGCCCGGCCATTTTCTTCGAGGAGCGCCATTGGTAGCTATACCCGAGCCCCCTAAGGAAAATCTCTCGCTAATTAATCGATGGGAAAAAGTTAAAATTCTCTATCATCAGTTTAGCCGTCGATGGAAAGAAGAATACCTTTGTGAATTGCATAAAAGGCATAAATGGAAACACCCCAAACGTGACCTCAGCATCGACGATTTTGTTGTTATTAAGGACGAACTGCTCCCGCCAACTGAATGGCGCCTAGGTCGCATCATCAAAACGTATCGCGGTACCGATACTCGAGTTAGAGTAGCGGATATAAAAACTCAGAACGGAATCATAACTCGACCCATAGTAAAATTATGTATCCTTCCTTCGGTTTAATTATGATCTCATTCCCTTTTTCTCTAACTTATTCATCCTCCAACCAAACACTCTCACATTCCATAGTCAATTACGCATATACTCCTATTCACTCATATATCTCACGACATATTCTGATTTGGTTTTGCCTCTCCTATAATACAAGTTTCCAATTATTAATGATATTTTCCCTCTTCCAGCTTCCAGAAGTGCCAGCTGTGTCGCGAGCACCACTCGCTGCGAAGGTGTAAACGGTTCCTGGCGATGACTGTGCCTCAGCGAAGACACGCCGTGCGCAAACATGCGTATTGCTTTAACTGCCTGGCACGGTCGCATGACATTTGGGAGTGCACTTCCCGCATCGAATGCCATGTGTGTGGTCTTCAGCATCACACCCTGCTGCATCCGGACAAACATCCACGGATAATCTACGATTTGACACCGACACCAGCCAGGCGAGTCGCCTGCCAAAAGGTAGCAGCAAAGCGCGCACCGCCGTCCAAATGCGTGCGAACAACGAGCCACGATGGTAAATGGTATCCGCGCGCAAGTCCACGGGATTGTTTGGCAAAGGCCATCAAGGCACTAGAGAGGTTGCAGGAGCTACTTTAAATATTGCACCAGTGCAAGGCGCGCGCGATGTTCGCGTCATTAACGTTTTTCCCACTTTAATATATTCCAATTTCATAATTTCATTTTAAATATTTTCTTTTCTGAAACGATAATTGTACTTGAATTATTTACCAGAAAACACACTGAATTTAAAGTAGTTTTACATCATTGTTTGTACGTATACATTGAACACAGCCTTCCGCTGTAGCTCCATCCGAGCTCCATTTTCGGAACGCTGGTTTCCGCCCTTTTTTGCGCTCTCTTGTGTTCTAACCAGCCAATTGTAAGGTTGTAATTTTCCATATAAAATTTTGAAAACCCTAATTTTGAATAAAAATTATTAACTCTATTAAAAACCTATAAATCGCTTTAATAATTGAAATATACTCTTGATATATAAAAACCATCACACGGGAGTTTGTTATCTCAGCCAATAAAGGGATTCTACCACAAATTTCAACAAGGAATTATTTTCGGAAAGTGTGAGTTCAGCGGTAAACAGATGTTATCAATTTTTGAAGTTTTATCTGTTCTATGCTTACATATTTTTTTCTTTTATTTTGTGGTTTCCTTTGATAATATTAAAATAATGCAGTTCTTCACTGCAATTTCATAGGAAGTTTGATAGTGAGCAAAACAATATTGTTTAATCGTTTCTATTATTCATTGCATTAAAAGGCGTATTAATAGCATTAAAGGGCATTATCAATTTTACGTTCTTGCCGTTCTAAGCTAGCATATTTTTTGTTTTGTGTTTTCCTATGATTATATTAAAATAATGCAGTTTTTCCCTATTTAATAGTGAGCAAAAGAAAATTATTAAAATTTTTGTATAAAAGCTGAAGCTTTTTACAGTTTCTTTCATAATTGCAATTGGTTTTTATGAGTTAATATAAATAAATTAAACTTGGAAAGTGGAGAACAGGAAAAATATCCTAAAAGCATTGAATGACCTTACAAGCAAAAGGAAGCGAAATTTTGCAAAGAGTATCATTCCACTAAGTAATATCCCACTTAACACTAAATTCACTATGCTGAAAGCGAAGAGGACAAACACTCAATTTAGATGGAAGATATAACTAGAACTGGAGGAAAACGTAATGTTTTTACCTGTTTACTACAATGAGATGAGTGACGATACCGTAGAGAATTTAAACAGCGGTGGATTCTTTATTGAAAAAATACTTATAAATTCAAATAATCCGAACTATTTCGAACTCAATTTTTCTTGCAATATGAAAAATAAAACAACATGAAATATATAAAAGAAAAAATGAAGCAATGTTTCAGTATAACATCTTGAAATAAAAAATCATATATAAAACGAAAATTTTAAAACTCTTTACTCATTTATTGTTTTTTTTTTTTTTTGTGAAATTGTTTTTTTACTATATATATAATATTAAGAGGTTAATTTGATATATATTTATGAAAAGATCAATTTTTACAACGATTTAAATTATATTTATTTGTATAAAGTTGGATTATTTTATTCGCCTCATCTTCCATGTGTTCAAATGATGTACAACAACAAGTGTCTGGACCAGATCTGCAATTATCATCTGACCACGGCCAGTTTTCAAAATGTTCACCAAATCGAGAATTAATTTTTCTCAAATTGTTTTTGGATTCCATTTTCGATTGAATGTTAACAAGTTTATTCTTTTCAAGTGAAAATGTTTTTAAAAAACTACAGATATCTTTGATAACATACATTTCCTTTTGAACTATTGTATGCTCATATGTAGAGTTTGATAGTAAGCATTAACATCAATGGTTGTTGGTTTTATAGCCTAATTTGACTGTTCATATTGTTCTTGTCGAGTTTCATCATCATTATATTCAAAACAATAGATATTAAGTGTACGTAATTCAGAATTCCTATAGTAGGAACATTTAATTCGTATTTCAAATGATTCATATTTTAAATTAAAATGACGATGAAAAATGCCTGAACTTTCATAAATTCCACCAATTTGCATTTCTTTCTCTATTACATTTCTCCTGAAAGCCTCAATTGCATCTTCAACAGAAAATGTCCTTTCTGGAGTTGGACTATTTCTATGATGACGTCCCACATTTTGTTGATAGTCTGAATCATCATTAGTACGCACTCTGTACGGATCTATCAATGTTGTGGTCGGTGATGGAGTGATCGTATTAATATCATCGTATTTAAGATTTTCCAATTGAAGGGTTATGTTTACTTTAATCTGAAGAGAAGTATTCGGAATTTGTATGATAAAACTAACTTGTTTTCCATACTCAGTAATATTTTCATTTCGTTGATTTAAATAATTTCCAGTTGGATAGCATACTATATGATGTATTTTTAATATATTTAAAGCAATAAATATAAATAATAAAAGTTTTCTTAAGATCATGTTGCTGTGTTGAATCTTTCCCCGTCTGCTACTTTTTAAGTAATAACCATGTTTAAAGTCTGTATGTAGTCTTTTACATCAATAATTTCCACCTTCAATGATTCATAATTTGGATCTTGAACTCGAACTCTCTGAATTTCACCATTACTTAGAACCATTTCTGTTTCAATTTCACGATATTCAAAGCATTTAATGCTCAATCTTCTCTCTTCAAATCTACTATCATAAGTACATCGAATTGGAATATCTTTATTTTCATATATGAGTTTAAAATGTCGATAAAATACTTCTTTAGAATCAATAATTCCACCAGTTTCATTTTCTTTTGTAATTAGATCATTACGGAAGGCTTCTATGGCTTCATGTACAGTAAAAAGTCTTAAAGGTTTTTCTTGAGTTGTACTCTCAAATTCTACAGTTGTTGTTGTAGACAATTCTGTTTCTATCTTGGTATTTGATAGTTCATTGATATTATGAGTTTTTTTATTTAAATATAACGGTTCAGTTTCTTTCAACAACAAAAATGATATTTTAATTGTCAAGACATTATTCTCAGGTTAAATTAAATTCAATACTTTTAGAATTTTGATTTATAATAGGTATTAAAGTATTTTCTAATTTCCAAATTGGTATATTGTACACATTTTTAAAATTAACAATAATGTTAGAATTAGGATAAATTTCATATTATGTTTTCTTCTTAGATATTCACACGTTCCAAAATTTCAGTCTAAAATGAGAAGAAAATCCAGTCTGATTGATTTTATATAGCAAGTTTTTTTATTATGTTTCATTTATTTATCATACAGATTATTACAACACATATATTCATATAAAATTAATGCAGTTTTTAAAGCACATCGTATTTGACACTGTTTCCTTGTTTTATTATTGTTGTTCTTGTTATTATTTTTGTTTTTAACGTGGTATTCGCATTGGCATGTTCTTGGATATATATTATACATATAATATTGATAAGTTTATTTCATTACATTGTGGAATATCTTCTATATTGAAAACACACTGTTTTAGAAATTCTTCGACCCACTTTTGCTTCTCTATCTCGTTGACAAATACTTTTTTATTCTTTAAAAGAGATCTTAAATAACTTTGAGTGTTCTTAAATGAGACGCTTCCATAATCCCATGATAAATTATGATGATTTAATTTTTACCAATTGGATTGACATTGATCATCTTCACCCAGATCCTTGCATTCGAATGGAGCTTTTATGTGGAAACAGTGGTATTCATCTTTATTTAAAACAAAGGCAATCTCCTTAAAAGCAAAGCGATTATCGTAGATTTTAAAACCTTGAACATCAACAGTTGTAAACATTGTGCTAAATAAATAGAACTAGTCTTCAGAACACTTATTTATATAGAACAAACACATTCGTATATGTTTTGTTTTACCCTTAGTATTATATTATTTTTTTAATAACATTTGTGAGCGGTACATATGCATAAATTTTATAGTGAATAACACAGTGTGTAATTTTTTAAGTCATGGCAAATAACCATATACGGACATCACTACGTGATAAAAGAAAAAAAAAAAGACCCCTGTCTCCCAGTTTTGCCCAAATTCCTCCAGGTTTTTTTTATGGGCCCCCAAAGATGTAATTTGATGCCTCGGTGTCATTTTTGCAAAAAAATTATCATTTTCTCAAGCTCATATCTTGCAAACCGTTCAGAATTTTGATTTATTCTCTGAAGCAAAGTTGTAGCTCTTGTCATAAAGAACTTGTGAACATATAAAATAAAAAAAACGTCATCTTCAAGGTCAAAATTGCAAAAAAACTTTAAAAAATTCATTTTTTTACCTTTTTTCTTCTGTTCAGGTCCATAGGTAGCAAACCGTTCAAAATACAAGGAAATATTCAACTACAAAAATGAACCTAAGACTTCCTTGGAATGATTCTTAACACCGTTTAGGTAGCCGCAAAAGTGAAAAATTTCCCGAAAATTTTTTAATTTCATTTGTTTTTTCTTTACTTCAATATTGAGATACTATAAAGCCTTTTCCGTAAGTGAAAAGGCATGTTGCAGGTTTCATTGTTATACTATTACTGATTTTATTAATCTTAGTTCTTAGGTGGTATGGGTTGACATTTAGAGTTAGGGTTGTAACAAAGAGTAGTAGCATAGATATTTAGTAATAATGATTCAGTGTTGTAGGGATTAGTAGTCTCAGCAGGGATGGCACTACAATACTATTTGTAGTATACAATACTATACAATACTATACAATACTATACAATACTATACAATACTATACAATACTATACAATACTATACAATACTATACAATACTATACAATACTATACAATACTATACAATACTATACAATACTATACAATACTATACAATACTATACAATACTATACAATACTATACAATACTATACAATACTATACAATACTATACAATACTATACAATACTATACAATACTATACAATACTATACAATACTATACTATTATTACAAAAATTATAAAAAAAAATATTCGCATTATGTTTAAATTGTTGATGGCCCTGGACTTGCAAATCGCACTCTCTTAAGTTGTGGATCCAAATCGTCGTCCGAATCGTCCGAATCTGACTCTGATTCAGAACTTATGGTGTCCACAGGCACGTTACTTCCAGACTGCCCTCCATCATCAGCTTTTTTTTCTTCAGATACTTCATTAACATCATACAGGGTGATCTTGTGACTCCACCAACATACCTGAAATGAATTAGAAAAGAAATAAAAAAAATAATGCAAAACAATGCATCAATAAAATTGATATTACCTCTGCAAGCAATGCGTCGAGTTTTTTGCCTTTGTAACGTTTTTACATGGGCATTGTGGTTTGCTGAAACCGTTCTCCTTGCTCATCGGATTCGGTAGGGAGTTGTTTGATAAAATCGTCAAAATGAAAATGAAGAAAATGCAGCTTTAATGTCATCGATGTGCCGATTTTCTCAAAATAATACATCATTTCTTTCACCCATTCTCTTGCTTCCGGTTCCGCGTCTCGATCCCCTCCCAAGACTCAAAGTTGCTCTTGAATAGTTTTCTAATGTCAGGGCCATTAAGTACGCCTGTTAAATGAAGACAAAAAATAAAGACAGAAAAGAAAACATTAACAAAGTGAAAATAGTACAATGAGGTGAACAAAAATTCGTTTTAAATTTACTACAATACTTTTTTTAATTTTGTCATCGCTACGCTTTGGGAAAACGCTTTTCAAATAGTCGAATGCGTTTGGACAATTTACAGCGGCCACTTCGATGAATTTTTAACAATTCCCAATTTTATGTGGATCGGTGGCAGCAAGATATCTTGAGTATTGTCTATTAAAGGTGCATTCCTCAATTTATGTTGTTTCATTTGTTCCTGCACACTTCCTCTTGGTCTCCACGAATTACATTGGTATTGATTCAGAGGTGAGCGCGAATCCCAATTACAAAGAAAACAAAAGAATTTTGAAAAGCCGCCCTTATCGATGATCCCTTGGAAAATGTTGATGACCTTCAAATCACATTTTTTTTGCTTCTCGTGTCTTTTTCATCGTTGGTGTGTTTGTTCGTGATACAGAATAATGCACTTAGAGTGTAGAGGCTCTGAAATTCAGCTTGCCGTTTGCGGTATGCCGTAGAGTTCACATTACCATGGGTGAGTTTTCTTTGCTTTAAAAACGCTGTCAAAAATATGGCAAGTCGCTGCGATAGACCCAATATGGCCACAATGAAATCCATTTCCATTTGTGTTATTAGTTGTTGTCCATCTCTTCCCTGTTGGGGCTCATAATCGGTATCAAATGGATCTTCATAAGTAACACCACTTGCTCTAGTCATTCCTGTACATTCTGTACTACGATCTGGAGTTGGCGGCCTTGGTGATACAAAATTTTCAGGTGCAAGCACTGGTAGTGTGGTTGTTACAGTTGCTTAATAACTTTTGTTCCTCTCAGCATATCGATTTAGACCACATGTGTAATTTACGCATGCATAGCAACTGGTTTTTGTTGAAACCATTTTACCGGCTTACAATACTTCACACTATGTTTGCCTCCACTCAACCATGCCATGAGATTGTTATAACATTGGCGACACACTGTATTAGGTGTGTAATTTTCACCGGTTAAGTCTACTTCGTCGAAAAACTACTTATATGCTTTCTTGAATTGACTAGTTAAAAGATTCTTTTCCTTTTGCAATGTTGTAGAACTTTTTTCTGATTTGATGACCGCAAACGTAGCAAAATAAATCAATATTTTCACACTGCATATTGAAATTGTCAGTTGCCAATGTTGTGTGCGAATTATGCTGTAGCACTTTCACTTTTTTTACTTTCATTTTATAACTTTCACCGCTGAGCTATCGTTGACGTCGCGCTGTGTAATGCCTCGATGTGAGCGTCGTGTCGCTTTTATATTGCGTGCTGCGTCCCTTGTTGCGTGTGCTGAGCTTACTGCATTGCCTGTGCTGCTGCGGTCGGTGCGTGATACCTAAGCGCTACCTAAACGGTGTTAACCCTTGGACAAACACATGGTTCTGGCAAGGCATATTTCATTTGTGGACGTTAATTAAACATACAAGACATTAAAAATGACAAGAGCTACAATATGAATTCAATGCAGATGTTTGCTTCCAGGTAGTTTTTTGATAGAAGTTTTTTTGATTTTATATGTTCGCAATTTCATCTTTATGACAAGAGTTAAAGTGTGTTTTCAGGTATTTTTTTTATATTTTGTGTTGTTTTTATGTGAATTCAATGCAGATGTTTGCTTCCAGGTAGTTGTTTGACAGTTTGGGCACGGGAACTCACCCACCAGCTTGAGAATTTTTATTAGAATGCACTTCTATCAGTGAAGGTACAGTGCACTCACACACTCGGCCTCCTGACTGACAATTATTTACGTTCAAAGTTTTGAAATCAACTTTTTTTTTAAGAAATTGCTTATTTTCTAACACTTCAATTGTTTTTTTACTAGGGCTGTTTTTGAGAAAACTAGATTTTTATTAAAAAAGTGAGGTTAAAAAATCTTTTTTTTTTAGTTTGCCCCAATGAGTTAATAAAAATTAACATATTTATATACAGATTTATAGCGTTTTTAAAGGTCTTCTCAACGATACCCATCTCAACCAGATTAGATAAGAAATGGGTGAGATATAAGCGATTATATACTCAAGCTATAAAGGCCTATATCTTAAGAAGTTGGATCGGCCTCCTTAAAAAACTTGGGGGTTTAATCAGCGCTGTAAGCCCTACAAGGCCAAAGAAAATCGGCGTATTTTTCATAAAGTAAATTTGTTCGTAAAAGCAAACCCGCCAGAGGACCTTCGGGGAATCTGCCTGTCCCAAGCCAGGAATAGAAGTGGTGAGGGTTTGTTATTGGATGGGCAGTTCATGGGGCACGGCCCATGAACTGATCTCATAATAAGTTCATTCTTGAGGCACGGCTTTTGAATGTTCATCTGATAATCTGTAAAAGAAAAAGGTTTACCTTGAGCCTTGGTTGTTGCTGCCAAATTCTTGGAGAAAGCATGGTTTTGATATTAAGTTATCATAACATCGTCATCTGTAATATGCTTTCGATGGACGATCAATCCAACATAACTTGAAGAGCGGGGACAGTCATTCATCAATGATGAGGAGACTTGATCTATCGTTGTTCGGCATACCTATCTTAGAATAAAGGTTATTATGTAGGAAACATTTAATCTTCGGACCGTTGCATAAGCCAATTGGTATACAACGGATCATGCTTCCTAGTTTTCTGAAAAAGGCTTTCTTTAAGTCTTAATTAAGATAACGACGTTGCATAAGTAGGATTGTGGTTTACCCGGTTTTACTGGGAAACCAATGGTTATTTTTTAACCTAGTCATGTACAATTCTAGTGGCTGAAGGTGTCACAGTCAAATATAAATGTTCCAAGAACTTTTGGTCTGTAAGACGGGATGTTGAAGAGCCTTGTCAGGTGGAGCCTTGAGCCCAGGTATTGACTGTCGTTTGGGTTAGGCTCACGTGGGGTATTCATAACGCTCTGGCTTTGGTTAGGCCAGAAAGGCCGGTGTGAGTTACACTTAAGTTGAACTCGGGCTGGTGATTCCCTTAAATTACTAAGAGAATGATGGTAGATTGATTGTGGTAGATTGATTGTAGGCCTATGTAGTTGCCGCCTTAGTCTTTCGTGTCAAGGAGTGATGACCCTTGATACGATGTGGATGATTATTGCGGCTAAAAAAATAATGGGTTATATTATTGGTATTGATTACTGAGATAGCCCAAGGTTATTAAAATAACCAAGTCATGTATAAAATTCAAGTGGCTGAAAGTGCCACGGTCATGAATTGCGTCAATCTGACGACAAAAGAAAGGGGTTCTGTTGCATGTTGTTGGGGGAACCTTTCAAAGTGGTCTTTCTTGAATTCCGAAGGGGCGTTAGCCGACGCTTCATATTTGTCCCAAGTTTTGGAGCACCGTTGAATTAAGCCTTCGCGGCAGGGGTCAACGTTAAAAACATAGTGGCTTTCTGTTCGTAAAAGCGGAAAATAAAAAAAACGCTTTTTGGGCCATTTTTCGCTCATTTTTTAAAGCTTTTTGCGATTTTGACCTAGAAGATGAAGTTTTTGATTTTATATTTATGTTCACAATTTTTGTTCTTTATGACAAGAGCTACAACTTTGCCTCAGAGAGTAAATCAAAATTCCGAACGGTTTGCAAGATATGAGCTTGAGAAAATTATCATTTTTTTGCAAAAATGACACCGACGCCCCACATCTTTGGGGGTCCATAAAAAAAAACCAAGAGGACTTTGGGCAAAACTGGGAAACAGGGGTCTTTTTTTTTGGTCTTTTATCACGCAGTGGTGTCCGTATATGGTTACTCTTTTCGTGTTGCACTGTGTATGTGTACTCAAATTTAGCGAAGTCCGTTAAGCCATTCAGATTTGTATAAATGTCAATTAAACAAGCAAACCAGAAAATAAGTTTTATTAATAAAGACTTTGTGTTAAATTGTATAAGTATTATAGAACGAATGCAATTCGAAAAGAATTGAAAAATTTTCAAAGATTTTTTCGATTTTTTAAGTTTTGAAAAATATGTCCCCAGTTATGATCCTATAACTTAAAAAGTATTTTTTCATACAACAAAATTTATACATTTTTGCAAATAAGGCGTTTATATCTTTAATTTAAGCTATCATTTGTATTGATCTAATGATTTTTGTATAAACTTTCTAAATACTACATTTGTGAAAGAGTTTAAAAAATATGGTTAATACTCAATATTACCTCCTATATAGGCCAAATATGCGTTATCGGATAGCTTTATAATAATATTTCGAAAAGCCTCAGAATTCGGTATTCGACCACAATTTACAAGTAGAGTTTCCCTAAAAACATGTAATGAGCGTTGGGCAAGGGGGCGTGGCACCTCCTACACCACCCAAATTTGCGATATCGAATTTCTTTGGAGTTTTAGGCCGTATAGCCTCAGAATTCGGGATTCAACTACAATTTACACGTTTCACTGATAACATTTTATGGGCTTTACCCCACCCACACAACTGAAATTTTTTATTTTGAATAGCTTTGGAGTTATACGTGGCCGCACAGCATCGGAATTCGGTACTCTACCACAATATACTCGTGCCGTTTCAATAAAGCATGTTATGGGCGTTTGGCAACGGGGGCGTGGCAGCAACACACAGTGTTTCAGCCAGTTATTTATACCAGCGGGAAGATTTCCTTGTTTTGTTTTGATTTATTTTTGACGTATCTTTGTTTACGTTATTTCTGTTATTTTATTCATTGCAAAGAGTTAACAGTGTTGCAAATCCTATTATAACGTAAAATTGCGGTTTAGGGATTTTTAAATTTAGCTAAAAACGCTAAGTACATAGTTTGTAAACAAAATCTTTAGTTAAATATATGATAATTGAGTCTTTAAAGTCTGAAGAATTTGTTTAGTACGAACTCACCACGTCGAATTTGATGCAGGTAGTTTTGAGTATTTTTACTAAAACCGAAATACGTAAATATTAAACCTGTTACAATCATACTTTTTACCTTAATATTTTCGTTAAAATATTTTTTTTAACAACAAAATAAAAATAAAACTAAATTATATATCAAAGTCATATTTTTGCGCACTTTAATATGGGGGAAATGTTAAATAAACGGTATAGTTTAAACTCTTTCACAAATGTTGTATTCAAAAAATGTCTACAAAAATCGTACAAATAGTCGTATAAATAAAAGCTAAAATAAAAGGTATGTCTCATTTGCATACATGGGCACACTGCAGTAAATATTTACTGCATTACTAGAAGCAGTAATCAGTAAACTTTTACTGATAATGAAATTCAATTTGCATTACCAGAAAATTTTTACTGATTACTGGAAAAAAATGCAGTAAAAATAAATTTTTACTGATTACTGGAAAAAAATTGCAGTAAAAATAAATTAAAGTTTTTTCTAAATGACCTCTATATTTATTATGTTGACTTTATATGATTTAAATACAAATTCTAAATGTGTGATAGTTTAAATCATACTTGATTTTAAATACAAATTCTAGTTGTTTGATAGTTTAAAATCGTTTATTGAGCTTAAGGTCAAAGTTAGAACAATTAATTGTTCTAACGAATTTTTCCAAAGAAACATCAAGTATGATTTAAACTATCAAACATTTAGAATTTGTATTTAAATCATATAAAGTCAACATAGTAAAAATAAATTTTTACTGATAATGAAATTTAATTTGCATTACCACTTAATTTTTACTGATTACTGAAAAAATTTCCAGCAAAAATAAATTTTTACTGATTACTGAAAAAAATTGCAGTAAAAATTTATTTTTACTGATTACTGAAAAAAATTGCAGTAAAAATACATTTTCACTGATTACTAAAAAAATTGCAGTAAAAATTTATTTTTACTGATTACTGAAAAAATTTGCAGTAAAAATAAATTTTTACTGATTACTGAATAAAATTGCAGTAAAAGTAAATTTTTACTTATAATGAAATATCATTTGCATGATAAGTAAAATTTTTACTAGTTACTGAAAGTAGTAATTGGTAGTTAAAAATCAATTTACAAGCACTAAGGGACAGTTTTTCAGTACGAGTTTAAACTTTAGTCAAATTTAATCTAGCTTAGTTCACCAAAATTGGACGTTTAACCTCGGTCTAGCTTGATATTCCAGCACGAAGTTAAATAGACTTAAATTATCATATAATGTATTATTGTTTGACTAAAGTTTGAAATTGTGCTGAAAAACTGGCCATAAATGAAATAAATAATTTAATAAAATTAATGCTCTTAACACATGTATTATATATGTATATTATTATGTATGTAGATATGTTTATACATGTATGCACATGTATATACTTATGAAAAAGCTATTAGCTTATGAAAACGCTGTTAGCTTTTCTTAAAACTAGCATTTCAAAATTATCATCGCTGAGTTTTTGCCTTCTAGAACGATTCACAATCCCAGCGAATGAAAATAACCGTTCTACAGGTGCCGATGAGGGTAATGTGGTATTATATTTCAAAAAAACATTTTTTATGGCTGGATGGTTTCTTAGACAATTTGTCGTTGTGTCTCGATCGACGAGGTATAAAATTGTTTCTTGGAGGTAATTTCCCGAGTCATTGGAAACACATTGCATGCTAACATCTATTGAAGGAGATGAACAAATTCATACATTAATGCAAAAATGTAAAGTAAAGTTAAGTGTAAAATCTTTAACATTATCCCCAAAATCAAGAAATGATTTTTGCGGTGTCTGCGTCAGAACACGAGTTTCGGCATCGGCTATTTTGCCATACTTCATCACATAAGTGCTGAACATTTTCTTTACTTCTTCTTCTGTTTGTGTTGTTGCTGTTTCTAAAAGAGCTTTCAAAAATCGCAATTTTATGTCAGGAACACATATAGCTGCAATAATAGCATCCCAAGCTGCAGGCTGTATCAGGAAATATTTTTTTGAAAGCCACAGCAACCACAGATGGTTTTATGTTTTTTCCATGTGTGGATCAGTGCGTTCAGTTTTTTAGTAATCAGTCAAAAATTGTTTTAACTGCCGTTTTTTTCAGAAATCAGTAAAAACTTTATTTTGCTTCATTTTATTTAAGTAATTAGTGAAAATTGATTTTTACTGCAATTTTTTCATGTAATAAGTAAAAATTGATTTTTACTGCAATTTTTTCAGTAATCAGTAAAAATTTATTTTTACTGCAATTTTTTTCAGTAATCAGTAAAAATTTATTTTTACTGCAATTTTCTTCAGTAATCAGTAAAAATTTATTTCTACTGCAATTGTTTTCAGTAATCAGTAAAAATTTATTTTTACTGCAAATTTTTTCAGCAATCAGTAAAAATTTACTGGTAATGCAAATTAAATTTCATTATCAGTAAAAATTTATTTAAACTGCAATTTTTTTCCAGTAATCAGTAAAAATTTATTTGTACTGCAATTTTTTCCAGTAATCAGTAAAAATTTACTGGTAATGCAAATTGAATTTCATTATCAGTAAAAATTTATTTGTAATGCACTTTTTTCCCAGTAATCAGTAAACATTTATTTTTACTGCAATTTTTTTCAGTAATCAGTAAAAATTTACTGGTAATGCAAATTGAATTTCATTATCAGTAAAAATTTATTTTTACTGCAATTTTACTGGTACTGCAAAGTGCCCATCTATGCTCATTTGTAAATATTTATAAAGCTTGTAAAATAAATGAATACTTTTGGAGTTAAAGGATCATAGCTGGGGAAATATTTTTCAAAACTGTTTACCACTGTTATTAATTCACTTTTAAATAAAAAATACAATGAATAAAAAATTTTGTTATTCACTACTATTTTATGAATAAATTGTTTGCTATTAATTTCTTTATTAATTTTTTATTTATTATCAATTTTTTATTCATTATAAATTTTGTATTCATTTCTAATTTTTCATTCACTTTTGAATAATAAATAAAATAAAAAAAATCTTGTTATTCACTTTTGAATAATGAACCAAATTAATAATAAATAAAAAAATTAATAATGACTAAAATTAATAATGAATAACACATGAATAGGCAATGAATCAAAAAATATTTATATACAAAAAATTAATTATTAAAAAATTTAAAATTCTTTTTGAATTGCATTCTTCGTAAATAGCATTCATATGAATAAAAATAATTAATTATTCTGAATAACAAAAAAAAATAATTGAAATTAATTACTAATCAATTTTTAAAAGTCAATGTGAATTAAAAATTTTATTTATAAACAATTTTGGATTCATTGGATGGATTTGTATGTCGTTATTCAGTTTTCCTTAAGATTCTGAATAAATAGGCAGATTTTACTACTCTGGCTGAGTCTCTCAAAAGTAGTCAATATTAATAGCAAGCAGTGAATAACAAAAATCTGCTTCGCACAAAATGAGGAAATCATCATGAAAATAATGCAAACAAACAAAAACATTTGTTGCTGCAAGCAGAGATCACAACTGCTTGGTTCCAACAACAACAACGTTAAATTGAATTTCACGACTAGCTATGAGAAACCATGCAGTGGTGATCAATGCTGTGAACAGCGTTGCTGTTTGGCTACAATTGTAGCCAATTGGCTAAATTTAAAATGAAATGCTTCAATGCTACGATGCTTCTTAAATAGCTACATTTTTATAGTTTCAATAATTTTTTTTTATTTTCAATAGAAAAAATTGTAAAAGGAACACTTTATATGTAAAAACACAGATAAAAGATTTTGTTCATGCCTTTATTGCATTGTATTTAACCTTTAGTGCACATATCAATGGTCAGTTAACAAATTTTACATTTTCCTTTCCATATGTCAAAACTATCAATATGATTATGTGGGACGCTTAAAGCACTTGTTAGCTGATGTGAAATGGAAAAATAAATTAATTGATAAATTAATAAATATATTAATAAATTAATTAATTATTGAATTTTAAGAGAAAATCAAATTGAGATTTGATTTCACAAGAAAATACTTGGAACTTTTAAAAATAATAACTCTTATCGAAGTTTTATCATACAATACCAATTAAATTTTGGATCTAATTTTGTATTTTGAAGAGTTATGTAATGTTGATTGTGATAATATCGTAACTCAATGGACTTTATTAAAATTAAGTAAACAACTTAAAATGTGATATCAATATCGATTCCTTATTGGAAAAAGTATCTTTCATTAAAAATGGACAAGGCGAGCAATTGTTCCCAGATCTTACCAGTTTCGTATTTAATTTATTTTATTTGCTTCATTGTTCTGCAGTCGCAGAAAGACAGTTTTTATCCTTGCGACAATTAGAGAAACAAAAAATTTTAATATTTGGAACGCCAAATCAAAACTTTTTATTTTAGTATATCGTTATTATGTGTTATTATTTAATTTATTTCGAATATTAATACACTTTTATGTAAATTTTAAATAATAATTCTGATTTAAATTCGACCTGCGTAGAAGTCGGTCTAGGAGTGCACTTATGTTTGAGTTTAGGCTTTAAATTATTATGCTCACAAATGAAACGTAACGTAAGTAAGTGGGTTTTAAGGACAATAGAGTAGCGTTTTGCAGCGACTCTCACTTAACACAAGCTAAGGTAGGTTATTTTAGCGTTATTTAGCAAGCGTATCACTTAACATCAAAGCCGGAGAGTGGGATAGATAACCCAAGCTAATGACGTAGCAGTTAGCCCAAAACTAAAGTAGACAAGGAGGTTAGAGTAGCTTTGTGCAGCGACTCTCACTTAACAACAAAGCCGGATGGTGGGATAGATAGCCCGGACAAGGTGAGGCAACTTGAGCAGCGACTCTCACTTAACTCAGATGGATAGGTAGGTGGAAAAGGGATCGTGGTGGGGTTTCTAGAAAGGAGCAGCATGTAAGATTAAGTTAATTAAAGTTAAGCACTCCTAGTTGACTCCTATGTAGTCGAATTGTATTTAAGTGATTTTAAACAATGTAAAAATTATATATTTCAAATGATACTTAGATCCTGGGCGACCTGTAGCGACCGCGGGCCGTTGACTGCACGGCACTTCGATTTCGCATACTAATTTAAATGAAGACTTCCCTCGATGAGTTTGGTTTCGCGACTCGAGCTTCTGCTCTGTTTGACGGCACTTGACTGAATGAATCTCTAGCTCTCGACTTTGCTACTTCAGACCTTCGAGTCATGCCATAGAAAATCTTCTTTCTCCTTTCCGCCTGTGTGCCATTATTACGGTCTCCCTTCTGGTGGTATTTTTCCACTGCAGGTATTCGCAATTATTAGAGGCATCGTTCGATTATCCCGTTGCCATGAAAATAAAAGAGAAGAACAACCATTAGAGACACTAATTAACAATAATGTTCTACTCAGTGTGACCAGAGTGGAATATTATATTCCACCTTGGCATATTTTACCTTCGGGAAGCATATATTTTTTTATAGAAATATGCAGCATAAAAAGTGGAATATTTTGCGTATTCCTATATTTTTTAAAATTAACAAAAATTGCAATAAAAAATGTCTATTTAAATACTAAGTGGTTATTTTTGGCTATCGACATTTTATATTTTTTCATCTCTGAAACACCTTGTGAAACGCAATATAAGGAATTCGTTTTGTGGTTAACTTCTTCATTGTCAATTTTATTGCAATTCATTTAATAACTTCACGCAGCTTTAAAAGTGAAGTAAATTTGCTTATATGTTTGTTTGGTTGTTTTTTTTTTTGATTATGTTACAGCAGTAAGTAATATACTTAAGACAACATAAGGGGTATTCACGATGTGTTGTATTTCCCCTTGTATTGTGTATTTTTGATAAATTTGATATTTGTAGTAAATTTTGTAATATAACAAAAACAAAATGCACAGTTTTCAAAATACAACCCTGTGGAAAAAAGCAACGATGGAACACTATTGTATTCTGTGTAAATTTCGTTGCGTATTAGATCAGATGATTGTACAAGCATTTCTACTCAGCATATAGTAATCTACCGGCTACCCTGTGAGTTTATTTAATAAAAATTATTATAATTTATTCTTTCATTTCAATTTTTGTATGATTTCCTTTAGTTTAATGATGATTTAAATTAATATTTCCAAACAGAAGTTCATACCAAAATCAACTGATTTTAAAAATACAATATGTACTTTACTGAAGGTTCGTTCACAAAGTTGTAAGTATTGTATATTTTGCAAAAATTTATCACAAATGCACCACATCGTTAATATCCCTATTATTGCAAACAAAATTTATTTCTTTTAACCATTTTTAAAAGTGGATTCAAAGCAACAAAGCAGAAAAAATTTATTGATCAAAGTTGGGAATCTGAAGAAGATTTATCAAAATTTGTGCTTTCCTCGCATAGTTTACCATTTAGCAATGCTGAGGTTGAGAAAATTTTAGTTATATGAATCTTATTAAAACGAAAATTCGAAATAGAATGCAAGAAAAACTCTTAAATAATTTGTTGAATGTAAAAACATGGCTACATGTTTAAAAAAAGTGTTGTAATACCTATTAAATACCAGATAGTTTAATAAAAAAATTTAGAAATGCGAACTTCTATGATAATAATACAAGCAACAATTTAAGTATTGATCTCAAAGATGTGCCTGAATTTTATTTTTGTATTGTATATTGTTTATACGTTACTTAATATTCAAAAAACCATAACAACGTTCAAAATTTATTATAGGAGAAGCCAAAAACGTTTTAAAATAGCACATATAGTAGATTTTAAAGTGATAACTTCTTTATAATTTCGTTTATTAAATAGTTATTTTTAGGTATTTGTCAAAAAAACAACTTTTAAAACTAAAATATGTCCCATTTAAAAAAAAATGTTGTTGGGGTTTTTATATTTTAGGTGACAATATGGAATGCACCTATATGTTTCTGACTTAAAAATTATGTTTTCTCTGTGAGAAAAGTATTTGACTATTTTTAAGAGTATATAATTCTTGAAAAGACTTTTGTAAAGTACAAATCAACTGATATATGCTTTGTTTACGTCTTATTAATATAATTTATTTAATATTAACTTATGTTTTATAAATTTAAGTGTGATAGTAATCAAATAAATGTTTTTAAGCTTGCTTCTGTGTTTCTTTTATGTGCATATTTAGTCTTATTTAGATATATATCTTTGAAATTGAAAGTGGAATATTTTTGTGGAATATAAAAATTGAAAGTGGAATATTTAGCATATTTTTTCTTAACAAAAAGCATATTTTTTTAAAAATCTTCTGGTAACACATTGGCTGATGCAATAACCTAACGTTATTGCGCCACCCCTGTAGGAATGCTTAACCTCATTCCTTTGGTTGGGCCTAAGGCCTGAATTTGGAAAAGCTAACTACGGTAAAATAGTCACACAGCTTACATGGGTTTCATACCCCCTCAGGATTTTATTATATAATATATATGTAAATAAATATATAAATATAATAAATATATTAAAAACAGGAAAAAATAAAATAAATTAACTTATAATCTATAAAATTCAATGTTTTGTTTTCTTAAAACAAAAGGAAATGTTATATGCTTAACCCTAATCTTAACAAATGTGGCTGTTGTGCCTTAATATAGTGGGAGGTCCTTGGTGGACCTGACCCGTCGTCTACGCTCCTACCTGAAGTCTGCCCTCGTGTTCCTGCCTGCCTATTGGCCCCAGCAGGAACATCTGCAAGAAAATAATTCTTAAAATAATTAAACAGGTAGGGCAAAACTTTAGAGAAGTTTTGGTCCTTACAATACGAATACAAGAAATAAATTGGAAGAAATACATCATGACTTGTAAGGAATTAGTTAAAAAAAATTGTATGGACGCCCAAGAAAGAATTTTTGTAAAAAGAACAGAAATTTTAATTTTTGTTGTTAAATATTTTAATGTTGCAGGCTGTAGTTCCATTGTCATATTATCGTAACTTCATTAGGGTAGTGAAATACTCAATGAGATATAACTATATTTTATTTTATGAACTAGCTTTTTGATAAAAACAAATTCTAATTAATACCTGCCTTCAACTACACAGTGCAACAAAATTTACTAAAAGCATGCTCTTTTCAAAATACCTAGAGTAATTTGTAGGTCTGGTCGAGTTTAACACGAAACGCTGCATACAATTGTCTAACATCTACAAAAAAAAAACCCGTCAAAAAAAATGCGTTTGCACTCCTTCAAGATAATACAGATCTTTCAAATTATATATAATACTTTGTGGAATTTGAATAGTTTCTGCGTATATTTATCAAGTAAATGTTAATTTTTTTGATATATTTTCCAACTTATTTACCTTTGCCGGTGTTTTTCGACACAATTTCTTCAAAAAGCATAGCAATCGTATTAATATTAGAAAATAACATACATTTATTTTACGAGTAAATTGAGTGCTCGTTATTCAAAATAGACCAAAAGTTGACAAAGTTATGGAACTTTACTATTAATGTTTGCGGATTACAGAATTTCATCCAGCCCTATTTCTCTAATGAATTTGAGAATATTCTTAGGTTCAAGGGATGGAACCTGCTCTAGACTCAGCTCATAGTCCCCCAGTGCTAGTTTACGTCTGCGAGCCACGTCGTCGCAGTTTGTAAGTAGGTGTATTTGAGTCTCCTCTGCTTCTTCACAGAAACGGCAGTTACTATCGGTTTCTATGCCCAATTTTATCAGGTGGTATTTAAGTTTACGGTGTCCTGTAAGGAACCCCGTTAGAATCCTTAGATTCGGTTTGCCTAAGCTTATGCACAATTTTGATCTCCGAGTGTTAAAATCTTTGAGGAGCAATTTGGATTGTCTTAGCTTTGGGAGGCTTTTCCAAAGGTTTGAACGTTCATGCCTCTCCTTCCTTCTTAGTTTTTCTTTTGTAGAATGTGTGCCCAATCTGCAGAATGGTTCTGGTCCTATAAATGTTGTGGCTGCACACTGTCACGCTAGACCATTGGCTTCTTCGTTACCCTGTATTCCTTTGTGACCTGGGACCCAAAGTATATTAACAGTGTTTGACTAGTTCGTTGAGTTTTGTTAGGCATTCCCATGTTATTCTCGATAATTTCTCACAGGAAACTAATGCTTTGATTGCTGCTTGGCTATCTGATATCACAACTATATCCTGACCTTTGTATTTCCGGTCCAGATTGAATTGTGCACACAGTTGTATTGCTAGGATTTCCGCTTGGAAGATACTGGGTGTTGTCCCCATAGGTTCACAGTACTTGGTTCTTGGTCCGTACACCCCTGCGCCTATACCCTCCAATGTCTTGGAGCCATCCGTATACCATGATATACTGTGTGGTTTCTTGACTTGCGATATCATCTCGCTGTCCCACTCTTTCTTGGTACTAAGCTTAATTTCGAAGTGTTTTTCGAAGTTTTACCTTTTTACTAAATCGTCTCTTGATAGATTGATGGAGGGAGTGTGCATTGCAATATCCTCCTTCTCTCTACTGCTGATAGTTTTACCTAACCCGTCCCCTCTTTTGCAATGCATAAAAGAGTTCGCTTGGCTACTCCCTTTATGACAAGGTGTAAGGGTGTTAGATCCAGAATTACTTCTAGTGCTGCTGTAGGGCATGTCCTCATGGCCCCTGTGATGCATACACAGGCCAGTCTCTGCATCTTTGTTAGCATATTCCTCATTGTGGTTAGCTTGGTTCTCTCAGCCCATGCTATTGCACCATATGTGAGGATGGGTCTCACCATCATGGTATACATCCAGCGGAGAATTGTTGGGTTACAACCCCAGCTTTTCCCCGCCAGATTCCTGCATACCATGAGTGTGCGCGTTGCTTTGTTTATAGTTTCCTCTGCATGTCCTCTCCAGAGAAGCTTTGAATCTAGTGTAAGTCCCAGGTACTCTACTTCTCCTTTGAAGGGAATTTCCATGTCATCCATGGAACTTTATTTAAAAGCTTTTTTTTTAATTTTCATATAACTTGTTGAATATATTTGTTTCCAATAAATTGTAAAGTTGAATAAATTAAAATGAAAAAGTATATATTAACTTTACGAAACTGGCATAAAATCTTGAAACAATTGATAACTGATTGAGTAAATTGGTAGAAAGTGCATGAATGATCGCAAAACTGGTTGTTTGGTAAGTCAAAATTTTCAGGGTGTTAGTCAACTTTTATGCGCTGTTTTGTGTTGTACTCGACCAGGCCTAAAACCTACACTAGATCATTTCAAAATAGCAAAATGACTGTTACATCGTGTTAAGCTAGGCTTAAAATTTTTTGGCTACATTGCAGCAAGACTTGATACATTTTTTGCTACGAAGAAAATGCAGTGAGTGGCAACACTGGCTGTGAAGCATTAGGGAGTGAAGAGTGAAAGAGCATTACAGAGAGAATGTGCATGCAAGAATTGGAAACTTTTCTCTCAAGAAAACTTTTTCATCGCAATGCTCCATTGGCGTCGGAAGCGGGGGGGCAAGGGGGGCAGTTGCCCCCGCACTTTTTTAGCTAGATAAACAATTTAAAAGGAAAAGTTATTCAAAATATCAGTTTTTTTACAACGATAATATTTTTGTATTATATATTTTCCTCTTCTTTCTCTCTTCTTCATGTTTCATGTGAAGAAATTTTGGTGAACTTTTTTTGCACCACCATTTGTACTGCCCCCCCATTTGTACTGCCCCCCCAGATGAAATTCGCTTGCGACGCGCTTGCAATGCTCACAAAAGCTTACGTATTGATCTGAAAAATATTTGTTACTTTTTAATGTTCTACGTGGCACATCTTTATACAATATAATCTTTGCCCTGGGTGTAGAGTTCATATATTCAAAATACTCTTCATCAGGATTAAAAGAGTCTGAACAGAATGACTCTTTAAAGAGAGTGGCAAATAGGCCACAAATTATGACGGGATTGTCAGTAAATCCGTCAGAAGTTTTAAATGATGAAGGGAATCCATCAGATTTTTTTTTTGGTGTTTATGAAACATTTCTTTGGATCCAACAATATTCTCAGCTTAATACTGTCTAAATTATTGTGATACAAGGTAGCTGAGCAACTTTCAAAATCCAGAAACAAACGCTTGTAGGTTTCTAGGTCATTTAATTCTAAGCTACAGACATATTTCTTCATGCCCTATACCTGTTGTTGCGAAGAGTCTTTAATTCCCTTGTGTACCAAGGCTAAGCACAATTTTTCGCAAATTTGAGGCTATACGGAACGGACTCAGAAAACATAGTAAAGATTTCCATATAAAAAAAAATTAACTGAATCTTCAAGATTATTACAATTAAAATATTCTAAAATTACATTAAGTTTACTATGAAGTAAATGATTCAACTTCAAAAAGTCAGCTTTTTTAAAATTGGATTCATAAACTTTATCTATTGAATTGGAATTCACTTTATTTTCCCTGTCGTACTTGTACCATATGCTCAGTAGTGAATGGTAGTCATCAACAGAAGTTAGAGCATGAAGGGCCCTCTTAACAATCACGTTGTTACAGTCTGTAGTTAAGACCAGGTCAAGAAGTCTTTCACGACTATTATAAATACAACTTGATGTAAGTCAGAACATATATTATCAACAAATATATGCTCTTTGCGTGTCTTCGAATTAGATGCACAAAAATATGTATCATCGTCTGAAGATTCCCATTTCAAGTCAAGCAGATTAAAATCACCCAACAATTAAATGTCGTCACTAACGTCAAGAATATTTATAACGTGTGGTGAATCAATACCACCACATATAAACAACAACATCACAACATACAAAACACACACTTTACAAAATATTCACTTACACATTTTATCTAAAAAACTATTATTATTTAAGATTTCAAAAATTGTCAATTATTATTAATCAAAAATTTTGTATATTATTTTCATTATAAAAATTGTATTCATTGTATGAAGACATACAAAAATATATTGTTAAAAAAAAAGAAATAAAAAACATATCGTACTAAAAAGTAATTCGTGGGAACCAAACTAACGACCCACAAACGTATTTTATGCAATCCGCAAGGCTTGCATAAATTTCCACACTGCTCTTTGGAGGAACATAAGCATTAACAACATATACATTAGAATTACAATGTACAACCTTAATGCATATAAGTTCGATATTAGAAGAGCAGGGAATATCGATAATGGAACTAACGAAAGAGTTCCTAACAGCTAATAAGACACCACCACCGACAGCAGAAGTATTGCCAGCGTGTCTGTCTTTTCTATATACTTTAAAACTATTATAAAACAATTCCAAGTCAGTAATGCTTCCATTTAACCACGTTTCAGTCAATGCGATAATATCTTCAGACAAATTTTGAGACATTAAAAATATGTCTCACGTCTTAGAGCGTAATCCCCTTACATTTTGATAGTAAAGGGATAGCTTATTCAGTTTTTTGGAGTTTGACGAACAGGTTGAGTCGTCCTTCTAGACTTATTCTTAGGCAGAAACTCTGAAACGAATATATTCTCGGTCCACAAATTAGAATTTAAAACATTTGCAAACTTTTCAGCTGGAACTGTGAGAATAAAGAAAGCGTGGGAAGATTTATTTCGTATTTTTTTACATGAAATATAGTCGTTTTGACTCAACAAGTTGTTATGTTTCATAAACGTAAATACGTTTTCAACAGTTGTGTCTGGCTGAAGACGTGAAGTAAATAAATTTTTCCTCCTTGACACTGCCCTTAAATTTAAATGATTTTTAGGTTCAATAGGAGGTAAAACTGGACTATTAGTCTAAGGAGAAATATTAGTAGGTGACGAAGAAGACTCTGTAGTATTTTTGTTCAAAGATGCTTTGCGACGCTTATTTTTGTTCTTCCTCTTTCTTTTTGAAATGGAATGGTCTTTTTCTGATGAAATAATAGTTTGAGTCCCGAAAGAAACAGTCTGTGACAAAGAAGGTGGGACATTTTCCGGAATAGATATTTCATCATAGACGCTGGTACTACTGGGTGCGGCTCTAACTTCGCTAAAAAACGTGACAATTTCTCTAAAATTGTTATTTAACGTATTAAGACTTTCTCCAAAAAGCTTTATTTTTGAATAAAGTTCATCCGGGGAAAGTGACCTACACGAAGCACAGTACCAGCGAAGACCTGACCGTACAGATACTAATTCGTCTTGGCATGATTTAGAAATACCGGCACAAGATACATGAAAAATTTGCTCACATGGACCAGAACAACTAAACATGGGGTACATAATGTTTTGACATTTGCAAGATTGAAAAAGTAAGCCAAATGTGCTTTTAGGGCTATTATTTTAACACAACAAGCGCATAGTTAAGTTCAAACAAAGAACAAAAACAACAATCACTGAGACTTAGATAAACAAATTACTGCACAAAGAGGAAAGCAAAACAACAACACTTTGTTAATATGAGTAAGACATTAAATTGAAAACTAAAATGCAAGCTATTATTTTACGTTATTTGTATTATGTTATATTAAAACACAAATGCAAATGTTATGTTAATAATTCTGTGGTCAAAAGCACTAAGCGCTTAAGTCAAAAATTGCTGTTTCGAGTAATCTCGTGTTAAAATTTTCAATCGCCATATGAATTGTATGAAAGAGTCTTTTGTTTTTGTGTCATAACTTTGGCTAGGGTCATGCTAGAAGCTCCAGATTTTGTGTGCTTATAAAGCTATATGCTTGAAACACATCTACATCAATAACTCAGTTTTGTCTTAAGTCGACTTAAGCGCTTAGTGCTTTTGACCACAGAATTATTAATGTTTATTATAATGAGCACACTCACATGTATTACAAACATAGTTTTAGAATTAAATTAACAAAAACAAAAAGTACACTTATTTAAACAGTTCACAACCGACACTGACTAATAGACGAAGTCAACTGAAACAAACTGAGTTGTTTCACTGACGGTCTGGTTGAGAATTTGCGCAAAAGACGGTGCTGTTTTTACGGAACGGTTCTATTATGTATGCCATAGGGTTGTTGTTGTAAACTCTCAATGCTTCTCTTGATGTGCATCGTTGTTCAATTTTGAATTTGTAAACTGCTTTGTGTTTAAGAAAGCTTGGACAAGAAAAGCCGACGAAGTGAGTGAATTAGATCGAAGGCTAGGATGGCTACCTTGGGAAAAATTTTGTCTTCGACTTTCTTCATAATTTTCCTTACTCCAACAACTTTTTGATCTGCTAGGGAAGCAACTAGTTCATCTTCATATATATCTTTAAATTTTTTTTTAACAAATTCTCCCTTGAGTAGTGTTAAGATGAGTGTGTGGCATTATTTTCACTGGAACACAGTCAAAGTATTAAGCTTTAAAAAAATTTTCTGCAACTTTAAGATTAAGGGTTTTGAGAAGAAGATCACCAGACCTTAATTCAGTCACTTCAATTTTTCAAGCTTGTACGAATTTTATTGTAGACCGAAATTTTATTGCTACACTTTTGGATTAAGGAAATATGTTTAATAAAAATAATTAAAACAAATATTTACGCTTTGGCCGTAAACTGCAATTATTCCAAATCCACTTTAAAAAATTGTTGGTCCTATTTCAATTAATATTATTATTATAAAATGTGTATTGGTGTACAATAACACAAAGTCTTTTATAGTACTTCATAGAAATTAACATAGTTTGAATATATAAATTAAAATATATATTAAACTTAAAAGTAACATTGTTGTGGGTTATTGTTGTGGATATTTAAAAAAGTCCCATATGACAAGATGAAATAAGGTGAAAGTCTTAAGAATGGTGGAGGATACAAAAAAGGAGCGACAAAAAGTTAGTACTTAAGCATTTCCCCAAATATAAAATTTATTTTGAATGTTTCAGCTATTTCTCTAGAATAAGTCATTTGGTTGTGCTATTTAGGTATTTTAAGTGCACAATGATTAAACATTCTGAGAGAAATACCGTTAGTGTACAAAATATGAAAAATGATAGCACATTATGATTTATGGAGTTCTGTAAGTTTTAATAATTCGATAAAAAACAAGTTTAGTTTTTAAAGTAAAGTTCCCACGTTAAATAAGTAAAAGAGCTCAAAATTAAATGAAAATGGGACGTGGAAAATGGCTTTACAGTGCGGAAGTGCAAGTTGCTTTAAATCTTCATTTGCTAGTCATTAATATTATTTAATTTTTTTTTATTAACAATAAGGGTATTCACAATTGTGTGGTATCGTGGTATTGTGTTTTTTTTGCCATAGTTGTAAACCACAATTATGAGCACCCTTTAAATTAAAGTAGTTGTTGGGAACCTTCCAATATAGCTTTTTGTTACTACGCAAATAAATTAACTATCCAATTTGATATATTTTATTAATATATGGCATAAAAAAGTTTAACTTGCATATTGAGCTTCTTCCATTTTTGCAATTAAAAAATAACTGGCAACCGATCATTTATTATGGAACTTTAAAAACCACGTTCCGTTAAACATATCATTGGGCTACTTAAAATGACCTCACTTTTGGTTTTTAGAGATTTTATGTAAAACAACAAAAAATATAAAAACCGCTCGGTAAAGTGTGGTATCAATACCATTGAGTTTTTTTAACTACACTGTAAACAACGCAATTGTGAATACCCTTTATGTGTTTGGTTTTTGTTGTTTTATAAATGAATTAATTTACATTTTTTAGTTTCAATTAAATGTTAAGACTTTTATGACTTTTTCAGAAAATTCTCTGAAATAAGAGTCTTAACAAACTTTTTTATATAAAGTTATCTTTGATAGTTATTGTTAACTTTTATCAAATAGAATCAGACTTAAGAATCTTTGAAGACTTTTAAATTATAAAAATTATTTTAAAAGTCTTTGAAGACTTTTATTTAAAAAAAGTAATTTTAAGAGTCTTTTGAGACTTTTATTTTATAAGTCTTTTTAAAAGTTTTTTTTTATGAAAGTATTGTATGTTATTTATTTGTTGAATGTGAATCTTTCTAATAGTCGACAAGATTAACAAAATCAATCGGGAGATTCAATTGGTTGCTGAACCAATTCATAAAAAAGCATTTTGAATTTTTCTCGCAGTTTTTTTTATTGTAAGAATTTGATTAAAACTTTTATATAATAAAAGTCTCGAAAGACTCTTATGTAAACTTTTTAAAAGACTTGTAAAAATTTAAAAAAAAAAATTCAAATGTTTGTAGACTCTTAAATTTTACTTTCAAGTTTAAAAGTTAAAAGTGAGGGAAATTATTTTTAGAAGTTGTTTTCAGGCTCTGGTTTCAAGTAATAAATAATAAAAAATTGTATTAAAAACGTTTTGAATTATTTACTTCTTAAAGTTTTCAATCCCGAATTAATCCCGGGATTGAGATTATGGTGGTATTTTATTTTGGTAACAATTTTATTTAATAATATATGTACATATAGTTATCTTTATAGTTTGAAGTTTTTATTTTATATTAAAAAATTTTTCAATACAATTTTTTATCTTTGACTTTTTTTTATGATTATAAAAAAATAAACATAATTAAACGTAAGGTATAAAAAATAAAACAAGTAAATATTTTTATTTAAAAATTTGTGGACACTACAAATACTCCCCCTCCAATTGAACTCTTATATAATATTAAAAGTAACTTTATTTTTAAAAGAATTGTTTGAAGAAGTAGAATTGTGTACTTTCGTTTTTGAATTAGTGTATGTTGGTTTGAGATGATTAATAGAGACAGATTTTATTGTGTTACCGTATTGAATTTGAAATGTTTTCTCGTGTTTAGAAATTACTTTAAAAGGTCCTTCAAACAGTTGTTGAAGTCCAGATAATCGATTTATTTTTACAAAAACATATTCACAAGTACTCAGCGATTTTGGAAAAAAACTTTTGTCATTATTATGATGAACAATTTTTGAACGAATATGGGAAAAATTTTCTCTTAATTTTTGAAGGGTATGATCCGTGTTTATATTATCATTAGTTGAAACAACCAATTCCCCTGGAAACTTTAAAGTTTTACCGTAAACCAACTCTGCAGAAGAACAATTTAAATCTTCTTTTATTGCGGTTCGTAAGCCAAGAAGTATCCAAGGTATAAGTTCCAACCAATGTACGGAATCTTCTGAACATACAATAGACGTCTTGAGTTGTCGATGAAAACGTTCTATAATCCCGTTTGATTGTGGATGAAAGGACGAAGTGTGAATTTTGTGTGCACCTACTAATTTTATTAATTCACTGAAAAATTTTTATGTAAATTGAGTACCTTTATCAACAGTAATAAATAGTAAGAGGAACACCAAAACGTGGAACATAATTTTGAACGAAAGTATTTGCTACTGTTCGTGCAAAAATATTTTTTAGAGGGTATACTTCTGGCCAACGTGTATATGTCTATCTATAATTGTTAACATATATCGAAAATCGTTTGATACAGGTAGTGGTCCCACTAGATCCATATGAATATGCACACCTGCCTGGTGGAATTTCGATTTTTTTGGATAGGCGTTTTTATGTAAACATTAATTTTGGATTTTTGACAGTTAATACAACATGATGATCAATCATTTATTTCTTTTTGCATATTAGGCCAAAAGTATTTTGATTGTTTTAATCTTCTGGTGGCTAGTACACCAGGATGAGATAATGAATGAATTTTGTCAAATAAACTTTTTAGCATGAAAGTTGGAACGAAAGGTCGTGTAGAGTAACTAGAAATGTCACACCAAATTTTAATATTTAAAATAAGAATCGGAACTTCTTTTAAATTACATTAAGAATTTGGAGATTTTATTAGAGGTTGCAAAGATACGTCTGTTTGTTGTTCTTTGTGTATTGTTTGAAAATTTATATCTTGTGAAGATATCGCGTCAATTTCTAGAATGCGAGAAAGTGTGTCTGAAACTATGTTTTGTTTTCCAGAAATGTATTGTATGTTGTTTGTGAATTGAGCTATATATTCTAAATGTCGTGTTTGTCGATGTGATCTATCAATTTTTGAATTTATAAAAAATGTCAATGGTTTGTGATCAGTGTATATAATAAATTGTCTTCCTTCTAAAAAATGAAGGAATTCCTAGAAGTTATCTATCAAAGGTTGAATACTTTATTTCTGTGAGACTAAGTTTTTGAGAAAAATATGTTAGAGGTTCCGAACTAGTATTTTAACATAAAACACTAAAAATAATTGTCTAAAACATTGACTAAAAATTAAAATGTTCTAAATGTTGATTCTCATTTTCACTTGCAATTAAAATGTCATCCACGTATGTAAACGCAAAATCTAAGCCAAAAAATACTTCATTGATGAAACGTTGGCCAGTTTGAGTACTATTTCTCAAACCAAATGGCATGCGTAAAAATTCAAACATTCCGAATGGAGTGGTTATTGCCGTTTTATAAACATCTTCTTCGGCCATTGGAATCTGGTGGTACGCACGAACAACATAAATTTTCGAAAATATGGTTTTGTTTCGATGCTTAGATCATGTATGTGTGGAAGAGGGTAACGATCGGGTACTGTAAAACAATTGAGCATTCTATAATCTCCACATGGTCACCAATCATTTTGTTCTTATTCAAATTCCATTTTAGCTATTTTCATTTTGATTGGATCTAAACGACATGGTTTTGTAAATGGAAAAATACCTTTTGTTTCTATCCTATGAGCCGTACTGTGCTTCACTGGTTTGATGTAGTCTGGTTCAGAGGTGAGAGCAGGAAACTCTTTAAGGGTGGAAAATTTGTTTTCATGGAGAGGTAATTTGAGAAAATAAACATCGCAAAAGCCAGAAGTTCCATTATTTTTAGTTTAGTGGTTAAATCAATTATTTGTTTATTTTTGATATCAACTATGATTCCAAACTTTTCTAAAAAATTTGCTCCAATAATAGGAGTTGAAATATTAGCTAATAAAAATGGAAATTCGAAATTACGACGAAAACCTAAGTCAATTTTAAAAAGTGTTGAACCGAAAGTTTCTATTGATGAGCCATTAGCAGCTATTAAATTGATGTCAGAATGTCTTTTGATTTGAATTTTGAAGATGGTACAACTGAAACTGCCGCACCAGTATCTATTAAAAAATTTAAATTATTTCATTTATCTAAAACAAAAAGGCTTTTTTAGTTTAAATTTTGGTTCAATATGTTGTTGTTTTCATTTTTATTAACAAAAGCGCATGGTTTTATACATTTTATTGCATTTTTATTAAATTTTCTATGGTACTAACATATATAATCACGTGAATTTTAATATCGTCGTCTAGAGTTTCTTCTAAATTTTGAATTGTTTTGAATAATTTAATTTAAATTTTGTCAAAGTGTTGTAGTAATTTGGACTAAGTTCTGCATACATTTTTCCATAGAATTTTGATTGATGCTCGAAACTGAAGTTGAATTTTGAAATCACATAAATTTTGTCTGCCAAGTTTATTCTTTCATCGACACTTATCACTACAAGACGTTAAATGAATTTGTAGTTGTTGTGGTAATTTGCGTTGCCACAATTTATAAAGTAGTTCACGACCGACGATTGGTTCAGAACCGGCCAGGGACTTCATGTCTGAAAAATTCGGAGGGTTTACGGTCACCCAATTGAGTGTTGGAAAAAGTTCTTCCAATCTTTTCTCTTCGCTAAGAGAAAATCTTTCACACAATGCGTTTTTAATGCATTGGTACTTGTGAATCGTTGGAGGTGGATTAATAATATCTAAAATTTTGGTAATAACATGTTGCGGAATTTTAAATCATTATTCGTGATTTTGTGTAACGCGAATTGTACTTCTGCTTGTAAAAACCAAGCAGCGGGACATTCAACCCAGAATGTTGAAAATTTAATATGGTTTTGAGTAATAGGTGTATGAGGGATATTTGTGGTTTGATTTTGAAAAGTTGTGGCGTTGTTTTCCATTGTTGTGTTTGGGTCTGGTGAGTGATGTATTGGTGTTGATGTATTAGATGGAGGTGTTGGAAAAATGTTTGTGTTGTCTTCGGAAGCTTAAATGTTAAAATCAATTAATGGATTATTTCTAGTAAAAGATCGAGTTAATACCATTTAAAAAATATTAATATAGTAAAGTTATTCAACTGGAGAGTTTTTTATAGTTTTAGACTATTTAGAAATATTGTAAAGTATTAAATTTTAATCAATAACAAACTATTTTATTGATTAAGAAGTTTTAATTAATAAATTATAAGTTTTAAAAGATTTTTAAGATTAGGAAAAAAGTTAATTAAGTTTGTTAATATTATTTTAGTTTAAATTTAAAAGTTAAATTGTTAATTAATTGTAAGTTAAGAGCAAAGTGCATAATAAAATTTAATATATGTGTAATATGCAATGATAGTAATATTTGCAATGATAATGTAAATAGCAAGGCTGTCAATTTCGCTCACTTTTTGAGCGAAAGTGATCTTGCTCAACCTCACAAAATAAATGAGCGCGATCACTTTCTGAGCGGCGCTCACTTTTGATGAAATTCTTTTTAAACCAAATAAAACATAATACTTTAATAGAGGTAATAAAAACAAAATTTTTCAGTCTTTGATTTTTACAAAACTTTGACCTTTTTATTTATTATTTTAACATAATAACTGCATCTACAAATTTTTGTCGATACTTTAGCTTAGATACGTTAGTTTTGCTGAAAATCATAATTTTTGGAATGAAAATCAAAAATCGTCACGTCATAATTAGTGCCAAAAATAATCAAAATGACGATAAATCGTCAATGCTCAAAACACTGTTTACTTTCAAAAGTGAGCGCGCTCAAAAAGTGAGCCGCTCAGAATGTGAGCTCAATTTTTGTATAAAAGTGAGCGCTCTTAAAATATGAAAAAAGCAGTTTGTTGTTGATGTTAAGTTGTTCTTGTTTTGTAGTTGGTAGCGACTTGGGAGGTTGGTGCTTCCATAGACAAACGGCGATATTTGATGATAATGTTGGCGTGGGTGTGCGGGTTCACGTATTGTTGGGCCACAAAATTTGCTGAGTAAATGTTTTTGTGTGCCGACAGCGTTGTATTTTAGGCAGCGTTGAGGCTGTGACTACCAATGCGACGGTGGTTGCGGTTGCTGTAGTTGTTTGGTTGAAAACAGTTGTTGGTTGCTGGAAGTTACATTCGTTGGTGAAGCGTAATTTTTGGAATTAGAAGTGGTAACTTTAAAATACGATTTTTGATGGGAGAATAAATATGTTTTTGTAACAGCAGCAACTGTTTATTGTTTGATTGTGTTGTCACTTTTATCCGTGTGATAATTAGTTGATTATTGATTAAAATCGAGGATTGAATGTCGGATCGTTGCACGATCGCCAATTATGGTGGTATTTTGTTTTGGTAACAATTTTATTTAATAATATATGTACATATAGTTTTTGTCTTTATAGTTTGAAGTTTTTATTTTATTTTATCTTTGACTTTTTTCATGATTATAAATAATAAACAGAATTTAACGTTAAGTATAAAAAATAAAACAACTAAATATTTGAACAATTTGTGGACACTACACAGATTTTCATTCGTCGGGAGAGCTGTGAATCAATGCCTCAGTATGTGTCATCAATTGTGCAGACAGGTCAGAGACTGAATAACACAGGTTTTAAAATCAATGACGAATGGGTTGGATCACTGTTATTAAATACGGACGCTATTAAAGCAAAATTAATAGACATTTACGATGACAGCGAAGTAAACTGTTCCCAAGGTGCATTTGCGGCGAAATCATGGAAACAACAAAAACTCAAGTTTGGCATTATTACATTTGCAGAAACAATAAACAAGAAGTCAATCGTCAAATGTTAAAAATGTTTAAAATGTTAAAAAATTCGAACGCCTTCAGAGCAGTATTTTTAAGTGGCAAATTAGGACGTTCAGATTGGTACGTAGACTCAGGTGCAAGTATGCTTATGACAGCAAACGAAGGTCTATTGAAAAATGTTGCGAATAACAAGGATTTGGAGGAAATTATCATCGCAGATTATTCCAAGATCCCTGTAAAGTGTTGTGGTGACACTCAGTTAACAACTCAGTAAACTGTATTACAAAATTCTGAATATAGTATACCAGTTATAGAGGTTCTGTGTGTGCCAAGTCTTGTAACAAATTGTCAGCCAGCCAGCTAATTAAGAAGGGCAACAGAGTGACATTTCATGAAAAACATTTGTAATATTTACAAAAAAAAAATTAATTAGTGGAGACTGCAGATTTGGTTGAAGGTGTTTATAAATTAAATATTAAAGAAGCTGGCTGTTTGCTGGCATCATCATCAGGCAGTTTGTGGCATAGAAGATTTGGCCATTTGAACAGTGACCTTGAAATAATGAAAAAAGAAGCTGTTATTGGTTTGTCATCAACGGAAAAGTTCCAAGTCAGTAAAACCAACTGCATCATGTGTTGCGAAAGTAAGCAGGCGCGGTTACCATTTTCTCACGTAGGTAACAGAAGCAATAAGCTGCTAGAGGTGGTACATGCGGACGTTGGTGGACCGATGGAAAGAAAAACTATTGGAGAATCTAAATATTACGTGTTGTTTGTAGACGATTTCAGTCGAATGGCCTTTGTATATTTCATGAAAACAAAAGATGAACCATTTTCACATTTCAAAAATTTAAGTCACTAGTTGAGAACCAAGCAAGTAAAAAAATGAAGGTGCCGAGGACGGATAACGGTTTGGAGTTCTGCGGTAAAGAAATTGAAAATTACTTACAAAATGCTGGTCTTACCCATCAGAAAATCAATCCATCTGTTGTACAGAGCAAAATGGCTTGTGTGAAAGGCTCAACAGAACAGTGGTGGAAAAAGCAAAATGTTTATTGTTCGACGCAAACTTACCTAAAAAATTTTGGGCAGAGGACGTACAGAGTACAGCAGTATATCTAAAAATAGATCAGTTGCAAATGGTTTAAATAAAAAACACCATTCGAGATGTGGACGCAACAGGAGCCTGATGTCAGTAATTAGCGAATATTTGGCAGTAAAGTGATGGTGTACATACCAAAGCAAAAAAGATTGAAGTGGAATAGAAAGGCGAACCATTGTATCCTTGTCGGCTATTCGGATAATGTTAAAGGCTATAGAGTGTACAATCCCAACAATATGTCTGTTCCCGTACTCTAAAGTTTTAGTGCAATTTACCAGTTTTGCAGGTTTTAGTCCGAAAAGCGTTCCCGTACTTGAAAAAATGGTAAAAGAGAGTGCAATCGAGAGAATACAAAATTTCCCCTCACTGTCAAAAGTTGCAAGTTTTAGTCCGAGAAATTTCTTCTGGTAAAAATGGTAAGAGTCAAGCTGCTTAAAATTAGCTGTTTACAAGTTAGCAAAGAAATTGCAAAACATAAAAAGTTTTTTGAAATAAATAAAAACTATTGGAATCGAAACTAGAAACATGTTAAATTGTAAAAAACTAAATGTAAATGTTCATTTGAGAATTAATTTCAATATTGTAATACGTATAACTGTGACAATATTGCTACATTTCGGCAAACGATTTTATTTGACAGTTTACACAATTTTAGTCCGAAAAACGTTCCCGTAATTTTTTGTTTTTTTATCTATTTTTGAGAGATTTTTTCTTATTCTCACACTTTTGACAGTTTAACCATTTTTAGTCCAAAAAGTACGGGAATAGACCTAATAACTATAACAACTAGTAGGGATATTTTCGTGATTGAGGAGGGGATTGATCAAGATTTTTTGAGTATGAACGTCAGTAAAAATATAGCAGCAACTGAAGGACTAAAACCAAAAAAGATAGCAGTTATCGACGAGTTGAAACAAAAAAAAAACAAAAAGAGGTGCTTGATACAGATGAATGGAAAATGCCAGATGCAGAGAAATCAGATAAATGAAAATTAAGTTATAGGATGTCTTTAAAAACTTCTGAAACAATCCTCAGCCGATATAAGATGTTAAATGGATGCATCGATTTTTTACCGACCAGAAAAAGTAAAAATTTATATGAATGAAAAGAGATTGATGATATGTTAGATGTATTCAGCCAGTTCAGTTAGATGAATACCAATATCTATTAAAAAAAATGCAATAATTAAATAAGATTTAATGATCTCACATGATGTGTACATATCTTATGTATAATATACATTGTATATATTAGTTTTAATAAGAAAGAATCAAATGAATGAGTTTAAATTGAATTTTTGATTGTTTGCTGTTTTGTATAAATTTTGTATAATATACATTTATAAAATATTGTTTATAAATGTTTTACATATAAATTTTTTTAAATGAGATTTTATGATCTCATGATATGTGCATATCTTATGTATAATATACATTGTATATGTTAGTTTTAATAAGAAAACATCAAATGAATGAATTTAAATTGAATTTTTGATTGTTTGCTGTTTTGTATAAATTTTGTATAATATACATTTATAAAATGTTGTTTATAAATGTTTTTAATATAAATTTTTTTAAATGAGATTTTATGATCTCATGATATGTGCATATCTTATGTATGATATACATTGTATATGTTAGTTTTAATAAGAAAACATCAAATGAATGAATTTAAATTGATTTTTTGATTGTTTGCTGTTTTGTATAAATTTTGTATAATATACATTTATAAAATGTTGTTTATAAATGTTTTTAATATAAATTTAAAAAAAAATAACTTGAAGTTTTAACTCAATAAATTTACAAAAGTCATTTTCAAATGTATTTTTGTATGTTTACCAAAAAAATTTGAGGGGAATTTTAGAGGATTCGAAATCCAATTTATGGGTAAATGGTGAGAGGAAACACTGAGTTGCACAACAGTTGAACAAAATTGAGTTACCAAAATATGATGGTATGAATATGAATACATTGTTTCAAATGTACCAAAAATTATACAAAATAGGTTTTAAGTCCAAAAAGAGTTAGATATATCTTCAAAAGTTATGCATGGATTTTTTTTGTTACATAAAAATGATCAATATCTCGTTAAAAGTTATCGCATTAATATTTTTAGATACTCATAATGCTTAGTTTTGTTGGAAGATAAATTTTCATAATATTGGACCCCTATAACTTCTAAACCAATTGAGTTAATTTTGAATTTTTCACAATTGGTTTTTTTAGCTCTAAATCAGTTATGTCCTAAATTACCTCTCGAGCTAAGAGTTTTTTCAGCCATGTATACGTTAATAAATTCTGGCGTCGCTAAAAAGCTTTCAGTCTGCAGAGAGACTCGAAGCAGGCATCGTAACGTCGCTGTGTTTGCTTGATTTTAATATAATTGCGTAGTTATCGTATACTTAAAAGAATAATATGAGGAAGCGATGCGTAGATTTAGATTTCCTTAGATTTCTTTATTGCGTCTTTTGAAAATATCCTTACAGTCTAAGATTAACAATTTAAAAAAAAATAACGGTACAAATAAACAGTATAATTACCATACAAATAAACTCTTTAACAAATCTTTAAAATATTCTTTAGACATTGAAAAATCAAACAAAACTCGAGACAAAAGATCATTTTATAAAGACAGAGCTCTTTGAAATGGCTCATTACGAGCATAACTAGACCTATGAAATTGAATTGAAAAAACTTTAAAACGTCGCAACTGTCTTGAAAGTATATCGAAATTTATGAGTGCCAAAAGTGAAGGATAGTCAATATTACTCGATATTATGTCAAAGATAACAATAAGAGACTGAACTTTTCTCCGCGAATAAAACGTCTTAATGCTTAAAAGCAAGCATTGTCATGTTTCCTCCGACCGACCTTCCTTGGTTGCGGTCGATGCGTCATGTGGCAAGGTAGCCCTTGATACGCATCACTGTCGTCCCTCTGGCAGCACTGGTACGCTGGCGTATCGCGCGGCTAAGGCTCGCCGGATGGGGTGGTGTTCTTGCCAGCCCGGACTGACAGACGGAAACTTACAAGAACAAAAATCGTACCAGCTGAAAAGAAAATTACCGCCTGGTAAAAAAACCCGGAAAAAAAACCGTACAAAAATATTTAAATCTCGAAGGCAGATTAAAAAAAAAAACCCGATTATATTGCGCGACCGTGCTGAAAATTAAGAATGAAGGGCTGAAAGTCCGTAAGGAAACTGAGCCGGTTGCTCGCTGTTGCCACGCTGGCACGTCTCGTGGGTCGATCTCAGCTGTTGGTCGATCGCCCTTGGCTAACCCTCCCCTTCTGGCCCCAAAAGACCAGCCATGGTGACCCTACGCCGAGGTCTAGGTCACCTCAAAAACTTCCATACTTACGCACACCCTGTCTCATCTACGCCACCTGTTCCTTTTGAATCTAAAAACTCATGGTTTAAGATTTACATAGTATGAGTAATATTCAATATGGCTGGTAATTTATGGAGAATTTTCTTTTGTTTTACATATATATTAAACATCTTAGTAACTATCCCGACATAGGAGTGACGAATTTCAAGAAAAATTAGTTTTAGATTAATTTAATTCTTGATTAAACAAGTTTTAAATCAATTTAATTCTTGTTTACATTAGTTTTAGATTGATCTAAATCTTGCTCTAATTAGTTTCAAATTGATATAATTCCTGATTACATAAGTTTTAGATCAATTTAACTCTTATTTACATTAGCTTTAGATTACCCTAATTCTTGTTTAAGTTAGTTTTAGTTCAATATAATTTTTGTTCAAATTAGATTTAGATTAACTTAAATTCGTGTTTAAGTTAGTTTTAGTTCAATATAATTTTTGTTCAAATTAGATTTAGATTAACTTAAATTCGTGTTTAAGTTAGTTTTAGTTCAATATAATTTTTGTGCCAATTAGATTTAGATTAACTTAAATTCGTGTTTAAGTTAGTTTTAGTTTAATTTTGTTCTTGTTTAAATTAGTTTTTAGTTTAATTTTATTCTTGATTAAATTAGCTTTTAGATTAGTTGTATTCTTGTTTAAATTGGTTTTAGATTAATTTGATTTTTGTTTAATTTAGTTTTAGATTAATTTAATTTTTGTTTCAATTAGTTTTTAGATTAATTTTATTTTTTGATTAAATTAGTTTTAGTTTAATTTGATTTTTGTTTAAATAAGTTGTAGATTAGTTTAATTTTTGTTTCAATTAGTTTTTAGATTAATTTTATTTTTTGATTAAATTAGTTTTAGTTTAATTTGATTTTTGTTTAAATAAGTTGTAGATTAGTTTAATTTTTGTTTCAATTAGTTTTCAGATTAATTTTATTTTTTGATTAAATTAGTTTTAGTTTAATTTGATTTTTGTTTAAATAAGTTTTAGATTAATTTAATTTTTGTTCAAATTAGTTTTAGATTAATTTAATTTTTGTTTAATTTAGTTTTAGATTAATTTAATTTTCATTTAAATTAGTTTTAGATTAATTTGAATTTTGTTTAAATTGGTTTTAGATTAATTTAATTTTTGTTTAAATTCGTTTTAGATTAATCTGATTTTTTGTTTAAATTTGTTTTAGATTAATTTAATTCTGGTTTTAATTAGTTGGCTTAGATTAATTTAATTCTTGTTAAATTAGTTCCGTCTTCATTTAGTTTCCTGTTCATACTAGTTTTATTGGCATTTTGTTTCGCTTCTATTAGTTTTTTTCTCTTTTTGTTTTTACTTATATTAGTCTTTATTTTAGCTTAGTTGTAATTCAAAATCCTCACAATTAGTTTTAAACTACAAACCCATTCTATTATCTCTGAATCCAAGTTAGATTGAACAAAGTTTTAACTTGAATTGATTTGCCGTAAATCTCCCACTTAGCTTATTCCATTCTAACTTAAAATGGACCGGTTCCAAATTTAGCTTTTCTTGAGTTTCAATTTGACTTGAATCCAGAGGTAATTTCGCGGTTATTTAGTTTTACTAAAAATTTATTTTCAGTTTGGTTTTAATCCAACAGTCTTCAGACTAGTTTTAAAATATAAACCCATTCGGTTTTGTCTGAATTCAAGTCCGATTGAACCAAGTTACAATTGAAATTGACCTGAATTTCCGTGAAAATTGTTCTTTTTCAATTTAAATATATTTATTTTCTTTTAAGTTCGATAACTTTTTGTAAAGTGTAAATTATTTTCGATCCCTTTGAGTTGATTTATTCTTGTACCAGTGTAAATTGTTTTAGCTTAAATTCTAGTTTGATTCCTCTGGTAACGGTATAAATTATTTTGGGTAAGTTTTGATTGGTTCGGTTGTGCAGTGCCTCGCGAGTGACCTGGAATCGTTTATTTTAGAACCAGCCTAAGTCATTTCAAAGGAATTTACTGTTTTAGCAATGGACGACGATTATGAGTTAAAGAAAATAACTCTTAAATGTGAGGATCTTGCCCAGATTCTGAGTTACCTTACCGCCACCAACAACTTGATTCGGAAAGGAATTGGCTAAGGCTGTTTCTCCAATAAACGGTCCCATTTAAGGAAATACTATAGTTACTAAAATTATTATTTTTTATATACGCACCCTTGCACGAATTTTATCCACCCGGGTATGTCTACTATCGAGTATAGCAGGTTATCTGTACTAACAACCCCTTGCAGTACTTTCTTTTAATTTTAAATTTGGTGGTTGTGACTATTCTAATTGCTATTAAAAATATTTAAAAAAACCTGTAGTCCCGGTCTTTCGATGACGCTGTTGTTGTTGTGGGAGCTGCGGCAGGTGGTGGTCTTGTTTCGCCTTTCCTCCTTTTTTTTTGCTGACGTTGCTGCTGTGGTGTCCAGCGAAAGTGATCCATAGAACGTTGGTTAGTTAAGCTGCTGGCGCTGCTGGAATGGTGAGCGTGACTGGAGCGTTGTTGTTGTTGTTAACTCTGCTGGAGGTGCGCTTAAAGGAGCCCGCGTGGCGATCTCGGGACTGGCTGGCTTGAAGTCGGAAAGGTTAGCGTGATATATTTTAAAATTCACGGTGTCAGGTGGATACCTGCTTACCTGTCTGCTGGGATAATTGAGGGTTGGAGATGCGGCTGCACTATGGTGGGCTGTATACTTTGGCGCTTAAGGTTTTTGAATGAAACACGCAGCTCTCTCTCAGCCAGATCACTGGAGAATTAACCTTCGTTGTTGCCCAAACAGGCCTCGATGAGCGCGGGAAAAACAACCTTCAAGTACTCCCTAGTATCCACTATAAGATCGGGTTGGGACGAATTTGTTGAGGCTAAGGCGAGAATGGTCTCGCAAAGCATATTAACACCGGCCACTTGTGCGTTTTGAGTGAGGATTTGTTGAGTGCGCCCCAATGTCGTTTGTCGTCGAAAACAACCATCAACTGCAAGGCACATATTGGCAAGAATGGGCGTATTTCACTCCAATTGATTTTTTCCAATTGTTCACCTAGTAGTTTTGCTTTCAGCTGTTCTGGAGATGTGGATGTTGTTGGACCGCTGGCCGAGTCACCAGCTGAGAATAGACCACGCAGACAATGGCAATCAGCTTTGTAGCCAAACTCCTCAGTCAACAATTCTCCCACTTTCCGCTAACTTGCGTTACTGGTTAAAGAAGTAGTTGTATTGGTTTTTGTTAAAAACTACTCGAAAATTATTGCAAAGTCCAATTGACTCCGATTTACCTGTAATGAATAACGTCCCTTTCTTGTTTTGGATTTCTCCATTTCTTTTTGCACCCAATTATACTCGTGCGTTTTTGCAAATTAACACCAAACCCAGGCGACGATATCAATTAGGATGAGTCAAAACCGATTAAGGAGTCAAAACCGATGCCAAATTATAGAATCATTTGCACTCTTTTTCATAATGTCGAACCTCTCTGCGACAGCAACGTCTACCCAGGGTTGTATTTTTTTCCAGTTCGATGATTTTTTGTACTTTGGCCGTGTTGCCACCTGTCATCGGTTACGGTAAGTACGCATGCCCTTTTGAGGCATTCAGACGAGCCAACTACCGATGTTTTTCCAACTTCGCTCCCTTTTCGGTGGAATCGACCATAACCGAGGGGAGTAGGTAATGGTTGGTTTGGACTTTTGGATGACACGTCAAAAAATGGCCGTTAACCGACGCTTGTTTCGGTATTCTCATTGGCTACCGATTCAAGCGCGTGTCGGATCACGCCATCTTCCCGAACGGTTTATGCCCGCTGAAACTAATGGTACCATTTTTGTTGGTATTTTTCCTTTTCAAGCCCGTGCATGGCCATTTTGTTTGCCCGACCGTTCTCGAACATCACCGAGGTGCCACATCTAAATGCAAAAAAAATCGTGTGCACTGACACACTAGAGGGCGCTTGACTCGATCTCGTGGGTATTCATGAACCTGAGTATTTCTGCAATTCAGGTGCCCATGACAGCATCTAACATTATATGAGGGAAATTCTTCACGACAATATAATGACCGAAGTGCAAATTTTGTGAATCTTTTTTTAATTTGTTCCAATCTCAACGTGTGAACGGCATAATGCGGACTCCAAATTAAAGATGCATATTCTAGTATAGATCTTACAAAGGAATTAAACAATGACTTTAAGGTATGAGGGTCAGAAAATTCTGAACTATTTCTACGGATGAACACAAGTAAAGAGTAGGTTTTAGGGACTATATAGTTAACGTGTTGATTAAAAGTGAACTTAATATCAAAGAAGACACCAAGATCTTTGATCGATTGAACATATTTAAGAGGTACGCCAGAAATAGAGTAGGGGTATCTAAGGAAATTACTGCTTTTAGAAAAAGTAATATGAAAGCATTTAGAAATATTTAAAGGTAGAGCATTTAAGCTACTCCATTGGTACAACCCAGCAAAATTTTGATGAAAATGTGACATGCATTCTTAGAGACACTGCTTCCAGAAGACATTCTATAATCAAAGTGTGCTTCTTCTTAGCCTTATAAAGAAGTTATTTTAAGAGGCATTCTTATAAACTACTTCTGGAAGACATTCAAATGGCATTTAAATTCAATTAAAGTAAAAACATTATATATAATTATAATATATGTTTAAGATATTTTCCGTGGGACTTTTTAAAACTTTGAAAATCGGGAAAAAGGATATCTTATGTGGAATTTTTAAGCCCCTATTAAAACCCAAACACTTCTCATTTCCGAGAAAGTCGGGAAAAGGGATATTTTTAACCCCCAAACCACAAAAACCATTCCATTCCATGGAATGCCTTCTTTGAATCCTTTCATTGAAGGGCTCAAAGAAATCTTCCATTAAAAAAGTTCTGGAATCACTTCTAGAGAAGATTAAGGAAAGCATTCCTCCCAAGGACATGCATATGATAAAAGAATGCCTTCTGGGTATGAAAGAGGAAGGGATGGAATTCAAGACTTTCCCTTCCACTTTAGTTACTTTTGGAAGCACTTTTTTTGCTGGGAAGTTATCTAAGTCTGCTTGTAAGGAGATTACATTAGATAAGCAAGTAACCCTTCGAAATAGTTTTAGGTAAAGCATAAAGTAAAAATTTTGAACTGCAGAAAATTTTATTTATATCATCAATGAATAATATAAAAAATAAGGGACCAAGAATACTACCTTGCGATACACCCGAAGAAGCAAGAAACTTGTAAGAATTTAGATTATTAATTGAACAAAGCAAGATGTTCCACTTAAACTTTGATCCAGTCTAAAAAGGATGAATGAAATCCGATTTAGCACAGTTTATTAATTAAAATTTTATGACAAACTTTGTCGAACGCCTTTGTAAAATCTGTATAAATTGCATCGATTTAAAAACCGAGTTTACATGATGATATCAGTAATTGGTAAATAACGCTAAGTTAGTTACAGTGGAACGTCCAGCTATGAAACCATGCTGTTCTGGACAGAAATTACGTTTGACGAGGAAAAATAGTTTATTTTTTATGATTCGCTCGAAAAGTTTAGAGATGGAAGAAATTTTTGAAATGGGTCAATAGTTACTAATATCATTTCTGGATCCAGCTATCTTAAAATATTACAGAGGCTAAGGACATAAGGACTACATAAATTTTTCAGAAAGCTTTCAAAATTCTTTTGCGTTTGATTTCTTTAAGTGAAAAGCTTTAAACGTTACACACACATGCAAGCTGTTTAAGTTGTGTGCGTTTGGCCATCACTGATGTATATCAATTCTGGCGTCGCTAAAAAGCTTTCAGTCTTTAGGCAGACTCGAAGCAGACAGGGTCGCGTCGCTTATATATATATTTAAATATAGTAACGTAATTGTCGTATACCCAATAGAATAATATGATGAAGCGATGCGTTGTTCTGTTATAAGTATTTGCGTATGTTGATTTTATATGATTTAAATACAAATTCTAAATGTTTGGTAGTTTAAATCATACTTGATTTTAAATACAAATTCTAGTTGTTTGATAGTTAAAAATCGTTTATTTAGCTTTAGGTTAAAGTTAGAACAATTAATTGTTCTAACGAATCTTTCCAAAGAAACAACAACGTTTTTCAATATGAAAAGGATAAAATCACTAGCTGAATTTGTTGCAATTTCAGCCCTGCCAAAGGCTTCATCAGAAATCTTTGTGCAACCCATGCAAGCGCGCACTAGCGCACTGCACCAGAGAGGCGATGAGATTTAAAGTGTCAATTTCTAAGTTTTTCTCCCATTTCATATTTTCACATTTGTTGTATTTTTGCTTTATTTTAGTCTTTATGCTTATGTTATTATTATGTAGTCCAGCAGTCTGCTGGAAGTCTTCCACTAACAAAGCATGGTTACTGAAGTTGTTTTTAGATTTTTGCTCATATATTTTCACCTTGTTTTTGTTTGGTCAAGCTCTACCATTTGATTAAAGTTTTTCTAAATGACCTTGTTGTTTATTATGTTGATTTTATATGATTTAAATACAAATTCTAAATGTTTGATAGCTTAAATCATACTTGATTTTAAACACAAATTCTAGTTGCTTGATAGTTTAAAATCGTTTATTGAGCTTTAGATCAAAGTTAGAACCATTAATTGCTCTAACAAATCTTTCCAAAGAAACAACAACAACAACAAAATTTTTTCAATATGAAAAGGAAAAAATCACTAGCTGATTTTATTGCAATTTCGGATCAGCTAAAGGCTTCATCAGAAACCTTTGTGATACCCGTGCAAGCGCGCACTAGCGCACTGCACCACAGAGGCGATGAGATTTGAAGTGTCAATTTCTCAGTTTTTCTCCCATTTCATATTTTCACATTTGTTGTTGTATTTTTGATTTACTTTAGTCTTTATGCTTATGTTATTATTATGGAGTCCAACAGTCTGCTGGAAGTCTTCCACTAACAAAGCATGGTTACTGAAGTTGTTTTTAGATTTTTGCTGATATATTTTCACCTTGTTTTGTTTGGTCGAGCTCTACCATTTGATTTAAGTTTTTTTTTTCTTTTAATTCGCCCGGAGGTATGAAATCTTCCAAAGATACGTATACCCGTCCTATACGCATGCACGATTTACATTCTAGATCCTGCCCGAATCAGCCGGGACAGACAGAATGTACCTACGTACTAAAACATACCCCCTATTGGCAATTAGGATTTTCCACCAAGCACATTAATTGGCTTTTCAACGGAATTTAAAAATTGTATATATATAAAACGCGTATTTAAATAAACTTGATTCTATATAAATAAGCAACATCGAAATTAATAATAGTTATTATCAATTTAAGGTACCCGAAAAACAATCCTGATTTCAAAAACAATCCAAAACACTAAACTCATTTTAACTGGTTTGCGGCCATTGTCCCACCCAAGGACCTACGTGGAAATGAGATAAATCTCATATCCGCCAAATCAAAATCCCAATTAGTTGGATATGCATTTGGGCCAACGCAGGCATAAACTTGTGTGGATCACCAATCCAGGTGATAGTGTGAGTTCAGCCCATAGAAATAAAAGATAAGGAAGTGGTGTTATACTCACACACACTATACGTGTGTAGAAGGAATTTTCGTCGCTGAGGAAGAGAGATAGAGCGTCATTATTTGACATAAGCCCTTCCCGAGCAAAAAAAAATCTATTTTTGAGGAAGAGCATCTATCAAAACACAAGTTCTGCTTCATGAGCGCATTCATTATTTAGGGTGGCAAGGGCCTTAATTTTTTTTCATATTGGGATAAGCTTGGGAAAACTTGACATGAAATTAAAGTGGATTAGCAACCTAAGGTTACAAGCTATAACTAGGTATTTTTATATAAAAAAAACTAATTAAAAGCCCACAGTTCGGAAAAAACTACACAAAACTATTTATTTTAAAAGAGTTTAATTTGGTATGTATTTTAGTTGTTTAGTTTTTGTGTTATTTTAATATCAATTAAATAGTTTATAAAAAATAGTTTTTTGAAATGAATTTTTAAAAAATCATTAAAGTAACTTTTGTCGTTTCAGTCTTATTCTAAGTTCATTTCTTTTACATTATTTTAGCAATGCTTTTCTCTGTAAAAAAAATTGGTAACGCAACATATTATGTAACGGTGCTATATAAAAATTGCATAGTAAGCATACATCTAAAATATAAAAAATAATTTACGCCTTTATTTACTACATAATTGAATGCGGCCCTGTTTGGATGTTTTTGTGTTTGTGTCAACTTCACTGTGTTTGTAAAATACTTCATTTCACTTAAACTACACCGCTTCCTTATATTTTACTTCTATGGTTCAATCTTATTTCAAATCAGGAAACTACGTGAGCACGTAAATCACAATTCGATTTAAAATTAAAATATTGAATAGTTAAAGAGTAAGTTTTAAAAACGATTCATATTTGATGGTGCTTACTTAATAAAACATAATATCGAGACAAAAAGGAGAAGCAGAACAATCTCAATTACCGATATTACATTGTCATAAAACTGCGCTAGGTATAATAGGATGAAGTTAAATTGATTTAATTATTTAAATGTGATATAATTTTCCGTTTTAAGACGTCTACCGATTCAGAAAAATTAATCATGTTGAAGTTATCATTGAAATCACTGCACATACATCGTAAAGGTTTATGAAGAGCGTAATTAGAACTGCACTGACTCAACTTGAAAAACAGAAAATGTCTAGTTCCTCTCCTTAGGATGTTAAAATTTAGAGCTGAGATGAGATATTCCGAATTAATCTCACCACAAAGTAATTTATATAGAAACATGACATTAAGCATCATTCTTCTGCTTCTTAGGGAAGGTAGTAAAATAATTTTAAGGCGTATTTCATACGATGGAAGCATAATATTAGGGTTCCAACGACTATGACGTAAAGCAAAAAGTAAAAACTGTTTTTAAACGGATTCTATGGCGTCGATGTAGACATTATATTGTAGGTTCCAACTGATATATTTTCAGCTTGTTTCTGTTTGGTCGTGCTCTACCGTTTGATTAAAGTTTTTTTTCTAAATGACCTTGTTATTTATTATGTTGATTTTATATGATTTAAATACAAATTCTAAATGTTTGATAGTTTAAATAATACTTGATTTTAAATACTAGCGCTAGTGCGCTAAAAAAAAGAGAGGCAGAAAAGCGCGAGCAGGAGAAGATTGAGATGCATGGTGACAGGAATGAGGCCCGAAAATTTTTCCAAAAAATAAGACGCCTTGCCGATGGTTTTAAAACCGGGGCCTCTTCCTACAAGGATGAAAACGGGAATCTAGTGACAGATGTCCAGAGTACACTGACATTATGGAGGGAACACTTCTCTAAGCTTCTAAATGGCGACGCTGACAATAATCCCGCCAATAGAGATTCAATAGAGATCCCGTCAATAGAGACTCAAGAAAAACAAGTCGACACCCACCATCTTTTTGTCGACTACAAAGCCGCCTTCGACAGCCCAATAAGGAAGCACCTGTACTCCACCATGTCTGAATTCGGTATTCCTGCAAAACTAATACGACTTTGCAGGATGACACTGAACAACACCAGCAGCGCAGTTAAAATCGGGAAGGACCTCTCCTCACCATTTATTACCAAACGAGGTTTCAGACAAGGTGATTCCTTATCGTGTGACTTTTTCAACCTTATGATGGAAAAGATCATCCGAGCTGCTGATCTGAGACGTAGTGGCACAATATTCTACAAGAGTGTTATGCTGCTTGCGTATGCTGATGACATAGATATCATTGGCCATAATACGCGTGAAGTCAGTGCAGCATTTTCCAGATTAGAAAGAGAGTTAAGTCGAATGGGTCTGTCAGTGAATGCAGATAAGACGAAATACTTGATGTCAACAAACAAACAGTCCCAGCGTCTTGGAACCCACGTTACCGCTGACAATACCTCCTTCGAGGTTGTGAAGAACTTCGTTTATCTGGGATCCAGCATTAATTCAACCAACGACATCAGCATTGAGATCAAACGAAGAATAACTCTTGCCAACAGGTATTACTTTGGGCTCAGTAGGCAATTGAGAAGCAGAGCCCTCTCTCGACGAACGAAAATCATGCTCTATAAATCGCTCATCATGCCCGTCCTACTTTACGCATCACAAACCTGGACGCTGAGCAGTTTAGATGACAAGACTTTAGGAGCATTCGAGAGAAAGATTCTCGTAAGATATACGGACCAATCTGCGTCAATGGCGAGTACCGAATACGATGGAATGATGAACTGTATGATCTGTACGCTGACATCGACATAGTCAAGCGCATTAAAATCGAGCGGCTTCGCTGGCTTGGTCATGTTCAGCACATGAAAGACGATGCTCCAGTGCAGAAAACATTCGATTCAGTACCCAGCGGCGGTCAACGCAGAAGAGGACGACCGTATCTTCGTTGGAAAGACCAAGTAGAGGACAACCTGACGAAGCTTGGAATTTCCAACTGGCGCCAGCAAGCGAAAGACAGAAATGGCTGGCGCAAATTCTTAGATGAGGCCAAGACCGACATACGGTTGTAGTGCCAACTAAGCAAGCAAGCAAGCTAGTGCGCTCTTGCACGGGTATCACAAAGATTTCTGATGAAGCCTTTAGCAGAGCCGAAATTGCAATAAAATCAGCTAGTGACTTTTTTCTTTTCATATTGAAAAAACGTTGTTGTTGTTTCTTTGGATAGTATTGGGGTATATTTTATAATTAACAAACGCACAGCTTTTTCATACATGTAATAATAGTAGTTGGTAAGCTTAAATTAGTTTAATTTTATGTTTTATGTAATTTTGTTTTATAGGTAAATTTTGTCTAGGCAATAATATATAAAAAAAATAATCTATTCTAATATGATCTCATAATTTTTCAATTTACTTTAATTTATTATTTTTCTACATAATGTGATAGACACTAGGGAGTCCAATACCGGAAGCTCAATCGTAGAAATAGTTCAGAATTTTCTGACCCTCATTCTTAAAAGTCATTGTTTAATTCCTTTGTAAGATTTATACCAGAATATGCATCTTTCATTTCGAGTCCGCATTATGCCGTTCACACATTGAGATTGGAACAAATTAAAAAAAGAATCACAAAACTTGCACTTCGGTCCTTATATTGTAGTGAAGAATTTCCCTAATATTACGTTAGATGCTTGCTTTTAAGCATTAAGACGTTGGATTCGCGGAGAAAAGTTGTAACGAAGCTCCCGGTCTTCCGGGTCTATAGCTGAGGTAAGCTCGCCGGGATTCCAAGGTCCTTACAAAATTTATTAAAATTAAGAAGACGTGCAGGTATAGTTTGATTTATTTATTGAGGCTTTAATTCAATTATACATTGAGGCTATGATGATGGGAATAACGGGTGGCTCGGTGTTCCATAGGATTTTGGTTCTGATGTGGTTCTTGAGCTGGCCGTTGCAAGACGTAAAGTGTGGCGTTGTTCGTTAGCGATTGTCGTGGTTCGGGGTTTGTTCTCGTTGTCACTAATGTGTAGGTACTGTTCGGCAATATTCATACTATATGTTCCTAGTCGGTATCCGAAGACCCCGATATAATTATAATAAGATAACTATCACCACATCTTAGTTGGTATCCGAAGACCCCGTATAATTATAGAAGCAAATATAAAAACTTTTACTTCTTAGTTGGTATCCGAAGACCCCGTATAATTATAGCAGCAAATGTAAAAACTATTACTTCTAAGTTGGTATCCGAAGACCCCGTATAATTATATGAGTAAATATATAAACTATTACTTCTTAGTTGGTATCCGAAGACCCCGTATAATTATAGCAGCAAATATAAAAACTATTACTTCTTAGTTGGTATCCGAAGACCCCGTATAATTATAGCAGCAAATATAAAAAGTATTACTTCTCAGTTGGTATCCGAAGACCCCGTATAATTATAGCAGCAAATATAAAAACTATTACTTCTTAGTTGGTATCCGAAGACCCCGTATAATTATATAAAACAAAACTTCCACTACGTCTTAATTGTTCTTCAAATTATACCGTCCTGTACGAGTTTCGATCCTTAGTTGTCCACACTTTACTTACGCTTCCTTTCCTTGCCAGGCTCCTCTATGTCCGTCCTGATTCCTCTTCTCGAATGTCCTTCGATATCTTTAGTACTTCTTAGCAGCTAATTATAGGCACGTCCGCCTCGCTCGATAGATACACAGCAACTAACTATAGGCACGTCCGCCACGTTTGGTAGTCCAACAGCAACCAACCTTTCGTTGTCTTGCCAGCCAGCCTCTGTCTATGTTGCTGGCTGGTCTTCTTCTTTTCTCCGCTTGCTTGACTTGATGAGTTAACTTTTCTGTTGTGTCTCATGTTCACGTATTATATCGTCCCTCTTATTATTACATTTTATTAGTGTTTGGATCTCGTTAGTGGGCTGCTGTGTTTACGCTCATGCTTTGCTTGTTTTATGCTCTTGTTCGGTTGTTGCTAGTTTTGTGTAGGATTCGTACTTTCGTTCACTTCTGTCGTGGATCATTGATTGTCAATGATTTCTTCTTTGTATGTAGTGCTCTGCTTTACGAAGTATTGTATTATACTTTCTCTTAAGTTGCTTTACCGCTTGCTCTTTCTTGATATCTGTTCGGCATTCATGCTTCTATGGGTTCTCAGCTTTGTCGCAGTGGCCGTTATTCCCATTAGTAAATACATATATTAAGTTAGATTTATTGTAATACAGGGTGCTTGCTTATCATAACAATGTTTATATTTTATAGTAGTAAACACGTTTGTAGTTATTTCTTTTACTTAACATTCGAGATAAATACAATATTATTGCATTGTGAATTAAGTGTTAAGTAGAAATTGTCTAGACATATATTTAAGAAAGAATTAATTTAGTTTAAGCAAATAAATAATTCAATGTTAAATTCAGGTAAGTTTTCTCTTCTTTTTGGGTAAGAAAATTAGGAATATAAGACTATTTTAATTCAAATAATAAAATTAAATTCATTTCAGTGAAAACAAAACAATATATAAATATAAATTTTGGCTGCTTCGTTGCATCTTGTTGTGTCGCTACACTCCTCTTGTGTCGTTACACTCCTCTCTTAGTTCGCCGGGCTTTTGGGAGTAATTGTTACCTTCCCGCTTTTTGCAATCTGGATCCGATATTGGATCCCGTAAACTTCTCTTCGGGTCTCAGACTGATAATTAGAGTACTTGTCCTTCGCGTACGTAGCCTGCGGGTAACCACTTGAGTGAGTTCTGCTGTAATCGTTCGGTTATTCAACTTACATTTCATTTCAACTTACATTTCATCGTTTCTGCTTGTTTGCTTAATTTTTGCTTTATCATTTTTAATCGTTTTCAAGCTTTATGTTCTTATGTTATTTTCTGTTTCTTTTTTTTCCAATATTTTCTTATATTTATTTTAAGCTTTAACTTTCATTTCCTTTTATTTTCATTTAAATTTACCGATTTAGTTTTTAGTTATTTAAAGTTTAATTATTCATTTAATTTTTGTTTCTATTTTCAGCTTTTTTAGCGTTTTGTTTTTATTTATTATAAGTTAAATCGATAGTATTTTATTTTTCGTTTTCATTCCTCAGCATGTTTTTTTCTATTATTCTTAATTTATTTATGCTTCAATTTTCATTTCCTTTTACTTTTCTACTCTCAGCTAAATGTACCGATTTTGTTTTCAGTTCTTTTAAGTGTAATTTATTATATTATGTTTCTTTGTTTCTATTTTCAGTTTAATTTTGATTTGGTTATTTGTCGTTTAAGCTTTAAAACGATACTTTTGTAAAAGCTTTGAAAGGTAAAGCAGTAAATGGTAAAGCAGTTTCAAGCATTGGAGAGTGCGAAAGAGAAAGGCGAGAACGAGATGGCTGCAAAATATTATTGTTTAAGTATTGTTATTGTTTAAGTATTGTTAGTTGCATTTGTTTATTTATTATTATTTACACTTATGTGGCATGAAATGTAATTTTATGTTGCAATTTGTAACTGCAACTAAAAAGTCTATAAATATTTGAATTTTGTTAGAAACTGTCCTTTCTGTGTCCAGTTGTCTTGGAGTAAAAGCCAAGTAAGTTTGTTTAATATAATTAAAAAACTGTATTTTTGCTTTTGTAGCACTTAATTGCTTTATTTTAAATTTTTATAATGTTACAGTTTCACTAATTGTTTTGTTTTTTAATTTGCATTTTTATAGAGAATAAACTCATTTTACTCACGCATTTAAACGATTAAATATCTTTTAAAACTAAACTGCGTATTTTATTTGAACTCGAGTTTTTTCACGCTCCAGTCACAGGAAGTCAACAGCTTTATTCTTTGGGAATACGAAATCGTTGGACTGGTCTCTCGTTTGGAAAACTTATGCTGCTGGTTGCCGCACAAATCCGCCATTCTGTTGTGCTACGAACATTTCTGCTAGCTGCTTTTGAACCGTCGTTTTCTTCGAAAAGTCTGATTGATGCCACACGAACAGAACCCTGAAAAGAGAACTAGCCAACGAGAGAATAAAGGAGTACCACCTACCAGATTCGAGCCCGATCATCGCTCTATGCAACGCACGCCACCGATTGGACAGACACCAAGTACGCCAACCACCATGTCGAATGATCAAAATCGCCCGTCCACTGCGCCTGTTGTATCGAACCCAACCGCCATTTTGTCGACCTCAAGCTCAGCACTGACCCGATCAGGAGCCGTTCCTGCTGCACCGAATCCACCACCGCTGCCAACCGAACAGTCCAGAGCCACCAGCTGCCGTCAGCCACCTATAAAAGAAAACAATTTAGAAAAGGTAACACTAGAATTTAATAAAAGAATTTCAGATCTTCAGGACGAATTTAGGCGCCAAATGCATGCCATACAATCACTCGTATGCACCAACAATGCACAGATCCAGAATAGTGTCACCGAACTCCGAAACGAAATGCGCCGAATCGAACCACCCGCTACGTCCGACATAACCTTTGCGCCTATGCCACTTGCAGCCGAGATTTCGCATCACCGATCTTCTGCAGAGTCTATTCCTTTAAGCCAGCAATCTGCAAGTCACCGCCAAAAGAAGATTTACCCGCTACCTAAATTTTCAGGATTACCCGAAGAGTGGCAAACTTTTGAAGAATCGTTTGTAAGCACGACTTTGGATTTTGAATGCTCGTCACTGCACAATATCATGCGTCTGAGGGACGCCATAATTGGAGGTGCTCGTGAAACCGTCGAATTCCTGTTGTGCAGCTCTCGAAACGTCGATGCTATTATGGCCACACTGAAGGAAACCTATGGTCGTCCAGAGCAGCTCATCAAATCCCAGGTACAGAAAGTACGCACACTACGCCCGAATGCAGAAGGAGATCTCGCAGCACTTATTGATTTCGCGAACAAAATAAGCAACATGGCCACTTTTTTTGAAGCAGTCAGAGGTGAGCATCACCTCACGAACCCTACGCTTCTCAGCGAACTCGTGGCTAAATTGCCGATATCTCGCCAAATTCAATGGGCCGAAAAATGTTTGTTGTTGCCAGACCCTGCCACCATTTTAGATTTCAGGCAATGGCTTGGAGGCCTTAGAAGAATAGCCAACTTGGTAACCGACTCGCTACCTTCAACTTCAACTACTGCCTTCGCAAGTCAACATGGAACCCGAAGACCTCCACCACAAGCTGCCACCGATAACAAAGCCCGCAAATATGCATTTGTCAGCGTGGCCCCAACAAAATGTCGCGTTTGCGAAGGTGAGTCCAAAACTCTTTTAGATTGTGATGCTTTTAAAAATTTGTCGGTTGATGAACGCTGGAGCAAAGTAAAGTCACTGCGAGTGTGCTTTTCTTGCTTAAAAAATGGCCACCAGTTAAGCAAGTGTTACAGTAAGCGCAGGTGCGCTACAAATGGTTGCACGCATTTCCATAATCGAATGTTGCATGCACCCATCAACACCAGCTTGGAAACACCGACGTCCTCATCAGCTGCTATGGAACAAGCCACATTCCAAGAACTCCGAAGTTGCCACGCAGCCGTTAATCGAGAAGAAGACGCTGTGCTGTTCCAAGTGATCCCAGTGCTTCTTTATGGAAATAACAAAATGGTGAAACAGGTCTAGGCTTTCGTTGACGATGGGTCCAACGCTACAATGCTTGATGCCGAAGTTGCACGCGAATTAAAACTTCATGGACATGAAGAAGTCCTCGAACTCCAATGGCTAAATGAAAAAACAGCGCGCGAAAATTCCCAAATCGTCGAAGTAACCATTAGCAGCGTGGAAAATAATCCAAGGAAATACAAAATGTCGAAAGTTTTTATTACGTCAAACTTAGCGTTGCCAACTCAGTCGATTGATGTTAAAAATTTACAACTGAACAATGCTCATCTTTCAGGGTTGCCATCTTTCAGTTATAGGAACGTTCAGCCAAAAATGATTATAAGTTTAACCCACGCCTTTTTAACAGTGCCAAAAGAAATCCCGCGATGTTCACTTAGCCCTGGGCCAATTGCTACGAGAACCAGACTTGGATGGATGGTGTATGGACCAATTGGTGGAGAAGTGCTACCGAACCGAAAAATTGCATGTCACGCTCGAAATATAAAAGGTAAGAGCATCATAAGTAATGAACTAGAAGAAGTCATACGAAAATATTTTTATATGGAAACATTTGGAATAAAACCCAATGTTAAGCCATTACGATCCGATGATGACGAAAAAGCACTTTGCATCCTCAAGTCCACAACTAGATATGTCGAAAATCGTTATGAAGCCGGGCTGCTTTGGCGACATGAAAATATTTCATTTCCAGAAAGTTATCCCTGGTCCCTGGTCCCGATATTAATCAAACACTTGTATCAATTCTTTTTAAATTTAGGCAAGCGCCCATAGCAGTCTGCGGCGACATAAAAGAGATGTTTCATCAAATAATTATTTTGAAAGAGGACCAGGACAGTCAGCGATTTCTTTGGAGAAATGGTAATTCTACGAATCCACCAACAACATATGTTATGCAAAGGATGATTTTTGGAGCAACATGTTCGCCAACAATTGCCCAATTTGTGAAGAATACGAATGCAGAGCGTTTCATTGTAAAATATCCACGTGCAGTAAAAGGGATTATTGAGAGGCACTATGTCGACGACTACGTAGATAGCTTTCAAAGTGAAAGTGAAGCGATCCAGGTTGTAGGAGATGTAATAAAAATCCATAAAGCTGCGGGATTTGAAATCCGGAATTTTATTTCAAACTCTACTAAACTTAAAAACGCAGTTGGCAACTCTGCCAACGATGAGCCTGTATGTGTAGAAAGTTCAGCTGTGGAACGCATTCTCGGCATGCATTGGTTGTCAAAATCAGATGTTTTTATGTTTGTTTTTAAATTTAATAAGGTGCCTGCTGAAATTCTTCTTCTGCAACGAAAGCCAACAAATCGCGAAACGCTGAGTGTTACGATGTCCATCTTTGATCCGTTTGGACTGTTGGCCAACTTTACAGTGTGTGCCAAAATATTAATGCAAGCAGTATGGAAAACAGGCATTCAGTGGGATGATGAGCTGCCTGATGGAATTTACAAGAAGTGGAAGTACTGGCTGGAAGAATTAAAACAGGTACAAGATTTTAGAATTTCGAGGTGTTATTTTGCAGGTTTCGAGGAAGCACAGGTTGATCTTCACATATTTTGTGATGCAAGTGAGCAGGCGTTGGCGGCAGTGGCTTATTGGAGATTTATGGATGCTGGTCGTATAAAATTGTCTTTCGTTGCTGGAAAAACATCATGCGTTCCAACTCGTTTTCATTCGATCCCGAAACTGGAACTACAAGCAGCGGTGGTGGCGGCGCGTCTAAAAGAGTCGATTTTGAAGTGTCATGAGGCAAATATTGGTAAAATAATTTTCTGGTGTGACTCAAATACAGTCATTCAGTGGATACGATCTGATCATCGCAATTATAAACAATATGTAGCTAATCGTGTTTCAGAAATTTTAGAAGGTACAGCAATTAAGGACTGGCGGTGGTGCCCTGGTGAGTTGAATCCTGTAGATGATGCTACCCGTGCGAAATTTCCACTGCGGTATAATGCGGAAGGCCGATGGAAATATGGACCAAGTTTTCTTTTGATGGCAGAAAAAGATTGGCCGCTCGAATTCAACATGAAGTCGGAAAATGATAAAAGCGCCGAGGAACTTAAATCAAAACACTTTGCGTTACTGAGCAGGCAAGTGAGTAAAATTGTACCAAGTATTAATTGGTTTTCGTCCTATGGCAGATTGAAGCGGTCAATGGCATGGGTGTTGAGATACGTGGCAAATCTAAAATGCAAAATGAAAGGTGATGTTCCTTTTCGAGGAGAGCTGACGTCAGACGAAGAATCTGAGGCTGAATTTTATCTCTGTCGATGGGTACAACGAGAGGCTTTCAGCAATGAGTACGCGTGTTTGTTGGAAGGAAAGCCTATTTCCAAATGTAGCACCTAAACCCATATCTGGAAAATGACGTCATTCGAGTAGGCGGACGCATAGATAATGCCACCTTTATTGACATCTCGGCGAATAGGCCAATTATATTGCCAAAAGATCATCAGGTGACCCGTCTCCTAACAAATTGGTTTCATCGCAAGATTCATCATCATCAGCGTTGAAGCGAGTTGCACATTTTGTAAGGTACGTAAAGCTAATCCACAGCCTCCACAAATGGGACCCTTGCCGCCAGATAGAGTGACGCCCTATGTTCGGCCATTTACTTACACCGGGCTAGATTTCTTTGGGCCAATCACCGTGACCATACGTCGGCGACATGAAAAAATATGGGTTGCGCTTTTTACCTGCCTTACCGTTCGAGCTGTTCACTTGGAAATTGCAACCGACTTATCCAGTGATGCCTGTTTATTGTGTATCCGGAACTTTATCAATAGGCGTGGCGTTCCGATACAAATTCGAAGTGATAACGGCACGAATTTTGTTGGAATCAATAAAGAGCTGCAAGGAGTGAAGGATTTCTTGGATGAAGAAAAAATTAAAGAAGGATTATCACCTCTAGGTATTAAATGGAAATTTAATACACCTTTAAATCCGAGTGCAGGAGGCGCCTGGGAACGACTTGTTCAATCTATAAAGAAACCTCTTTATATAATGCTGAAGGAGCATAAACCACGTTTAGAGACCTTTCAGAGCTTGCTTATAGAGGCGGAAAATATTGTAAATTCCAGACCCTTAACTCATCTGCCAGTTACACCGGACGATCCTGAACCACTAACACCCAATCATTTTTTATTAGGATCTACCAGCTCTACACAAACTCCTGCGCCGTTCGAACCAAGGCTGCTCTGGTTGCGAAAACAGTGGAAAGTTCAGCAGGCATTAAAAAATGGTTTTTGGAAGCAATGGATTCGGGAATACCTGCCAGAACTTACGAGAAGAACCAAATGGTGTTTTCCGGTGAAACCAGTTTCTGTTGGTGATTTGGTGCTTATCTGCGACGATCATGCATCACGTTCGCAATGCATGCGCGGCCGGATCATCAAACTATATTACGGCCAAGATAAAGTAGCGAGATCAGCAGACGTAAGAACCAGCGGAGGTGTCTTAAAAAGACCAATATCGAAGCTAGCTCTATTGGATGTTGAAGCTGGCACTAAGGATATGGGTGAATCTCCCCCGCCGGGGTCAATTCACGGGGGTGGGGATGTCGTTTAAGCTTTAAAACGATACTTTTGTAAAAGCTTTGAAAGGTAAAGCAGTAAATGGTAAAGCAGTTTCAAGCATTGGAGAGTGCGAAAGAGAAAGGCGAGAACGAGATGGCTGCAAAATATTATTGTTTAAGTATTGTTATTGTTTAAGTATTGTTAGTTGCATTTGTTTATTTATTATTATTTACACTTATGTGGCATGAAATGTAATGTTATATTGCAATTTGTAACTGCAACTAAAAAGTCTATAAATATTTGAATTTTGTAAGAAACTGTCCTTTATGTGTCCAGTTGTCTTGGAGTAAAAGCCAAGTAAGTTTGTTTAATATAATTAAAAAACTGTATTTTTGCTTTTGTAGCACTTAATTGCTTTATTTTAAATTTTTATAATGTTACAGTTTCACTAATTGTTTTGTTTTTTAATTTGCAATTTTATAGAGAATAAACTCATTTTACTCACGCATTTAAACGATTAAATATCTTTTAAAACTAAACTGCGTATTTTATTTGAACTCGAGTTTATTCACGCTCCAGTCACAGGAAGTCAACATTATTCTTAATTTATTTTAGGCTTTAGTTTTCATTCCCTTTTTGTTTTCTTTTCTATTCATGCTGATTGTGGTATCCGGCGGATAACTTTGGAGTGAATCGGTAGTGTGAGGACTCAAATTGTTGCACAATTCGAGCCTCACAAATTATATAAATGAATTGTTAACTGAATTTAAAATATGGGAAATGTAAACAACAAATTTAAAGGTTTATTATATATTATGAATAAAATGTATGCAAATTATTGTATTGTGTTATATCTTATTAGGTAAAATATATAATATTAATGTTATAAATATTCTATTGAGTAGTTAGTTCAATCGTAATTATCTTAAGCGAAGGTGTCCTCACCCTTCGAACGTTGTTTACTCTAAGTCAGGCGTAGTTATCTTAAGCGAAGGTGTACTCACCCTTCGAACGTTGTTTACTCTAAGTTCAAAACGTAGCTATCTTAAGCGAAGGTGTACTCACCCTTCGAACGTTGTTTACTCTAAGTCAGGCGTAGTTATCTTAAGCGAAGGTGTACTCACCCTTCGAACGTTGCTTACTCTAAGTTCAAAACGTAGTTATCTTAAGCGAAGGTGTACTCATCCTTCGAACATAGTGTTTAATCTAAGTCAGGCGTAGTTATCTTAAGCGAAGGTGTACTCACCCTTCGAACGTTGCTTACTCTAAGTTCAAAACGTAGTTATCTTAAGCGAAGGTGTACTCACCCTTCGAACTTTGTTTACTCTAAGTCAGGCGTAGTTATCTTAAGCGAAGGTGTACTCACCCTTCGAACGTTGCTTACTCTAAGTTCAAAACGTAGTTATCTTAAGCGAAGGTGTACTCACCCTTCGAACATAGTGTTTAATCTAAGTCAGGCGTAGTTATCTTAAGCGAAGGTGTCCTCACTCTTCGAACGTTGCTTACTTTAAGTTCAAAACGTAGTTATCTTAAGCGAAGGTGTACTCACCCTTCGAACGTTGCTTACTCTAAGTTCAAAACGTAGTTATCTTAAGCGAAGGTGTCCTCACTCTTCGAACGTTGTTTACTCTAAGTCAGGCGTAGTTATCATAAGCGAAGGTGTACTCACCCTTCGAACATAGTTTTACTCTAAGCTCAGGCGTAGTTATCGTAAGCGAAGGTGTACTCTCCCTTCAAACTTTGTTTACTATAAGTTCAAAACGTAGTTATTTTAAGCGAAGGTGTACTCACCCTTCGAACATAGTTTTACTCTAAGCTCAGGCGTAGTTATCGTAAGCGAAGGTGTACTCACCCTTCGAACTTTGTTTACTATAAGTTCAAAACGTAGATATTTTAAGCGAAGGTGTACTCACCCTTCGAACATAGTTTTACTCTAAGCTCAGGCGTAGTTATCATAAGCGAAGGTGTACTCACCCTTCGAACTTTGTTTACTATAAGTTCAAAACGTAGTTATTTTAAGCGAAGCTGTACTCACCCTTCGAACATAGTTTTACTCTAAGCTCAGGCGTAGTTATCGTAAGCGAAGGTGTACTCACCCTTCGAACTTTGTTTACTATAAGTTCAAAACGTAGTTATCTTAAGCGAAGGTGTACTCACCCTTCGAACTTTGTTTACTATAAGTTCAAAACGTAGTTATCTTAAGCGAAGGTGTACTCACCCTTCGAAAATAGTTTTACTCTAAGCTCAGGCGTAGTTATCTTAAGCGAGGGTAGACTCACCTTTCGAACGTTGTTTACTCTAAGACAGGCGTAGTTATCGTAAGCGAAGGTGTCCTCACCTTACGAACGTTGTTTACTCTAAAATCAAAACGTAGTTATTTTAAGCGAAGGTACCTCCACCCTTCGAACATAGTTTTAATCTGAGTTCTATCATAGTCACTCACAGCGAGAGGGATCATAGCAAATGATGGAATAAATATGAATAAGCAAGGATTAATTATATCACTTTAATTTATATAATGCTTAATAATTAATAATAATTAAGTAACGTACTCGTTAAGTAATAAATAAAAGAAATGAAAACAATAAAGACTTACTCTACAGTTTAAAACTAAAACGCTGGCTTTCTTATATAAAACAACGGAATCATTGGTAAATAAATTATTTTGTAAGAACCCCTGGTTTACTCACTGAGCCTACCTCAGCAAAAATCAGTAACGAGCAAAAGGGTTCGTTACAAATGGCGCCCGAACAGGGACTCTAAAGACAAAGAAAGCTCGAAAGCTAGATAAGAAAATAAACACAGAGAGCAAAGCTAAAGACAGAGAACAAAGCCAACGCCAGTAAAGAAAGCTAAAGTCAGAGAAAAACATCAGCGTAACACAACACATGATAAAAATGGTCAATTCCTCCTGGGTATACTTTCTAAGGAAAGACGAGCTGCAAGGGTACGCAGAAGAATTTGGATTCGATAGCACAGGAGCGGTGCAAGAAGAAAGGAAGAATTTTGCGACCTTCATTGCAGATCAAGGCCAGAAACCAGAGCTGCAGTCACGCTTTGCAGAACTAGAGGCAAAGCACGGGAAGACACCATCACCGGCAAGAAATCCCGAGATACCGAAAATAAATGTGCCGGTAACACACACAGGCGGTCAACAAGATTTTAACCCCCCGACAATGTCGTACGAGCAACCAGCAGCCGCGCACGCAGGATATACAGGATACGTAGAACACGCAGGAGCGCATCAAATACCATATTCCACGGTAATAGAGCAGGTCAGGAAGTGGTCTTTTAAATATGATGGCGGAAAAGAACCACTGGCCTTCATTGAAAGAGTAGAGGAGCTAGCCGAAGTATAAGGGTTAAACAAGGATCTCTTACCCCGAACAATGCCCGAACTATTGAAAGGTAACGCGCTGAAATGGTTCCGCAACAATAATCGGCAGTGGCAAGAATGGAATGCATATAAGAGGGATTTCCTACGGTTCTTCCTGCCATCCAAATACTTCGAGCATCTGGAAGATGAGATCCGACAAAGGCACCAGCGGCAAAGGGAAAAATTCAAAGACTACCTCACCGAGCTGCAGAATTTAATGCGACATGCAGATTTCTCTGAGCAAGGCAAACTAGAGCGCATATACCGCAACAGTCTCCACGACTATCAGCTTTATATAAAACAAAAAGACTTTAGGGATCTCGAGGAGCTGCTTAGTCTAGCCGAAGATTTTGAAAGTCTGCAAAAAGAAGCTCCGCCGACCAGACCAGCCATACCACGCCAGCGAGAAGAGCATCACCGCAGAATTACGCAAGAAACCGAGTATCCAATTAACCCACGGACGGCATGTTGACGTTGTGGGCAGGATGGGCACAACAAATACGAATGCAGAAACCCCGCTATAACTTTCTGCTGGGAATGCGGAAAAAGAGGTACTTTGACAATAAACTGCTGCAGACAATCATCGGGAAACTACCAAGGGTACCGTCCAAGGCGAGTACAAATGGATACCCAGAACCAGCGTCCTCGCAATTAAACACCATCACGCTAAACGGGAACCACGTGGTCGCTACAGTCACGATAGGCAACCACACGACCAAGGCGACAATCGACACTGGGGAAACACGGAGTTTTATCAGCAAATCTCTAGCAAGTAAAATAAAGGAATCAAGCAAACTCGAAAACATATCGACACGCATACGATTGGCTGACGGGACCACGAAGGAGGTTACTCAGCAACTCGTAGTAAACATAAAACTCGGAGGAAAACAATGCAACACAGAATTAATCATATTACACGACGTGATCGACGACCTTATTCTAGGCATGAACTTTCTGGTCAAAATGGAAACAAGATTGCAGTGTGGAGACTGCGCAATTATTCTCAAGGAAAACACGAACGGTGGAAAAGAACAAGAAACGGCATGCTGTACGGTTGTACGAACAGAGGTAATTGGATCAAAAACGTGTGGTCCACAGGAAGCAGCTGAGGTTATACGAACAGAAGAAACTAGATCAAGCACGGGTGAGTCACATGAAGCAACGAAGGTCGTACGAGCAGAAGAAGTGGAATTAAGTACAGGTGATCCACAAGAAGCAGCAAAGAGGTTACGCTCCAGGGAAATCGCGTCAGATACAGAAGGTCCAACCGACGAATCAAAAATCGAAAAGTTTGCAAAGGAAAAGCTGGGAAAATTCGAAGGTCTCAAAGCGGCGTCACATATCGACATCCACCGGAAGGGCAAGTTACACATCAAAGCAAGCGCTCTATCACGACAACCGCAAGAAATATTGCTTAGTAAAGCAGACGCCTTAGCAAAGAATATTCCTGTCTGCAAATGGTTATCGAAGAGAGAAGCAGAAGTTCAGCAGAATCCTGAAAAGTATCCGAACTACTTCAAAGAAAATGGTGTACTATACCACTTTATATCGCCAAACAAAAAAACTGACGACTACGCACCCTGGAAGCTGTGTGTCCCTTGTTTTCAGCGAGAACAAGTTATTAAAGAAAATTACAATGATCCAACCGCCGGCCACATGTGCATCCGCAAGACCATCGCCAGAATAAAAAGCCGATACTACTGGCCAGGTATGTTCAGAGACATAAGTCGGTATGTACGAAGGTGCTCTATATGGCAGCAATTTAAACCAAACTCATCGCAGCAGCACCTGCGACACCAACTTCAATCGCAGCAGCATCTGCGTAACCAACTGCCACAGCAGCCACCACTGCATAATCAACGGCCATCGCAGCAGCACCTGCCTCACCAACTGAAATCGCAGCCGTATCTGCGTCACAAACTGCCATCGCAACAGCACCTGCGTCAGGAACTGCCACAGCAGCCGCCACTGCATAATCAACGGCCATCGCAGCAGCATCTGCGTAAACAACTGCCACAGCAGCCGCCACTGCATAATCAACGGCCATCGCAGCAGCACCTGCGTCACCAACTGCCATCGTAGCCGTATCTGCGTCACAAACTGCCATCGCAGCAGCATCTGCGTAACCAACTGCCAAGGCAGCCGCCACTGCATAATCAACGGCCATCGCAGCCGCATCTGCGTCACAATCTGTATCACAGCATCACAGTAACAGCTGCATCATCAAAAGCATCACAGAAGCGCAGTAGCAGCTGCGTCATCAAAAGCAGCACAGCAACGCAGTAGCAGCTGTATCATCAAAAGCATCACAGCATCGCAGTAGCAGCTGCATCATCAAAAGCATCACAGAAGCACAGTAGCATCTGCGTCATCAAAAGCATCACATCAACCCTGTTAGAGCAACGTCAACAAAATCAGCACAGCAGCACAGCAGCAGCTGCATAATCAAAGCAGTGAAGTATCAGCTGCATTATCAGCAACATCAGGTGTCAACAGCGACGTAACAGCATACATTATCAATAGCACCATCAATGAACGCAATTGACAGGGTCGTCAAACAGTTGCACCGACTGAGCCAGAGTGCAGCGTGCGCAACCGCACCAACAAGACAGGCAGACCACTACCACCGGCACTGGTTTCCGAAATCAAGGCTGCAATAACGAAGAAGACGATGCGGCAGCGGCTTCCATTTCTAATGCAGAATTATCGAAGGCAGACGATACCATGTTCGAATTGGCAAGAACGGACAAGTGAAGAACACCACTGAAGGGGAAAGAAAAGGGGGGGTTGTGATTATATATACAAATTATATAAATGAATTGTTGACTGAATTTAAAATATGGAAAATGTAAACAACAAATTTAAAGATTTATTATATATTATGAATAAAATGCATGGAAATTAATGTATTGTATTATATCTTATTAGGTAAAATATATAATATTAATGTTATAAATATTCTATTAAGGAAAAAATAATGAGTCAAATAACAAATAATAAATACACACATACAAACATGCAAAGCCATGTACATAGCCACATATACACAGGCAGGGAAAACAAAACAAGTGAACACGTAACAGAAAGGCACCGGGAGAATATAAAGCAGTCGCGTTTGCTTAGCACAGGCAGTCTTGTCGCAGGCGCAGTAGCACGCACATGCTTTGAGACTGAGTAGTTAGTTCAATCGTAGTTATCTTAAGCGAAGGTGTCCTCACCCTTCGAACGTTGTTTACTCTAAGTCAGGCGTAGTTATCTTAAGCGAAGGTGTACTCACCCTTCGAACGTTGTTTACTCTAAGTTCAAAACGTAGCTATCTTAAGCGAAGGTGTACTCACCCTTCGAACATTGTTTACTCTAAGTCAGGCGTAATTATCTTAAGCGAAGGTGTACTCACCCTTCGAACGTTGCTTACTCTAAGTTCAAAACGTAGTTATCTTAAGCGAAGGTGTACTCACCCTTCGAACATAGTGTTTAATCTAAGTCAGGCGTAGTTATCTTAAGCAAAGGTGTACTCACCCTTCGAACGTTGCTTACTCTAAATTCAAAACGTAGTTATCTTAAGCGAAGGTGTACTCACCCTTCGAACATAGTGTTTAATCTAAGTCAGGCGTAGTTATCTTAAGCGAAGGTGTGCTCACCCTTCGAACGTTGTTTACTCTAAGTCAGGCGTAGTTATCTTAAGCGAAGGTGTACTCACCCTTCGAAAGTTATTTGCTCTAAGTCAGGCGTAGTTATCTTAAGCAAAGGTGTACTCACCCTTCGAACGTTGCTTACTCTAAGTTCAAAACGTAGTTATCTTAAGCAAAGGTGTACTCACCCTTCGAACATAGTGTTTAATCTAAGTCAGGCGTAGTTATCTTAAGCGAAGGTGTGCTCACTCTTCGAACATAGTGTTTAATCTAAGTCAGGCGTAGTTATCTTAAGCAAAGGTGTACTCACCCTTCGAACGTTGCTTACTCTAAATTCAAAACGTAGTTATCTTAAGCGAAGGTGTACTCACCCTTCGAACATAGTGTTTAATCTAAGTCAGGCGTAGTTATCTTAAGCGAAGGTGTGCTCACTCTTCGAACATAGTGTTTAATCTAAGTCAGGCGTAGTTATCTTAAGCGAAGGTGTGCTCACCCTTCGAAAGTTATTTGCTCTAAGTCAGGCGTAGTTATCCTAAGCGAAGGTGTACTCACTCTTCGAACGTTGCTTACTTTAAGTTCAAAACGTAGTTATCTTAAGCGAAGGTGTACTCACCCTTCGAACGTTGCTTACTCTAAGTTCAAAACGTAGTTATCTTAAGCGAAGGTGTCCTCACTCTTCGAACGTTGTTTACTCTTAGTCAGGCGTAGTTATCATAAGCGAAGGTATACTCACCCTTCGAACATAGTTTTACTCTAAGCTCAGGCGTAGTTATCTTAAGCGAAGGTGTACTGACCCTTCGAACTTTGTTTACTATAAGTTCAAAACGTAGTTATCTTAAGCGAAGGTGTACTCACCCTTCGAACATAGTTTTACTCTAAGCTCAGGCGTAGTTATCTTAAGCGAAGGTGTACTCACCCTTCGAACATAGTTTTACTCTAAGCTCAGGCGTAGTTATCGTAAGCGAAGGTGTACTCACCCTTCGAACTTTGTTTACTATAAGTTCAAAACGTAGTTATTTTAAGCGAAGGTGTACTCACCCTTCGAAAGTTGTTTACTCTAAGACAGGCGTAGTTATCGTAAGCGAAGGTGTCCTCACCCTTCGAACGTTGTTTACTCTAAAATCAAAACGTAGTTATCTTAAGCGAAGGTACTTCCACCCTTCGAACATAGTTTTAATCTGAGTTCTATCATAGTCACTCACAGCGAGAGGGATCATAGCAAATGACGGAATAAATATGAATAAGCAAGGATTAATTATATCACTTTAATTTATATAATGCTTAATAATTAATAATAATTAAGTAACGTACTCGTTAAGTAATAAATAAAAGAAATTAAAATAATAAAGACTTACTCTACAGTTTAAAACCAAAACGCTGGCTTTCTTATTTAAAACAACGGAATCATTGGTAAATAACATATTTTGTAAGAACCCCTGGTTTACTCACTGAGCCTACCTCAGCAAAAATCAGTAACGTGCGAAAGGGTTCGTAACAGTAGCATATTTTGTTCTTTACCTGGTGCTTTGCATTTTTTTTCTTGGAGATAAATTTTTCAGCTGTTCGTCGGTCGGTGCTTAAAGATGGTGGGAAGTTCTTAGTGGGCGGACCGCTCCTGAGTTTTTCTATAACGTTTGTGATGGATTATTATTGAGTACGCGCTCGGTCGAGTACTAGGTTTTCAAGTCGCCGATGTGGGCCGTGCGGGATTGTGTTTTTCCAATTTTTCTGACACGTACTATAACCGGGGATATAAATGCTTCTATCTTATAAGGTCCATCGAAGCGTGGAGCCAATTTGGCCGCAAATTTGTCGATATCTTTTGACAGGGGGTGCTGTTTCACCCATACGAGCTGTCTGATTTTTGGTTTCCATTGTCTCCGCCTTAAGTTGTAGTGTTGGGCCTGTGTTTGTGCTGCTTGTTCCATATTCCCTTTTATGATATTGAAGACTCTCTTTAGTCATTCGGCTCGCTCTCTTATCGAGAGCCAAGGTTCTTCAGCCAAGTGGGTTAGAATTTAGCCTGCTGGTCGCTGTTGGCTGGCTTTATAGCGCTGGCAGATTTTGCATCCTTGCACATATTGAATTATGTGGCGGAACATTCCTGGCCAGTAATACTTATTTGCAACGCGAGTGGTGGTCTTGCGTATACCTAGGTGGCCTGCGGTTAGTGCGTCGTGGTTCTCCTGCAAAATTCGCTCTTTAAGATGGTTTGACCATTTCCATGGTGTACAATCCTCGTCGCTTATAGTCCTTGGGAAATGACGGTACAATTTTCCGTTTTCTATGGTGAATTCTGGGAACTTTTCCGGGCTCGATTCTACATTGTTGACGCATCTTTAGTACCAATTTCCTATTCTCTCGTCGCTCTAGTCGATGGCGCAACCACTTGTCACGTCTGCTGGCTGTCTGAACAGGACGTCAGCTACAACATTCTGTTTGCCTTTACGATAATGGACGTCGAAAGAGTACTGTTGTAGTTCCTTTTTCAGAAATGCCTCTATCTCCTTGTCCTCCATTTTACTTTCTTTTTTTATGCGGTTCGCGATGCATGTGTAGCGATCATCTTGCCTTCTTGATCTTCTCCTTGTTGTTGCTGTCGTTACTCTTTTTGTTTCCTTAACAGTTGGTGGAGCAGGTGTTGCTACCCTTGGTGACCTTCTCCTTTTTCCTTTTTTTCGGGTGTTTGGAGACGTGGACTCGCCTGCAGCAGTTTGTAGTGCAGGTGCCGCTGCATTGGTCGTTGATGATGCAGTGGCTGCTGCTATGGCAGTTGATGACGCAGGTGCTGCTGCGATGGCCGTTGATGATGCAGTCTCGGCTGCTGTGGCAGTTGGTGACGCAGGTGCTGCTGCGATGGCCGTTGGTCATGCAGTGGCTGCTGCTGTGGCAGTTGGTGACGCAGGTGCTGCTGCGATGGCCGTTGATGATGCAGTGGCTGCTGCTGTGGCAGTTGATGACGCAGGTGCTGCTGCGATGTGGTGGGTAACCTCAACTGGTGAATTTGATCTGGGTTTATCACGCAGGTCGAGTTGGAAATCTTCGCATCGTATCGTCGTCCCGATTCCGGTCAAAAAATCCATTTCCAAGATAGGATCGTCGAGTACTTCCGGCAGGATCAAGATTTTTGCCGAGAAACTATGTTTGCCCAATGAGACTTCCATCTTCAGCGCTTCGGTTACCTTTTGCGTACTTCCATCAGCAAGGCACACATAAGTTGCAATGTGTACGACGTTGTCGTTGGTTCTTAACTTGTCAGCTAAATATTGACTTATAAAACTTCGAGTCGCTCCTGTGTCCAGAGTAGCCTCCATCCACGCCTCATTAAGGGCTACTGTAACGATGATGCGTCTGCCTTCGGCTCGTAAACCGTCTAGTGGTGTCGAGGTCTGACAAAGCTTGGACCCTGCTCTTCTCGACGTTGAGAGGGCCCCTGGTGGTTTTCCGATGATCGACGGCAACAATCGAATGTCCTTGTGCCTCTTCGGCCGCAGTCCCAACAAAAGTCCACGGGCGCACTTCGGCAGTCTCGAGCCAGGTGTCCATTTTGTTCACACCGCCTACAGGTTTTACGCGGGTCTACATGTGTGTCGGGTCTGCTTCTCCGTTCCCTCGGCATCTCTGCTCGACTGTGAGACTCTGACCACGTTGGTGTCCTTTGTGGCCTCTCTAGATTCTCAGAGTCGCCGGCCAGGCTAATCAATTCTACTAGGTTTGTGAACTCTCTGCGCTTGATGTAGTGTTGAAGATCGTGGCTACTATTCCGATTTATTCTCTCTAACTTTTGCTGTCCACGTAGACCAGCATGTCGCATCAAGTTCTGGAGAGCGATGACGTAGTCCTTAAATTTCTCACCTCGTCTTTGTTGGCGTTGCCGGATGTCGTCTTCTAGTCTCTCGAAAAATCTTGCTGTCAGGAAAAATTCAAGGAAATCGTTCTTGAAATTTTGCCAACTTCTCCAGTGCTGGTTATTGTTTCTAAACCAGCAAAGGGCTTGAGCCTGCAATAACTCCGGCATAGTTCGTGGCAGCAAGTTTGTATCAACATTTTAGACTTCTGCTAGTTCTTTGACTCGTTCTATGAATGCGAGTGGATCTTCGCCTTCGTGGTATTTCACTCCCCATCTCTTCACCCGGTCAATAATATCTCCATAACAGGTTATTCGTTGTGTCTCCCTAGAAACCTCAAAGTGTGTCAACGGCGGTGGACGATATTCTTTAAAAATCTCCGTGGTTGGTTCTCTTGCCATCTCGTACTTGCGGGCTGCGGTGGCATCTGGCGATGGTACCGTAAGCAAGATCGGTGGGTTAACATTTTCGGTATTTAGTAGCGTTGGTCCTGGCGAGTTACCTCGCCTGTGTTTGACTTCCAATTCTGTTAGCCGCTTCTCTTCATTGGTCGTTAGCACCGCTTCGTTTACCCGCGTTGCAACGCGCTTTCTCAGCTCTTCCATTGAGCCTTCTGCTTCAAAACCGAACTCATCGGCGTAGCTAAGCAGGTCCTCGCGTCGAAGTGAATAGATCCACGTCGTCTTTACCATTTTGTTTTGTATATAAGACCGGAACCAGAGATCCGGTTGGAGCTCGGAGGGAGCATCAGCGGAAGGCTGTGTTCAATTAACAATATAAAAATGGTGTGAAAAGGTTTGGAATTCAGTGTCTTTTTTTTTGGTTCAACCCTGACGACAATGAAAAATAATGAAACTTAAACAATTGCAATAACTTTATAGAAAAAAGGTTAATGGCGCGAACATCGCACGCGCCTTGCACTAGTGCAATATTTACAGCAACTTCTTCAGCCTCTTCAGTGCCTCGATGGCCTTAGCCAAACAATCCCGTGGATTTGCGCGTGGATACCCTTTCACATCGTGACTCGCTGCTCGCACGGATTTGGATGGCGGTGTGCGCTTTGCTGCTGCCTTTTGGCCGACGACGCGTCTTGCTGGGGTGGGTGTCAGGTCGAAGACTATCCGCGGATGTCTATCCGAATGCAAAAGGGTGTGATGTTGGAGACCGCACACATGGCACGCGGTACGGGAGGTGCATTCCCATATATCATGCGACCGTGCCAGACAATTGAAACAATATGCATGTTTTCGCACGGAGTGTCTTCACTGAGGCACAGTCATCGCCAGGAACCGTCTACACCGTCGGAGCGAGTGGTGCTCGCGACACAGCTGACACTTCTTGAAGCTGGAAGAAGGAAAATATCATTACTAAATTGAAACTAGGATTATAGGACAGGTAAACCAAATCAGAATATGTAGTGAGGTATATGAGTGTATAAGAGTATAAGCGTGATTGACAATTGAATGTGAGAGTGTTTCGTTGGGTGTTTAATAAATTATTGAAATTAGGAATGTGATCATAGTTAATCAGAGGGAAGGATACATAATTTTACTATGGGGCGAGTGATGATTCCGTTTTGAGTTTTTATATCCGCTACTCTAACTCGAGCATCGCTACCACGATACGTTTTAATGATGCGACCTAGGCGCCATGCAGTTGGCGGGAGCAGCTCGTCTTTAATAACAACAAAATCGTCGATGCTGAGGTCACGTTTGGGGTGTTTCCATTTATGCCTTTTATGCAATTCACAAAGGTATTCTTCTTTCTATCGACGGCTAAACTGATAATGGAGGATTTAAACTTTTTCCCATCGATTAATTAGCGAGAGATTTTCCTTAGACGGCTCGGGTATAGCTACCAATGGCGCTCCTCGGAGAAAATGGCCGGGCGTTAATGGTAAGAGTTCAGAAGGGTCTTCACTTAGTGAAGATAGGGGTCGAGAATTTAGAACGGCTTCAATTCTAATGAGAAGAGTTGAGAACTCCTCAAACGTAAACTTTTGTAGTTGTGCTACTTTCTTGAGATGATTTTAAAACTTTTAACTGCTGCCTCCCATAGTCCACCCATATGAGGAGCCGTTGGGGGGATAAAAGACCAATCAAACCCGTGTATGCTGAACTGTTTAGATACTTCTTCAGCGGCTTTTTTTACGAATTGGTCATACTCTTTTCGCAGGGTTCGATCGGCCCCGACGAAATTACGACCGTTGTCTGAGAACAACTTTTTTGGGAGGCCACGTCGACCAACGAAGCGTGCAAAGGCAGCACAAAAGGCTTCCGATAAGAGATCGGAAACAGCTTCTAAGTGAATAGCTTTGGTTGAGAAGCAAACAAAAACACTTACGTATCCTTTGAGATAAGGAGCTTTACGAAGCATTGAGCTCTTCAACTCGAAGAAGCCAGCAAAATCAACTCCAGTAGTCGTAAAGGGAAGTGAGAAATTGACTCGGTCAGGAGGAAGAGCAGCCATTATTTGAGATTGCAACTTTTTCTTGAAAATTGTGCACACTTTGCATTGAAAGATATAGTGCTTGATTTTGTTTTTTAGTTTTGGAATATAATATTCTTGGCGTACCGCTCTCAGCATGAGTTGATGTTCTGAATGTAGAAGCGTTTTGTGAGTAAAATCGAGTAAAAGACTACAGAGGCGGGATTTTTCTGGTAAAATAATGGGGTGCCTTTCGTTAAAACTGAGTGCGGCATTGGCTAAACGGTCTGAATGGTCTTCACTCTAAGTATTGAATTTGGATCCAGATATGGTTTAAGGGTTAAAAGAGAACTTTTATTGGAGATGGGTAAAGAGGAATTGAGATTTTTACACTCTTCAGGGTAATATATTAATTGCGATTGTACAATCATTCTGATTTTAACGACATTTATTTCATTCTGAGATATTTCTCCTGAGTTTTTTATGCGGTTCGCTCGGTATTTTGGCGAGCAACGATGAACGAACCTGAAGATATATGCGATTACACGCACAGCTCTGGGGTATGAGGAAAATCTATTTAGTAGATCATCATCAGGAGTGAAGGTATAGATAATTTCTACTTTTTTAGTCTCAGGCACCACAAGTGCTGTTGGTTTGTAGTTTGGCCATTGGTTGGCTTCTTCTAGTAACCAGGCAGGCCCATGCCACCAAAGAGAGTTGTTAATGAGTTGAGGCGGAGAACAGCCTCATGTTCCTAGATCAGCTGGGTACTCGCCTGAGGAGACATGCCTCCATGTTGCATTTTTCACGTTATTTAAAATTTCTGACACTTGGTTGGCTACATACGTCTTCCAAGTGTAGGGGGGTTTTTCAAGCCTGGCTAACACAATTGATGACTCAGACCATAAGAAAAGTTCATGTGATGGAAATGGGAGTTCTGAAAGTATGTGTTTGACTAACTTCGACAATAGTACTGCCGCACATAATTCAAGACGAGGTAAACTTATAGTCTGAAGTGGAGCGACTTTGCTTTTTGCAACCAGCAAATGAGAGCTGATTACGTTATTGGAATCGCAAGTGCGCAAATACAGCGTCGCACAGTACGCCTTTTCTGAGGAGTCACAGAAGCCATGGATTTGAATTTTGGTTTGAGGTACAAATCCTATCCATCTTGGAATTCTTATTTGCTCAATGGAGGGCAAATTTTCGAGAAATTCATTCCATTTGACCAATGACATGGGCTTAACGCATTCGTCCTAGTCTACGCCGTCTATCCAAAGATGTTGAATAAGCATTTTCGCTTGAACGATGATTGGAGCTAACCATCCTGCGGGGTCAAACAGTGATCCTACGGCAGACAGAATTTGTCGCTTTGTTGCAGATCCCGTTAGAGCGACGGGTTTAATAGAGTAGCAGAATCACTGATCGCATTCCATTTAATGCCGAGAGTTTGTGTAGAGCTTGTGTCGTAGAATTTTAAAAATTTTCATCAAGTAAATCTTGAGTGGAAAGATGCTGTAAGAGATCAGCGTGATGTGCTATGATTTTTCTAAGTGGTAAGCCAGCTGACTTCAACGCACTTATTACTTGGGTTTGGGCATTCCGAGCAGAATGCATATCATGACCGCCGCACAATATATCGTCGACGTAGGTTTCACGTTTGAGTATGTGGTAAGCTAATGGGAATTCATCTTTGTAATCTTCAGCTAGCTGATGCAGCGTTCGAATGGCCAAGTACGGGGCACAATTAACACCAAAGGTTATTGTTTTGAGAATATAATCTTTTATAGAGTGAGAAGGGTCGGGACGGAAGAGTATCCGTTGAAAGTCTTGATCGTCTTCATGTACCATTATTTGACGATACATCTTTTCAATGTCGCCATTAAATACAAAGCGATATAATCGCCAATTGAGAATAATGGTCATGATGTCAGCTTGGAGCGTAGGACCAATACAAAGTGCGTCATTGAGAGAGTGACCACTTTGTGAAGCTTTGGACGCATTAAAAACCACTCTAACTTTTGTTGTGGTACTGGCTGGTTTGATTACCGCATGATGCGGGAGATAGAATGAGAAGTATTTTCCATCACGTACAATTTCGTTAGAGACAACTTCCTGCATGTGATTAAGAGTCAAATATTCCAATAGAACTTGGTTATATTGACGTTTTAATTGTGTGTTTTTGTTCAAATTGAGTTCGATGCGTTTGTATTGCTGCAGGGCAACGAAACGAGAAGCACCTAATGCCACCTGAGAGTGAAAAGTTTTCTTGAAAGGTAGCCTGACCACATACCGACCATCTGTTTGACGAAATGTGGTTCGTTTATATAAGATTTCGCAAAACGCATCTTCAGCTGATACGGTTCGACATGCTGGTACTTCTTCTAGCTCCTAAAACTGGCGAACTAGGTCACTTATAGAGGGTTCAGTGACGCAGGAAACTTGAGTGGAAAATGAGCAACTTTGGACAGTGAGAGGGCCACTTAATATTCATCCAAAGACCGTGTTTTAGGCTAGAAGTCCACCGAAAACGTTTGAACGCAAGACTTCGAGTAAAAGACTTGGAATAACATCACTTCCAATGAGCATATCGATTTGACCTGGCAAATAGAAGTTCGGATCGGCGAGTTTTAAGCCTTCCAGTTCTTTCAAATTAGGTTTCGCGAAGGTGCTAGATGACAATAAGCTGGTAAGTCTGGGTAAGACAATTGCTTGCAAGTCTAGTTGAAAGCTGAGATCTTTAGTTACAATTTGAAGTATGCAAACTTGACTTGAGCTGCCAACCATCTGACCACCTATTCCAGAGATATTGGTGAGAATCTTTTGGGTTGGCAGTGCGAGAAGGTTTTTAACTCTTTCAGAAATGAAGGTTTTTTGAGAACCCTGATCAATCAGAGCTCTTAGCGTAAAAATTTCTCCTAAATGTAATATGTGGATCAGTGCTGTGGGTAATATAATTTTCTCCTCATTGGCAGAAAAGTGAGTGCTAACGTGAGCAATTTCTTCTTGCCGAGAGTCAGAAGAAATTTCATTAGAGGATAAAGAGTATTTTGTCGTAGTTTCGATATGCATCGATGAAGTTGGGCGTGACTGAAAAGTGGACGGTGTTTGGCGATTATCAGAGTTTGCTTGTTGGTTTATATGCACACTATGCTGCATATGCGGTTTTTTACAATGTAAACGCAAGCCTGAACTTTGACATTCTCTTTTTGTGTGAGAATACGCTAAACAATTAGAACAAATTTTGTGTTGGGTAACAAATTTGTTTCTTTCTTGAGCAGAAAGAGTTTTGAACTGTGGACACAGTCGTAGACCATGTTGCTGCCGACATTTCGGGCATAGAGAAAAGTTTATTTGCGCATTATTTTCCGCGTGGAAATTTTGCACATTGGACCTATGGTTCGAGTTTTGTGGATGATGGCTTTGCGGGTAGTGCGCGTTGGTGTTCCGGCTGTTTGAGACATTTTGTTGGTTCCTATTTTGAGCCATGGGCGGCGACCATTTGGGTTTCGCCCCTTTGATGCTGTTTAATTTCTCGACGACTTCGTAGCGAGCTGTCAGGAATTCGTCCATTTGTAGCCACGTTGGTAATTCGCGTCTTGATGTGAGGGATTGCTCCCAGAGTGCTAACGTTTCCTCCGGCAACTTCGACGAGCAGAGATAGATGAGAATTGGGTCCCAATGATCTATGCAGACGTCTTGCGCTGATAGCATGACGAGGCAGTCGTTTATTGTGGACTGAATCCTCTGGATCGCTCCACTGTTTTCTGTCGTAGCAGCTGGGATGCCAAATAGGATTTTGAGCTGGTTGTCAACCAGTATCCTTTTGTTTTCGTAGCGGGAGCGTAGAGCCTCCCACGCCAATGAAAAGTTTTCATCACAAAGCTGGTACCGTTTTACAATATTTCCCGCAGGGCCACGGGTTTTATTGCGTAGGTGATACAGTTTTTGTGCTGGTGTGAGTTTCGGGTGATGAGTGTAGACTGCCGTGAACATATCTCTGAAAGATGGCCAGTCTTCGTAGCTTCCATAAAATATTTCTGTATCACAAGGTGGTACCTTAATACAGGCGATCGAGTTGTCTTGAGCTGGAGAATTGTTGAGAGTGGTGCTATGAGTTGGTTTGACCATCTCATTTTCGAACATCTTCCCTAGGTCCATCATGTGTGCCTTACATCTGTGGTATGTATCCACACACGTGCTGTATTTTGTCCTTGTTGAACACTTGAACGCGTCATCTGCTACTGAGTCCTCTGCGATCATCACTTCTGCATAGGCGTCATTGAGTCTGGCCCATCTTTGATCCAGGTCGAGAAGCTGGACGTGTACACTGGAATCAGTGTGATCGTCGACGCTGATGCTTTCAAACTTCGAGCAAAACTCCACTAAATTGTCCGAAGTGAAAATGAATTTTTGTTTGATGCTCATTTTGACCGATGACCTAAGCACACGAATTGATTTGGAATCCAACGCGGCAACGTATAGTGAGTATTACTACAGAAGTTGCACTGGGTTGACAACTCTGAACTGAGATGTTTGAATAAATTTCTATGCAATTAATAGAAGTTGCACAGGGTTGGCAACTCTAATTCAAGAAATTATTTTTGAGAAAGAAAAAATTTTGAAGAAAAATTAAATTAGGTACCCAAGATTATGAGCACTGATTTTCGAGAGAATTTTTTTTTTTTTAAAAATTAGAGATATTATAACAAATTTTTCTTCAAGTTAAAAATATTCAGAAGTTGCGCGAGATGGCAACTCTGAATTCGCGAGAAAATTTTTTGAAGAAAATTAAATCAGGTACCCAAGAGTATGAGCACTGATTTTCGAGAAAAAAATTTTTTTTTGAAAAATTCGAAAAATTATCACAAATTTTTCTTCAAGTCGAAAATATTCAGAAGTTGCACGAGTCGCAACTCTGAGTTCGCGAGAAAATTTTGAAGAAAAATTAAATCAGGTACCCAAGAGTATGAGCACTGATTTTCGTGAAAATTTTTTTTTGAGAAATTATAGAATTTATCACAAATTTTTCTTCAAGTCGAAAATATTCAGAAGTTGCACGAGATGGCAACTCTGAATTCGCGAGAAAATGTTTTGAAGAAAATTAAAACAGGTACCCAAGAGTATGAGCACTGATTTTCGAGAAAAAATTTTATTGAAAAATTAGAGAAATGGAAAAAAATTTTCTTCAAGTTGAAAAGATTCAGTAGTTGCGCGAGATGGCAACTCTGAATTCGCGAGAAAAAATTTTGCCTAGATAAATTTGAGAAAACAATTAAACTTTTTCAATTGACGAAAATATTCAGTAGTTGCGAGAGATGGCAACTCTGAATTCGCGAGAAAAAATTTTGTCTAGAAAAATTTGAGAAAACAATTAAACTTTTTCAATTGACGAAAATATTCAGTAGTTGCAAGAGATTGCAATTCTGAATATGCGAGAAAAAATTTTGTCTAGAAAAATTTGAGAAAACAATTAAACTTTTTCAATTGACGAAAATATTCAGTAGTTGCGAGAGATGGCAACTCTGAATACGCGAGAAAAAATTTTGTCTAGAAAAATTTGAGGAAACAATTTAACTTTTTCAATTGACGAAAATATTCAGTAGTTGCAAGAGATTGCAATTCTGAATACGCGAGAAAAAATTTTGTCTAGAAAAATTTGAGAAAACAATTAAACTTTTTCAATTGACGAAAATATTCAGTAGTTGCAAGAGATTGCAATTCTGAATACGCGAGAAAAAATTTTGTCTAGAAAAATTTGAGAAAACAATTAAACTTTTTCAATTGACGAAAATATTCAGTAGTTGCGAGAGATGGAACTCTGAATACGCGAGAAAAAATTTTGTATAGAAAAATTAAATCAGGTACCCAAGAGTATGAGCACTGATTTTCGAGAAAAAAATTTTTTTTTGAGAAATTATAGCTTTAGAAAAAGATTTTTCTCTAAGTCGAAAATATTCAGCAGTTGCACGGGATGGCAACTCTGAATACGCGAGAAATGTTTTTGAAGAAAAATTAAATCAGGTACCCAAGAGCATGAGTACTGATTTTCGAGAGAACCAAATTTTTTGAGAATTAAATTCTTAAACAAAAATTTTTCTTCAGATCAGAAATATTCAGAAGTTGCACGAGATGGCAACTCTGAATAAAAATTTTAATCTAGAAAAATTTGGAGAATTTAGAGACAATAGTTAATGTTTTTTTTTTGTTCACGTGACGAAAATATTCAGTAGTTGCGCGAGATGACAACTCTGAATATGCGAGAAATGTTTTTTTTTTTGAACAAACAAATATTCTGGTACCCAAGAGTGGTAGCACTGAATTAACAAAATATTATTCGAAAAGAGAATAAAAGTATTTATTTTTTTTTTAAGAGACGAAGATATTCAGCAGTTGCGCGAGATGGCAACTCTGAAGAGGCTAGAAAAATTTTTATGAACAAATAATCAGTTACCCAAGAGTGGTAGCACTGAATTTACCACTATTAAGAAAATGTGTAAGTATTAGCGAACGTGTGTTATTATTGTATTGCTACAAAGTGACTACTAGCTGGCAATACTTTTTTTTGCACATCCATGCACGTTTAATGTATTGCATCCATCAATATATATATATTATATATGATGGATTGCTGGAGTGTTGCGTGTTCACTTTCTAGCAAATATTTTAGAGCTGATAAAATATTATGAGATATTATACATATATATAGAACTAAATGAGCTTTATTGTATGGTATATAAAATTTTCTAAAAATGTATAAAATTTTTTGGTATGTTGTTTTATCTCAGATGTTGAGTTTTGCCTGTTTATGCCTATATCTGTTCATGCAAAACTCTATTTTTTTTATTTTTCTAAATTGTATGTGGAAGTATATATGTTACCATATTATTCACAATTCTTGTTTGTATTTTTTGTGCAAATTTGTAATCATCTGGAATTTTGGGTGTTTGTAAAACTTACTGAGTCCTATAAGCTTGCGAAAAATTTTTAACACGGCAACATGTGTTTGGTAGGTTATGTTAACGAAATTTTTCTTGTGTATGTATGGATTGTATGTAAAAAATTTTATATTTTAGGTGGAAGCATATGTAATATATTCGCAAGGTTTCTGTAATATTTTATGCATATAATAAAAATATGTACAAAATATTAATGTTATGTGCAAAAAGAGTTTGGCAATGTTTAATGTGTTTAATGATATGCAGTATGTTCTTATAATAAGGAATGTGTGTGTGTATTTTATTGAATATTTATTATAAAGTATGTTTTAATGTGCAAAAAATTTGTGTGATTGCTTACGTGAATTTAAGTGTGAGTGTGTGTGAGTGTGTGTTTTAAAGTAAGCAATATATTTACCTTTGGCTTGTATGCTGCTGTATACAGTGCTATGGAATAACGCAGCTAATCTTGCGTCGTGCCTCCGCTGGGCAGTTGCTCGTTTTTGCCGAACTTCTTTGTCACACTTGTTTGTGTTACGTTAGAAGGCTTTTGGCATATAGGCTGCCTTCGCAATTTCTTGAAGTTTGCCGTCTCTTACCTCACTTGCACTGCACTTTCTTGAATGTTATTTCTTCTCTGCTTCTTTTTTCTAACCATACAATTTTAGCTTTTATTTAGTTTTCTTAGTTGCCTTGTTTTAAAAATTTTCTATTCACACTATTAACACACTTTACTTTGCACTTTTTAAGCTTTTTTTTCGCCTTTTTCGGTTTTTTTTGCTGCACTTTGACTTTCATTAGTTTAGTTATAAAAAATGGCCGCTTCACTTGCATACCACTGAACATATAAGTAAAAGAGTTCTACTTTACCTCGTGGTTGATTTTGCGCTCGGCGACATCTGTGTTGAGTAGTTTTGGGTACGTTCACGTATGGTTACTGTAATGACTAGCGTAATTCCTGACGACTCGAAGGACAAATGTAAACGCTGCCTACTTACAGATGACAGAGCTTTTATGTTTTTTCAATAATGCTTTATTTTCCGAATATAACTCCAATGTTGGGGATTTAAATTTAATGATTATAATCAATAATGATTGCTTATTTTTTTTTGTTCTTACTATTGAACTGATTTAATGAAATAATTCAAATTGACAATTAAGATAACTTTTGAAAATATTTGAAAAGAAACATTGAATAATTAGGTAAAATATCAAGAAGATAACCTGTTCGTTCGCTGGTTGAAAAGAGTAAGACCGGAACCAGAGATCCGGTTGGAGCTCGGAGGGAGCATCAGCGGAAGGCTGTGTTCAATTAACAATATAAAAATGGTGTAAAAAGGTTTGGAATTCAGTGTGTCTTTTTTTTTTGGTTCAACCCTGACGACAATGAAAAATAATGAAACTTAAACAATTGCAATAACTTTATAGAAAAAAGGTTAATGACGCGAACAATTATAATAAGAGAACTATCACCACATCTTAGTTGGTATCCGAAGACCCCGTACAATTATATGAGTAAATATACAATTTATTACTTCTTAGTTTGCATCCGAAGACCCCGTATAATTACAGCAGCAAATATAAAAACTATTACTTCTTAGTTGGTATCCGAAGACCCCGTATAATTATAGCAGCAAATATAAAAACTATTACTTCTTAGTTGGTATCCGAAGACCCCGTATAATTATAGCAGAAAATATAAAAACTATTACTTCTTAGTTGGTATCCGAAGACCCCGTATAATTACATAAAACAAAACTTCCACTACGTCTTAATTGTTCTTCAAATTATACCGTCCTGTACAAGTTTCGATCCTTAGTTGTCCACACTTTACTTACGCTTCCTTTCCTTGCCAGGCTCCTCTATGTCCGTCCTGATTCCTCTTCTCGAATGTCCTTCGATATCTTTAGTACTTCTTAGCAGCTAATTATAGGCACGTCCGCCTCGCTCGATAGATACACAGCAACTAACTATAGGCACGTCCGCCACGTTTGGTAGTCCAACAGCAACCAACCTTTCGTTGTCTTGCCAGCCAGCCTCTGTCTATGTTGCTGGCTGGTCTTCTTCTTTTCTCCGCTTGCTTGACTTGATGAGTTAACTTTTCTGTTGTGTCTCATGTTCACGTATTATATCGTCCCTCTTATTATTACATTTTATTAGTGTTTGGATCTCGTTAGTGGGCTGCTGTGTTTACGCTCATGCTTTGCTTGTTTTATGCTCTTGTTCGGTTGTTGCTAGTTTTGTGTAGGATTCGTACTTTCGTTCACTTCTGTCGTGGATCATTGATTGTCAATGATTTCTTCTTTGTATGTAGTGCTCTGCTTTACGAAGTATTGTATTATACTTTCTCTTAAGTTGCTTTACCGCTTGCTCTTTCTTAATGTCTGTTCGGCATTCATGCTTCTATGGGTTCTCAGCTTTGTCGCAGTGGCCGTTATTCCCATTAGTAAATACATATATTAAGTTAGATTTATTGTAATACAGGGTGCTTGCTTATCATAACAATGTTTATATTTTACAGAAGTAAAAACGTTTGTAGGTATTTCTTTTATTTAACATTCGAGATTAATACAATATTATTTCAATGTGAATTAAGTGTTAAGTAGAAATTGTCTAGACATATATTTAAGAAAGAATTAATTTAGTTTTAGCAAATAAATAATTCAATGTTAAATTCAGGTAAGTTTTCTCTTCTTTTTGGGTAGGCAAATTAGGAATATAAGACTATTTTAATTCAAATAATAAAATTAAATTCATTTCAGTGAAAACAAAACAATATATAAATATAAATTTTGGCTGCTTCGTTGCATCTTGTTGTGTCGCGGCAAAACTCGCTCCGGGTTTTGCCCGTCATAAAGTTCAGTCTCTTATTGTTATCGTTGACATAATATCGAGTAATATTGACTGTCCTTCACTTTTGGCACTCATAAATTTCGATATACCTTCAAGACAGTTGCGACGTTTTAAAGTTTTTTCAATTCAATTTCATAGGTCTAATTATGCTCGTAATGAGCCATTTCAAAGAGCTCTGTCTTTATATAATGATCTTTCGTCTCGAGTTTTGTTTGATTTTTCAATGTCTAAAGAATATTTTAAAGATTTGTTAAATAGTTTATTTGTATGGTAATTATACTGTTTATTTGTACCGTTATTTTTTTTTAAATTGTTAATCTTAGTCTGTAAGGATATTTTCAAAAGACGCAATAAAGAAATCTAAGGAAATCTAAATCTACGCATCGCTTCCTCATATTATTCTTTTAAGTATACGATAACTACACAATTATATTGTGAAAAATTCAAAATTAACTCAATTGGTTTAGAAGTTATAGGGGTCCAATATTATGAAAATTAATCTTCCAACAAAACTGAGCATTATGAGTATCTAAAAATATTAATGCAATAACTTTTAACGAGATATTGATAATTTTTTTGTAACAAAAAAAAATCCATGCATAACTTTTGAAGATATATCTAACTCTTTTTGGACTTAAAACCTATTTTGTATAATTTTTGGTACATTTGAAACAATGTCCTGCACTGCATTCATATTCATACCATCATATTTTGGTAACTCAATTTTGTTCAACTGTTGTGCAACTCAGTGTTGCCAGGTACCTCTCACCATTTACCCATAAATTGGATTTCGAATCCTCTAAAATTCTCCTCAAATTTTTTTGGTAAACATACAAAAATACATTTGAAAATGACTTTTGTAAATTTATTGAGTTAAAACTTCAAGTTATTTTTTTTTAAAGTTATATTAAAAACATTTATAAACAACATTTTATAAATGTATATTATACAAAATTTATACAAAACAGCAAACAATCAAAAAATCAATTTAAATTCATTCATTTGATGTTTTCTTATTAAAACTAACATATACAATGTATATTATACATAAGATATGCACATATCATGAGATCATAAAATCTCATTTAAAAAAATTTATATTAAAAACATTTATAAACAACATTTTATAAATGTATATTATACAAAATTTATACAAAACAGCAAACAATCAAAAATTCAATTTAAACTCATTCATTTTATTCTTTCTTATTAAAACTAATATATACAATGTATATTATACATAAGATATGTACACATCATGTGAGATCATTAAATCTTATTTAATTATTGCATTTTTTTAATAGATATTGGTATTCATCTAACTGAAATGGCTGAATACATCTAACATATCATCAATCTCTTTTGATTCATATAAATTTTTACTTTTTCTGGTCGGTAAAAAATCGATGCATCCTTTTAACTTCTTATATCGGCTGAGGATTGTTTCAGAAGTTTTTAAAGACATCCTATAACTTAATTTTCATTTATCTGATTTCTCTGCATCTGGCATTTTCCATTCATCTGTATCAAGCACCTTTTTTTGTTCTATTTTTGTTTCAACTCGTCGATAACTGCTATCTTTTTTGGTTTTAGTCCTTCAGTTGCTGCTATATTTTTACTGACGTTCATACTCAAAAAATCTTGATCAATCTCCTCCTCAATCACGACAATATCCCTACTAGTTGTTATAGTTATTAGGTCTATTCCCGTACTTTTTGGACTAAAAATGGTTAAACTGTCAAAAGTGTGAGAATAAGAAAAAATCTCTCAAAAATAGATAAAAAAAACAAAAAATTACGGGAACGTTTTTTCGGACTAAAATTGTGTAAACTGTCAAATAAAATCGTTTGCCGAAATGTAGCAATATTGTCACAGTTATACGTATTACAATATTGAAATTAATTCTCAAATGAACATTTACATTTAGTTTTTTACAATTTAACATGTTTCTAGTTTCGATTCCAATATTTTTTATTTATTTCAAAAAACTTTTTATGTTTTGCAATTTCTTTGCTAACTTGTAAACAGCTAATTTTAAGCAGCTTGACTCTTACCATTTTTACCAGAAGAAATTTCTCGGACTAAAACTTGCAACTTTTGACAGTGAGGGGAAATTTTGTATTCTCTCGATTGCACTCTCTTTTACCATTTTTTCAAGTACGGGAATGCTTTTCGGACTAAAACCTGCAAAACTGGTAAATTGGACTAAAACTTTAGAGTACGGGAACAGACATATTGTTGGGATTGTACACTCTATAGCCTTTAACATTATCCGAATAGCCGACAAGGATACAATGGTTCGCCTTTCTATTCCACTTCAATCTTTTTTGCTTTGGTATGTACACCATCACTTTACTGCCAAATATTCGCTAATTACTGACATCAGGCTTCTGTTGGGTCCACATCTCGAATGGTGTTTTTTATTTAAACCATTTGCAACTGATCTATTTTTAGATATACTGCTGTACTCTGTACGTCCTCTAGCCGAAATTTTTTAGGTAAGTTTGCGTCGAACAATAAACATTTTGCTTTTTCCACCACTGTTCTGTTGAGCCTTTCACACAAGCCATTTTGCTCTGTACAACAGATGGATTGGTTTTCTTATGGATAATACCATCATTTTGTAAGTAATTTTCAATTTCTTTACCGCAGAACTCCAAACCATTATCCGTCCTCGGCACCTTGATTTTTTACTTGCTTTTTTCTCAACTAGTGACTTAAATATTTTGAAATGTGAAAATGATTCATCTTTTGTTTTCATGAAATATACAAAGGCCATCCGACTGAAATCGTCTACAAACAACAGGTAATATTTAGATCCTCCAATAGTTTTTCTTTTCATCGGTCCACCAACGTCCGCATGCACTACTCCTCTAGCAGCTCATTGGTTCTGTTACCTACGTGAGAAAATGGTAACCACGCCTGCTTGCCTTCGCAATACACGCAGTTGTTTTTACTGACCTGGAACTTTACCGTTGATGACAAACCATTAACAGCTCTTTTTTTCATCATTTCAAATTCACTACTGTTCAAATGGCCAAATCTTCTAATTAACTGACAATAAATTTGTTGCAAGACTTGGCACACACAGAACCTTTGTAACTGGTATACTACAATATATTCAGAATTTTGTAATACAGTTGTTAACTGAGTGTCACCACACTTTACAGGGATCTTGGACTAATCAGCGATGATAATTTCCTTCAAATCCTTGTTATACGCAACATTCTTCCATAGATCTTCTTTTGCTGTCATATGCATACTTGTACCTGAGTCTACGTACCAACGTCCAAATTTGCCACTTAAAAATACTGCACTGAAGGCGTTCGAATTTTTTAAAGATTTTAACATTTGACGATTGACTTCTTGTTTGTTGTTTCTGCAAATGTAGTGATGCCAAACTTTTGTTTTTGTTGTTTCCATGATTTCGCCGCAAATGTGAGTTTACTTCGCTGTCATCGTAAATGTCTATTAATTTTGCTTAAATAGCGTCCGTAGTTATTTCTATTCCAGAATGTTCGATCGCCATTATCATAGGCAAACATTTTTTAGGCATTCCTGCTAACAACAGTGATCCAACCCATTCGTCATTGATTTTAAAACCTGTGTTATTCAGTTTCTGACTTGTCTCCACAATTGATGTCACGTACTGAGACATACAGCTCTCCCGAAGAATTGAAATGAGGTTACGGCGTAATCCAATTCTCCTAGTGAAGTCAGTATCATCAAACATTCCTTTTAACTTTGTCCATAAGCCTTTTGTACTAGTCTCGTTCTTTATATGTATGTGCATATAATGATGGATCAATCGTTAAAATAATGTTGGCCTTTGCCTTTGCATCATTTGTGTCGTCTCCTTTTTTATTGCATTCGTGCATGTCCTCCAAAATTAAAAATTTTCTACAGCAAATGAACAGTCGTCGTAGTTCTCTCTACTTTTTAATTCTGGTAAACTCGAAATTATATTCGTTGCCATTATAACGTTTTTTTTTTTTGTTTTTTTTTTTTGTTATGTATATTAAATTTTACAAAGTGTAAAATTAGAAGCTCGGCAGGCCCATAACCTGTAATAAAACACGTCAACGCTCGGTACAGACTAACAATTTACTATTAAGTAATCCAAATGTTCATCTTATAAACGGTAGGTATCGCTTAAACAATTATATAGAACTTATTAGGGTGGATAGCTGATATCGATAACTTAAGATAACTTATTTTGTTATGACAATCAACAGGTTTGCTAAGCAGACACTAATTAATCTCATTAATAGTAAAGCAAAACAATCAGTTGCTGTAGATGCATCGAATACCGCAGTTGGCGGAATCTTACAACAAGAACACAATGAAATACTTTAATAACTGGCATTTTTTCTAAGAAACTAACACAAACAGAAACAAAATACAATACATTCGACCGCGAATTACTAGCAATATATCTAACAATCAAACACTTCAGACATCATTTAGAAGGCAATCCACTCACAGTTTACACGGATCACAAAACATTAACGAATGCACTCCACTCAAAACAGAACGCAGCCCAAGACAAACACAACACCTTAAGAACATTGCACAATTCACCAACACAGTAATACACACCAAAGGTACAGACAACATAATAGCCGATGCACTATCGAGATGCGAAATAGAAGAATCGAAAACCTGATATTGACCTAAAACAGTTACACAAAGAACAAAAAAATGATACAGAATTCAAGAATATTATAGACAACAACACATAAAAACTTAAACTCATTTAACTATCATTTTTAATTATTTATATCTGCTGCGAACATTCCACAGACCTTACCTTACGTAAAAGAATATTTGAACAGCTACATAACATCTCAAATCCGGGAACAAGAGCTTCCAGACATCTCATCACACAACGTTACTTCTGGCTTAGTATGAGCACACATTTTAATAAATGGTCACAAGAATGTATGAACTGTTAGAGAGCAAAGGTACAACGACACACCAAAACATAATTTAAAAAATACACATTCCACACGGCCGTTTGAGCATATACACATCGATTTAGTAGGTGCACTATTTATTTATTTATTTATTTAAGTAATCATAAGTACAATAAGAGCTATGCTCTTTTATAGTACAACATAAATGCATAAATATAATAAATTTACATTTAATTTAATTAAAATTAAAATTAATATTAAAATTGAAATTAAAATGAAAATTAATAATTTTATATTAAAAATTTGAAATTAAAGTTAAAAATTAAAAAAATGAAGAATAATAACAACTGAATAATAACATAATGACCTCAATTTTTAAACAATATTGGTTATACGTTTTTTTATTTTAAAGAATATAAAAAATAAAAAGAATTTAAGTTAAGTTAAGATTGAAAAAAGTTTCTGATACAAAGAATAGATAACATAGAGAAGTAAGGAAGTGAAAAGCTATTGAGTAGAGAAAAATGAAAAGATAGATTGCCTAAAAGGATCTCTCCCAGTGACCTCCCTAAGCCATCGTGGTAAAGCATTCCACAACCTAATGGCGTTAATGAAAATCAGGTGGGAAGAGTTTAATGAGTTGTGCCTCGGAACTATCAGAACATAGCTTTTACTTGACATACAAAACTGAAGTTTTTCATGCAGATAGCAAGGAGTTTTCCCATGGATTAGTTTGTACAGTTTCTACATTTAGGTAAGCAGTTATGTCGCATCCAAGTATTGCATTTCGGAAACGAGACAAACGATCGTATTTTCGGAGACCATACACATAGCGCGTGGCGTAATTAAATGCAATTTGAATTTTTAACTGGGAGTTTTTAATGCGCCAAGTTTACTATAAACTATGTCTGAATAAGAAATTATTGGTAAAATTTGCTGTATGACTAATCTACGTTTAATTTCAGTAGGAGTGACACTAGCAGACATTCTTAAGTTTCGTAGGACATAATAAACTTTTTGGACTACACTATTAACATGGTCTACACAGGACAAAGAAGAATTAATGTAGAAACCTAGATTTACTACTTTCGACACCACAGTCAGTTTGCTATTGCCATAAACAGATCAGGGACATCAACGACACAAGTTTTACTTTTACATATAGGAAGAACATACGATTTAGCAGCGTTTAGTTGAAGGCCATTACTTTTGGACCACTCATTGATGCTACTGAGCTTCTCATTTAACCTACAACACAGATCATCAAGAAGCCCAGTTCGTCGCGAAAGATAAAGCTGGACATCATCCGCATAGGCATGAACAGATGCATTCCGGCATACAATAAAGATGTAGTTTATAAAAATTGAAAATAACAGAGGACCTAGTATAGAGCCTTGCAGAACACCACTTACTACTTATTTGTATGACGAGGATACGTGACCAACCTTAACTCTTTGCATTCTATTACACTAATAACTAGAAATTAGATTAACAGCACTATCACAGAACCCAAAAAGATACCTAAGCTTTTGACACAAATAACTATGATTGACTTTATCAAAGGCCTTGGAAAAATCAAGTAAGCAGAGTAAAGTCATAGAGCCGGCATCATATTCGGGTCGAATATCATCAATAACCTGTACTACCGCTGAGGAACACCCATGCCCTGCCCTAAAACCAGACTGATAGCGGGATAGCAGTCTTTTCTCAGAAAGATATTTGCTAATTTGTTGAGCCATAAGTTTTTCACATACCTTTGACAATGGTGACAGTATACTTATAGGCCTATAATCATTCGCACCAGATGGATTTTGGTTTTTAGCTATAGGTGTAATGATGGCAATTTTCCACATGTCGGGAAAGGAGGATGTTATAAAGCAATGATTTATAATGTGCGTAAGAGAAGTTATTATGTGAGGTAGTAAAAGTTTAAAGAATTTGGCGGGAATGCCATTTTCTGCAACTGCATTTGATTTTATCTGCATAGCACAGTTTCCAACATCAATTTCACTAACCGTTTCAAACTTAAAAGACTGTCGTATAGTCAAGTTGTCACAGGAAAGCGTAGAGGTATCATTAGAGGTAGAAAAAATGTCAACAAAAAAATTATTTATTGTAGAATCTCAGGATCTTCATTGCATTCATTACGATTTTTATTACATAACCCAAGTCTTTTTATGTTGTTCCACAACCTTTTCGAATTAAGGGATAAATCTAGTTTCTCAGAAAAAAATCGTGTTTTGGCCTGTCTTACTAACAGAACAGCTTCATTTCTAGCCAAGCGAAAAGATTCCGTTTTCAGGAGATGGTCTGATTTTCCATATTTTCTGTAATTTGTTTATTTTTTTTTTAATGCTATTAGACACGTATTGGGTGAACCAGGGACAAGACACATTTTTCACGGTTGTCGTACGTAGCGGTACATGTTTGTCAAAAAGATATGTAATCGGTGCTAAAAGAGCCCTAAGCTTATCGTTTATATTATGATGAAGCCAACATTCATTGAAAGATAACATTGACACATCGAGGAACAGGGTCAGTCCCTAATTAATATTTTTGAAATCACGGAAAGAAAAATTATTAGAAATTGCATTACGAGACAAATTAACATTTAACGAACAAAAGATTAAGTCGTGGTCAGATAAAAAATAGAGTTGATCGAATAGAGAAACTACTGAAAGATCAGAAACAATAAAATAATCAAGTAGACTAGGAGTGAAATTATTGCAGTACAGCGTGGGTAAAGTATCATTTACAACTGATAGCCCTACTGTCGATAAATTATCATACAGTAAAAACTTACTAGTTTCATTGGAAATAATATTGATGTTGAAATCTCCACACAACATTATGAAGTCATAATCAAGAATACTGCTTGTTAAAACAGAAAACAGAGGATCAACAGAGAAACACTAATTAGGATTATACACGCAAGTCAAAAATATCTTAGTACTATTATCCCATACACATAAATTTAAAAATTCAATACCTGGTCCACTGGTTTTACCTACAAATTTAGAGTTAAGGGTGGTTTTACAGTAAATGGCAACTCCTCCGCCTTTTTTTCCAGTCCGATCGTTTCTGTACAATATATAATTATTAATGCTAAAGATAGCATCACATATATCATTGCATAGCCACGTTTCCGAAATGCAAATAATGTCAACGAGTGAATTTTCAAATATATATTTTATGTTGTCAAGTTTAGCCATGTTCAAACTACGGGCATTAAAATGAACTACATTAAGGCCAGTACGTTGTTTACATAAGACCTGTATTAAAATTTTTTGGTTTTCATCACCGCCAGTAGGTGAATAGCTAGAGCCTGACATAAGAAGAACAACGGGGAGAGGAGAGTGCGTTATAGGCAAATAAAAATATAAATAGATTAATAAGAAGTTAGAGTAGGATAGAAGAAAATGAAGAAATAATAAAAAAAAGAATAATAAATATACGTATAAAAGATAAATATTTAACTGCAAGCTTCCGTGGTATCCGATCAAGAATTTTTAAGATTGTTGTGTAGTTCTTCCACACTGCTGATGAGACTTTCACTATGCTTTCACTACCCATTTCAAATGGTTACAGACATTTATTAACCACCATCGATAGAAATACACGTTGGCCTGAGGTTTACCCACTAAAACACACAGAAACTGCCACAATTATAAAGACTTTCAATAGATAATTTATTTCACGCTTCGGTGTTCTGTGCGAAATTACTTCAGATCGCGGACCTCAATTTACCTCCAACACGTTTAAAAATTTATTAAGATCATAGGTAGCCATCATAGTATAACATCCCCCTACCATCCGCAATCTAACAGAATTTTAGAACGCTTCCATAGACAATTAAAAGCCTCGCTTATGACAAGCAACAACCAGGAGAACTGGTATTAATAAATTCCCCTAGTTTTGTTAAAAAAGACTGAAAACACTCAGTCAGATAGCAAGTTCCATATACAATCAGATCAACAGTACATACCTCAGGCATTAAGCAGTTGTAAATTTGTATTTATTCGCAACGATTTCATCAGACACACATTCCAAAATCCGTACGACGCACAGTGGCTCGATTTGACTTGCCCCGTTGCAAAAATTATAACTTCTAAACAAATTGAGATAAACACATAATTTATTTTACTATGGATAGAAATATTATGCAGCTTGCATGGGAGTCGACTAGCATCGTTTCAACGGTGCGGTTGTGAAGTGCAACCAGTCATAAATAATTAAAATCGCCCATGTGCGGCTTTTTTAGTTTATACAGTTATATAAATAACAGTTATAGGTAAGCTTAGTAAGTTTTTTCTAACAATAAGTGCTGGGAGTTACAGTATGAACTTTGGGTTCATGTTAATTTTTGACGCTGCTGATGTTATACATGGCTTGTATAGCATTTTATCAAAAGAAGTTACTTGACGACACGCAAAATGAGTTGAAGTGAATTGGTAATACATATTTCCTCCTAGCCGCCGCAATTGGTTTTAACTGGACAGCTGAATATTTTAGTGATAATTGTGATATGTAAAATTAAATATTTAATATTTTGTCTACATAGTGATTGTGCTTTTTAAAAAGAATTCCATTTTTGAACGTAAAATATGTATGATGTCAATATGTACGCATTTATTTATCTTTATTTCCCACTTATACACTGGGCTATTGTAAAGGGTGTTTTTTATAGAGTAATACAAGTTGAAATCATAATAAAACATAGTAATATATTTTTAATATCAATGAAACGAGCTTTATTGGATAGAAAATTAATGCTTAAATATGATTTCGGCCATGTGGCCGCCACGGCTGGGGCGTACAAGGCGCAATCTGGAACACCAATTTTCACAAACTTTTCGCAGCATTTGCTGCCGTATCTCGCCGATAACTCTTCGAATGTTGATTTCCAGGTGTTAACTGGTTTGTGGTTTATCGACGTAGACAAGTGACTTTACATGACCCCAAAGAAAATAATCCAATGGGGTTAAATAACACGATCTTGGGGGCCAATTAATTGGGCCATTTCGTGAAATTATTTTTTCGTCAAAAGTTTCCTTGAGTAAATCAATTGTAGCGCCCGCTGTGTGGCATGTGGCGCCGTCCTGTTGGAACCACACATCAGCAAGAATAATGCCAGCTAATGGAGGTACGAAAAAACTTCGAATCATGTTCCTATACCGTTCACCATTGACAGTAACATTCTGACCATCATCGTTTTTGAAGACATATGGGTCAATGACTCCGCCAGCCCATAAAGCGCACCAAACAGTAATTTTCTGTGGAAGTAATGGTGTTTCGACAAAAGCTTGTGGATTCTCCTCACTCCAAATACGACAATTCTGTTTATTTACGTACCCATTCAACCAAAAGTGGGCTTCATCGGAAATAAAATTTTCCATGGAAATTCAAAATCAATATCAATTTGTGCTTCAGCCCATTCGCCGAATTGGCGGCGCATACGATGGTCGTTTGGCTTTAATTCCTGCACAAGTTGAATCTTGAAAGGTTTTAAGCCAAGACCTTTTCGTAAAATCTTCCATAAAGTGGAAGGACACAACCCCAGTTGCTGAGAACGGCGACGAATTGATTGATTAAGATCATCTTCAATTCTTTCCTGTACAGCGGCTACAGATTCTTCAGTGCGCACTATTTGGCATCTCACGGGATGCACATTATCAGTAACAGTAAATATGGTCCGAAAACGATCTATTGTTCTTCGAATTAGCAGCACTGAAGGACGATTATGTACGCCATAAAATGGACGAAGTGCACGATAAGTTTCACGAACTGAACCATTACTTTGATTAAAAATGTCCACAATGTGCACGTGTTGCTCTGGCGTAAGTCGATCCATAATAAAATGTCAAATCAAACTAAACAAAAAGCAACTATCACCTGTTAAATGGGTGGTCAAATAAAGCAGCGATGTCAACTCAAAGTTGTATCACACTATAAAAAACACTTTATATATGAAAGTAACACGTATTGTATATAGTAGTTTTAGTGCCTGTATAGGGCTCGCCATGTACAGGTGTTCGTTGTCTCTTTCAATCTTATAGCTTAGGACAATCGTCAAAAGTTACTGTTGTAATACTCTTAGAGCAGGAGTAAAATTAGTCTGTATTATTGAAGCCAAGTGGCAGTCGATTTATTAAATATGTAATAATATGAAAGTATTTTCAGGCCATACAATTACAGCCGCTAAGTTATCGAACAAGAAAATGTTTAAGTTTACTATATTACATGCAATAACAATAGAGTTCAGCTCCTACAGCTTTTTCGCACTTTCTCCGCATTAGATCATCTTAAGAACCAGCCCAAATAACATTAAAACAGCTCAATAAGGCCATTCACAGTTCGAATACGCTGGTCTGCCATTTGTTCGATTTGCTATTTGTACGCCAAGTTACGAAAGCGTGTTTTGCTTTGTTGTTGTTTTGCATACAAATGCAAATACGCAGGCACGCGTAAATAAAAGCAGCCCTTGGACGTGTCCTTTGTACCTCGTATTTTTATGCTCTGTCTACAGCCGCATAATCACATACATCACAGGGTTGCACAATCTTTTTATACGACAGTCACATGGCGAGGTGCTCACAGTTTGAACAATAACAAATGCTATAAATACGATTTGTCAAAAGCACGCCCAAACCGTGAATAGCCTTAATGATATCGATAAGAGTGGTCCAAAACACTCCAAAGTGAGAAAAATTTACCCACCATAATATGGGTTGGGCTCAGGGACAGCACAAACTAACCATGCATTTACATAGATCTAATCATACATTAGTTTTCAATCTACTTTTGAGTTGACCTTTCGATAAGTTAACATCAAAAAAGCTACAGTTGTTAACAAAGGTACTCATGCGATGTAAAGGAGCAGTAGCCATTGTTGTATCCCCTCTGAGAGGATACGCGTTGGTCCTAACAGTCGCCGAGCGACGTCCTACCTATGGGTTGTTTGCCGGCGCTTAAGAGCGCCACTGGCAAGCTACTCAAAAAAAATACCTCTGTCGCCGTCACCCTTAGGTGCATTCAGGCGTGTAGGTTTTTGTTTATACTTACTTGTAGGGGTGTCCTGCGTATCGAAAATCCGGCCTTCTTCAGTAAAAGAAACGACTGCAGGTCTTTTTGTTTTTCATATCAATCTCCTTTATTTTAGCGGGGACCAGATATTTATAACATATCTGGCCACGCTTTTTCTTCTTCATTTTTACAAACTTAATTCTACTTATTGATTAATCAGCGGTTTATCTTCCGCCTTTGGCTTAAATTAACTTCATTATTAAGTTCTTATTAAACATATTCTTACATCTTTATTTAATGGTGCCAACTTTGGCTAAGCAAACATACAAACATGTTTAACATGTGTAATTGGGTCATATTCCAATGTTAAATTCTTATTTAAATTATACTTGTTTTGCCAAACTGTGTGTATGTTAAATACAACAATAAAATATTCAAATTAATTTACCTCTGGTTTTTGCCTAGCTAGCATTTTACGCTGGCCGCACAGAAGTAAATTGTTGGCTTTATTTTATTGTCTTTAAATAAAATGAAAACTGATAGCCCAGTTGTTGTTGCGGTAGATCAGTGCTCATTTTATTGTCTTATTTTTGGTTTGTTTATTTTACCGGCCTTGGCATTGAATTCATATAAAAGTGCCGCAATGCATGAATGTTGATCGCTCGCTTAGTTGTTGCGGTGGATCAACTTTCATTGCCAGCACTTGGCCACTAGCAAAAAGACAATATTTTGGGGAATACCTCGTTGTGAGTCACAACATTCCTCCCCCCTTACACAAAGAAAATTTTCTCCTTGAAGAGGTTAAAATTTTCGTCCATTTATTCTTTATTATCTTGTTTGTATGTTTGTTTTGATTTCTTATGGTATACTTCGTTTTAGTATTTTCTTTTAAGTAGTTTCTTTGTTTTACTAGCTCTTTTCTTAATGTTTATTAATGTTAATTTTTCTTTTATTTCTATATATAATATTGTTCAATAACTTAGTACATACTCTTTTCATTTAGCTATTAACAGTTTAAAATTTTTAATTCATTTATTCGTATTCTTTTAATGGTCTAAATGTCTTGCATCCATCTGGTGTAATCGGTTCCTCGGTGTTTTACACCCGCTTTGATGCTACAGTGTTTTATTTTTGTCCCGCGTAGTCCATCGGTGCGCCGGAAAAACTGTCACGGCGTTTATTTGCTTTATGTACTGGTTGTCTTTGATTTGTTGTAAATTACACCCTTGCCATTTCTGCTTCTCCAAATTTATTGTGTTAAGGCGTTATTTCGAATTATTGTTGTATTCAGCCAAATGTTATAATGTTACGCCAAGAGCTTTACTCAGGTACTAAGCGACCAAGTGTGGCAACTACCAGGTACAAAATACTATTTTTATCTCCTTTAACATATTTTGCTTCTCTATTTGCCCTGCCCTGACTCTCCATCTTCGCACTATGCTCCACAGAAAAAACTGCCAGCATATATTTGAAAAATGTAAAAGGAAATAATTTCAAATTTGTGCGATAAGTTTAACATCTTTAGTGGATTGTCGCATTGTTGAAATGAATATACTGCAAACCTGCAATTCTATTTCAATTTACTATGTCTTTATATAGTTGATCTGTATAAAGTGCACTGTATCATCTTCCTGCTGCATATCGGATTTCCGATTAAATCTGTATTATAATTGTTTGTTGAATTAATTTGTTCATAAATGTTGTGCATCTTTTAATACTCCTGTTGTTCCTTTGAGCTGTCTTAACTCTGCTCGTTGCCTTCTTGTTATTTGATGCATACAAGACTATTTGTAAACTTCATATTTATTTTCTAATACTGATGCCTTATTTTAATATTTTTATTTCAAAATTACTTAATTTACAACTATTTTTAAATTTAAATCTTGCGCCAATTTGTTTTTTTTTTTTTATATTACAACTTTAACAATTTTTACATGCTGTATAATGAATCTATTGTATTTAACATTTCCATAACATTTATATATTTTAAGATTTCTTTATTATTTCTTCAATATTCTTATGCGAACTCGCACGCTATTTTATTGTTCTTTTATCTGACTTTAAAGAAAAATTTACTTATAAGTAAGTACATAGTATTTATTAAAAAAAATATTATCTATCTTCTTTTCGTATGCTTCTGAATTAAAAATCTTAATTTTTTCTTACATTCAATTTCTCAATTTCAATATGTTTAATTTCTAGCTTTACTTAATATTTTCTCGTATTGAGCTTTTTCATTTACTTTAAGTGAATTATTATTTTTTTTTTCTTCAATATATATATTACAATTTCTTTAATTTTCAACTTCGTGATCATATAATTATTAATTATCATCATATTAATCATATTATATGATCATATCATATTAATTATTATATTTTACCGCGTTCGTTTGACGCTATCAAATTTCTTTATTTCCATTAAAAAGTTTTTTTTTCTTTTTCTCATTTCAATCAAATCTTTTAAACATTTTTTTTTTTTTTTCTTTTTTTTCAATCCAAAACAAAACTTACAGAATTGAAATAAATTGGCACTATTTTGGGATCTACAAGTAGAAGGTGTTGTACTAGAATTTAATCCTTGCGAGGGATTTCTGTAACAACGTCATTCACTTTGAAGATGCCAACACAATTGCCTTTTACTTTAGATTTTCTCCGCTTCTGATTTTTTTTTCTCTGCTTTACCTTGGCTCTCTAATTGTTCCATTTAAATGCCTTTTATATAACCTTTTCTTGACTATTTCCTCAGTTAGTAGTTTTCTCTACTCCATTTATTTCTCATTGCCGTATTATGGCCACAAATATGCTGTCAAATTCACTTCTTTCCTACTTTTCTTTATAACCTTTTTCTTTACAACTTTACTAAATTAATATATATATTTTTTTTTTTCATAATTTTACTCCTATATATACCTATTATGTATATATACTATTTTTCCCTTTTCCGTTAATTTTTTTTTTTTTATTTTATATTTTATTACATTTTCCCTACTATTAGTCAGCGCCATTTTTTCGTGTTACTATTTTTTTTTTTTTTTTTCGTCTTACATACCTTCTTTTGATTTAATATACCTAAATCAACTGTTCCTTTTGTAAGCAGTTCACTTTTCTTTATTTACATTAAATTTACATTTAAAGACAATAAAACTATTTAGATAAAAAAAATAAAAATTTTTGTCGTATATTTTTGTATATATATTTCCTTATTTTGGTGACAGTTATATTCATTTAAATAAATTATTGAGTCTGCTGTTTTGTGCAACATTTCGGAATGTTTGCATTTTTTACTTGGTACCCTATGTAGATAACAACCAGCAATGTTATAGTGAATATTATTCCAGGCATGTTTAATAGGGATGTCCCAATGAAGTCTTCGGACCCATAGTTTCGGATGACCGAAGTCATAATGACATAGTTTTCGGTCATTCTCCATTTGGGTAGTCGTAAGGTTTTCCAATGTCTTTTTCTGTGTACCTATTTCTTTTACAAGTATCGTCGTAAAAGGTAAAATATTATGTTCAGCAATTTCTACAAACTCATTATTGAAAGTTAGATTCTTAAAACCTATTCTACAGTTGTTAAATTTTATTAGACTATTTCTGTATAATTTTATTTTCATGCTGTTACAATTTTGAAAAAATTGGGTGTCATTCAAATTTTTGACTATAATTAGACCCGGTATAATCTCTTTTAAACTCTCCTCCTTATCCTGCATCATTTCGCAACTCGCATCACTTGCCTTCACTATGTGTTTGATACACTCATCATCCACAACCTTCAGGTTTTCTTTTAGATTATCCTTAACGTGTCCATAATAAACCTGTTTTTCCTCGTCCACTATATAATCCCCCTTTGGTATTGCGATTGATTTATTATATCTATTAGGAATGGGTTCGAATATAATTTTTGAAAATTTCTTCATCGAGTAGTTTGGTATCATTATGATTATTGTTATGAGATCTTTATAGTATGCTACTGCTATTTTTATATCTTCTAGCGCCCTTAAGTCGGATATCAAATCCAATTCCTCGTTGGTTAGAATGTTTCTAGATAATATATTTAATTTACTTGTCAATATTATCTGCTCGATATCATCTATATGGTTCCTTAACAACGTAATGTCGTAATTCATCTGAAAAATGTGTCTAAATATACCTAGTTCGTTTTTTATTTTTTCGGTATTGCTTGTTATTATTGAGTTTATGATCTCCTGTTGCTTGTTTATATGTCTTGTAATGTTCTGTACCTGATCTGCTATTTGTGAATTTATTACTATCTGTTTGTTAGATTCCGTGATTAATATCGAGTTACTTTTTGATAAATTGTCCAGTTTCTGTCTTATCATTTTTTCGTCCTCACTGTCCATTGTCCCTGCTATGATCTTCAGTCCTTTGCCCAATGCGTCCATCCACGCTCTTCTGGTCCGACTATGCGGTCTGAGCCCATTTATTTTTGCATTTAATAAATCGAAATTGTTTGTCAATGTTGCAAATGATGCGTCATTCCCATCTACCTGGTTCCTTACTACTTCGATGTTGTCTCTAATGTTTTCGCTGCTTATTTCAAACTCTGTTATGTTGATTACATGTAACACCTTCATATATTGCTTGATTATTGGTACTTCTCCTAATCTTATTGTAATGAACCCGTTGTTTTCATTGATGTTCTGCACTTCGATGTGTTGTGCCACTGCTACTACTGGAATAATCACTTGTAAAACCCAGTTCAACGTGTTCTTCATTTTGTATTCTGGAAATAAACATGTTCCCACCATTAGTGTTTTCATTACCCCGTGTTTAAAATAATTGTAGTATTCCTTAAATGTATTTAATAATACTAACATCTATTCTTTGCTCTCAATTCCATTTAATGTTCTAACACTTAATCTATCTTTTTTTCTATTTCTAATTTTCATGAAATAATTTTAGTAAATTGTTATGAATTTTCTTTGCTTTCCCCTTTATCGAAATCTCGGTAGTTACTGGGGTTTTTATTGCTAAAACTTCATACGGTCCTATCCATATTGGTGAAAATTTATTCTTCCTTGTTTGATTCTTCATTAGTACCCTGTCCCCAATTTTAAATTCTACTGCATTTAAAGTATTATCATAATATTTCTTAGATACTTCTTTTGCACGGTCCTGGTTCTGTCTTACCAGTTCGTGCGCTCTCTGAATTTGATATTTCATAACTTTTGAAGTATCCTCGGCATTATACACCGGACTACACTTTCGCCTTAAATTAGTTGGCATTTCTGAGTCAAACCCATATAAAGTTTTGAAAGGTGTTTGCTTTGTTGTCGTATGCGGTGTGTTATTGTGAACGTGCATCGCGGACGATAACCACTGATCCCAATTTGACCCGTCTTCTTTGGCAAACCCTCTCAAATATTCTGCCAAAGGCCTATGACTTCTCTCTAGGGAACCATTTGCCTGCGGATGATACGGTGTAATATGTAACTTTTTAATACCTAACATTTTACATACATCTGAAAACACGCGTGAAATAAAATTTGAGCCGTTGTCTGTAATTAACACCCTTGGTGTATTGTGGCGAGTTATAATTTCGTTAAAAAATGCTTTCGATATCGTGCTTGCTTCGGCATCTGGTATCGCAACACATGCCATATACTTCGAAAAATCATCTTGAAACGTTAAAATGTATTTATTACCAGACACAGTCTCTGGCAATATGCCGACTATATCCATATAAACTTTGTCAAACGGACGTGTTGGTGTGTCTGTCAATACCATAGGCATTTTGGTGAGTCTAGAACTTTTATTTATTTGACATTTATTACATTTTTTCACATACTCCTTAATTTCCTTTTGCATTCCCTTCCATTTGTATTGTTTTCTTATTCTAAAGTACGTTCTCAGCGCTCCCTGATGTCCTCCCAATGGCAAATTATGATAATCCCTTAATATTCTCTCTATATCCTTCCTATCAGTTAGGATTTCTATGTTATTATTGGCTTGTTGTTCTATTCCCTCATCCACTTCCGCTAGTGAATCCGTGTTTTCTTTAGTTTCTTCGGCTGCTTCTTTTTCTCTTGCTTTAGATCTGGTTTGAACTACAACTATCTCTTGGTTCTGCTGTGGTATTCTACTCAGTGCGTCTGCATTTAAATTCTTTTTACCTGGTTTATAAATTATTTCGAAATCGTACTCTGACATCTTGTGTCTAAACCTTGCTAGTCTTGACGTTTGATCCTTCAGATTTGCTATACCCCTCAATGGTTGATGATCTGTATATATCTTAAATGGCCTACCTAACAAATATGCTCTAAAATTTTTTGTCGCCCAAACAATCGCTAAAAACTCTTTTTCTATTGTTGAGTACCTTTTTTCAGCGTTATTCAATGATCTACTGGCAAACGCAATTGGTCGATCTTCACCTACTTCCCCTTGTGACAATACTGCTCCTAATGCATCTCCACTCGCGTCCGTAGTTAATAAAAACGGTTTGCTAAAGTCGGGATATGCCAAAATGGGTGATGAAGTCACCGCATCCTTTATTTTTTCAAACGCTTCCTGACACTTATCTGACCATTGGAACTTACTGTCTTTCTTTAATAAATTATTAATGGGTGATGCCATTTGTGACATATTCTCTATGAACTTCCTGTAATAATTTGCTAGTCCTAAAAATGCTTGAACCTCTTTCCTATTTCTCGGTATTGGAATATCTTTCACGCATTTTAATTTCTGTGGATCCGGTAGTGCCCCTAATTCCGAACATTTGTGTCCCAGGTATGCTATTTCTCTGCGCAGAAACTGACACTTTTCCGTATTCAATTTCAAGCAATTTTCCCTAAGCCTCTGGAATACTTGTGCTAATCTCTCCCCATGTTGCTGTAAATTTTTGCCATAAATTACCACATCATCTAAATAAACGAAACAATCTATTCCTTGTAATCCTGTCAGTATATTATTCATCAATCGCTGAAAAGTCGCTGGAGCTCCGGTGAGTCCAAATGGCATTCTATTGAACTCGTAATGACCAAATGCGGTACTAAATGCTGTCTTTTGTCTGTCTTCTTTACTCATTAGAACCTGATGGTACCCACTGGCCAAATCTAATGTTGAAAAATACCTACAGTGCCCTAATTGATCTAATATTTCATCAATCCTTGGTATTGGAAAAACTTGCTTAATTGTTGCGTCGTTTACCTTTCTAAAATCTATGACTAATCTCCACTTTTTCATACCATCGCTTCCTGCTTTCTTTGGTACTAACAGCAATGGCGAATTCCAAGGTGATTTGCTTGGCCTAATAATGTCGTCTTCTAACAGCTGTTCTACCTGTTTTTGAATTTCTTCTCTATGCGCCTGAGGTAATCTATACTGTTTTTGATTTATTGGAGGCTGATTTACTTGTACCTGAATTTCGTGTTCTATTACTGGAGTGTATGTTAATTTATCCCCTTCCAATAGAAAAATATCATGGTAGGCCGTTATTAAATTTTCTATAGCTGACCTTTCCTCTACGTTCAAACTTTCATCTAATTTAATTGTTTGTGTTAATTTCTTAATCCTTTCTTTTACTTTACACTCGTTTACTCCATACATTGAACCTGACTTCATTTTAAATATATTATAATTGGAAAATTTCGGTTTATAGTACCTCGGCAAGATAACATCTTCATTATTTGAGTTCAAAATTGATACATAAGCGGTATCGTTCTCTACCTTCGTTAAACTTTCTCCTAAATAAACCCCTGGCACAATCTCCTGTTTATGTACAACTACCACCGGAATTTTAGTCTCTACTTTAATTCTTACTGTTTGTATGGTTCTAGCTTTTATTTGTATTTCCTCACTGTAATTAATTAAACTGAACTCATTCATTTGTTTCAATGGTAATTTTATATTACCTCCTTCTCTGTCGTATATAGTTAATGATTTATCTATCGTATTTATAATGGTTTTATTCCATAAATTATCCCGGCCTAATATGCCATCTGCAGGCAGTCCTTGTTCTAATGCAACTACGTGCAACTTAAAACTAAGATTATGTACCTCGTCATGTTCTATCTTCACTGACCCAGGTGTTTTCACGAAACCCCCAAATGCTCCACACAAATTTTTTATTTCTTTTCCCATGTCTTCAATTGTTTTTAATGCATTTTGTTTCACTAAACTCGTGTCTGCTCCGGAATCTACAAGAAGAATGAGTCTACCATTTATAGCATTCTTGCAAGGAATTTCTATAAACACATCATCTACTTTGGAGATTCCAAAACATTCACCCTTTTTCTTTTCCAACACCGTCATATTTTTATACCAACCATCATTTGTTATATTTTCACTTAATTTTCCTAATTCCACATTGTATTCCTTTGGTATTTTGTTTAATTTCTTGAATACCATATCAGATTTTCCTTTTATCATGTTTTCATTTAATTTTTCCAATAGCACATTGCATTTTTCTTTTATTATATTTTTATTTAATGATTTTATTACTCCTTTGAAGTTCCCTTCTATACTTTTCTCTACCGCTCTCGTAATATTTTCGAAAAGTATTCTTCTTTCTTTTATTTCCCTTTTTATATTCCTATGGGCTCTTTTCATACTACCCATGGCCATATTCACCATATATATAATTATTTGTATTATTATTAAACTGCTATAAAAAAAATTTTTTGATGTTGCCCGTAGCAACTTAATTACTTCTTTTGAATTCGGACCTACATTCGCTACATTTCTCTCTGATTGGGACGAACAGACATTCACAATCTTTTCAGATGTCGAATGATCTGTTACTAATCTCTCTCCTGGCTTGAATGTACAGATATTCACAATCTTTTCAGATGTCGAATGATCTGTTACTAAACTTTCCACTGGCTTGGATGTACTTATATTCACAATCTCTTCAGACGTAGAATTATCTGTTACTATCCTTTCTGTTGACTTAGATGTACAGATATTCACAATCTTTTCAGATGTAGAATTATCTGTTACTATCTTGGTCGGCCTAAGTGTTCTTTTATTTCGGGGGTCCCAGCTTATTGGCCTTTGCGGGGCCCCTGAAAGTTTCCCTGCCTATTCTCCCAATTCCTCTTAGCGTAGCAGTCTTTTTCTACGTGGCCTAACTTGTTACACCACCTACATTCAATCGCTTTATTTGGTCCCTGTTTCTGTTTTTTTTCCTCATTATTTCTGAATGGGTTTTTTAATTAAAATTACCCTCATATCTTTTTCCCTAAATTTTTTAACTTCTGGGTTTAAATTCTTGGGCACATTTCCACCCCTTTTCGTGCCCATATTCCTGGCATTTTTCACAATATGGTGTGTTTCTCCTGGTTATACACACGTCCCTGGTATGCCCTCTCTCCTGGCAAAAGGAGCACCTTATAACTAATCTGTTATTTGTCAATTGTTTTGCCTCCTCTTCCTGTATGCTATACTGTCCTCTTTGTTCCTGATTTCTTTCCCGGGGAAATCTAATTCCCTGTTTGCCCTGGTACTCTTGCCCATAGTTATTATGGCCTTGTGCGGTTCTCCCTAGCTCACCTCCTTTTAACATGATCTCCATTTCTAACGCCTTTTTTTCTAACGCTGCGAGACCCAAACCGGTTGTCGTTAATAAAATCGTTCGTAGGTTCGGGTCGGAGACGCCCACCTTAAACGCACTAACGACTGAACTATTTAGCTGTTCCCACAGGATACCGTCCTCACCTACTAGATCTCTACCTCGAGACTCTATGTCGCTTATTCGGTTCGCGAACGAACTTAAACTCTCTCCCGGCCTTTGGACGCAATGCGATAGCTCCATTATCAACGTATTATACGTTGTCTCCTTAAGGTATTTCGCTTTGATTGCCCCATAGAGTTCCTCAACCTTGCCAAATCTCTTATTCCTGCAAAACTCAAATGCTTCCCCATGTAGCCTTAATTTCACACAATCTGTGAAGTCCTGTGCCTCTACTGGTTTCACCGCTTTGAATGCCAACTCGCATCCTTGTATAAACCTATAAACTTCTGCCGGTGACTCAGTACCTGAAAATAGCGGTACTAAGTTACTCACCGTTTTGGTTATTTCACTTATATTCATTTTAACGGTTGTTGGTACTACTATTATTTCCCGGTCTCTTCTTACCAACTTTAAACTTTCTATTTTTCGTTGGGCTTCCTGCAATTTCTTTTCACACTCCGTGTGCTCGTTCTCGACTAATTGTTTTACTAACTCCTCGGAGATATTCTTATTGCCCACTATTTTTCTCAATTTTAGGTTTTCGTCCTCAATTTCCCTTATCCCTTCTTCTGTCTCTTCGAGTTGTATCCTTATTGCGTGATATTTCTTTTCGATATCCCTGAATCGCTCGTTCAGGTCCTCCTTTTCCTCAACAGATGCCCTCGACTCACTATGTACCAGCTGCGTAAAAATTTGCAGGACAACCTCTGCCTCCTCGGCTTTACCTAACTCTTTTGAATCATAGACTCCTTTTTTTACTGCTTCAAAATCTTTTCTTGAATTACAAAAGTGTTCTATTTCACTCCACAATTGTTCTATGAAACTATCAAATTCTGCCTGCGCCATGTGAAAATATGGAATTTAATAAAAGACATGCTATTTAGTTTGTTTTATTTATATATAACTTTATTCTCTTTCTTTTCAGTGATTAGCTTTCATATCATATTAACATATCGAAGCAACAATTGATGCATAGGCTATAAAAGCTTGTTTCAAATTCATGTATAAATAAATATTTTGTTTGTATTTCGCCAAATAAGTGACGAAAAACCCCGACACAATTTAAGTTTTATTTTTATGTTCAAAATTTGCCATGATATCTCTTGCCGTTGACTGGTTCTCTTTGTAGTCGCGTCCTCTTCCGCGGTGATTTAGTTCCAAAAAAAAAATCCTTGCTGATTGTTGACCAACTGCATCTGCTTCGTAAAATTCCAGCATCGCCTTGAAGTGGATCAAAAAAAAATTCTGTTGAATTAAACAAAAAATAAGGTTTTAAACGAAACTTAAACCTTGAACACAGAAACTTTTATTCCTGCCAGCCTCTTTCCGAGAGGTGGTGGAAGATTTTGAATTGCAAACTTAGAAAGGTTCAACCGAAACTTAAACCATTATATGAAAGTAAATAGGATCTATTATCCTCAATGTTCCCGTGAACAAAAAAAAACCCCACCAAAGTTTTAGTTTCAAAATGCCCTATCAAAAAAATTTCATTCGTTTACAATTTTACAAAAACTTAAAAAAAAATATCCTTATTGTTCCTGTAACAATAAGGATCCTAACAAAAATTTAAATTCCATAAAAAAGAATTTTTTCATTAAAAAATATCCTTGTTGTTCCTGTAACAACAAAGTACCACCGATCACTTTGAATCCCTACGAAAAAAAACCAATGTCCTTACTGTTCCTATAACAGAAGGATCTAATAAAAATTGTACTCCTCTAAAAAAAATTTTTAAAATTAAACAAACAAAAAATATCCTTATTGTTCCTGAAACAATAAGGATCCTAACATCCTTGCTGTCCTTGCGAACAGAAGGATCCTACCGGCTGCGCCATTTTGTTGTATCCCCTCTGAGAGGATACGCGTTGGTCCTAACAGTCGCCGAGCGACGTCCTACCTATGGGTTGTTTGCCGGCGCTTAAGAGCGCCACTGGCAAGCTACTCAAAAAAAATACCTCTGTCGCCGTCACCCTTAGGTGCATTCAGGCGTGGAGGTTTTTGTTTATACTTACTTGTAGGGGTGTCCTGCGTATCGAAAATCCGGCCTTCTTCAGTAAAAGAAACGACTGCAGGTCTTTTTGTTTTTCATATCAATCTCCTTTATTTTAGCGGGGACCAGATATTTATAACATATCTGGCCACGCTTCTTCTTCTTCATTTTTACAAACTTAATTCTACTTATTGATTAATCAGCGGTTTATCTTCCGCCTTTGGCTTAAATTAACTTCATTATTAAGTTCTTATTAAACATATTCTTACATCTTTATTTAATGGTGCCAACTTTGGCTAAGCAAACATACAAACATGTATAACATGTGTAATTGGGTCATATTCCAATGTTAAATTCTTATTTAAATTATACTTGTTTTGCCAAACTGTGTGTATGTTAAATACAACAATAAAATATTAAAATTAATTTACCTCTGGTTTTTGCCTAGCTAGCATTTTACGCTGGCCGCACAGAAGTAAATTGTTGGCTTTATTTTATTGTCTTTAAATAAAATGAAAACTGATCGCCCAGTTGTTGTTGCGGTAGATCAGTGCTCATTTTATTGTCTTATTTTTGGTTTGTTTATTTTACCGGCCTTGGCATTGAATTCATATAAAAGTGCCGCAATGCATGAATGTTGATCGCTCGCTTAGTTGTTGCGGTGGATCAACTTTCATTGCCAGCACTTGGCCACTAGCAAAAAGACAATATTTTGGGGAATACCTCGTTGTGAGTCACAACATTCCTCCCCCCTTACACAAAGAAAATTTTCTCCTTGAAGAGGTTAAAATTTTCGTCCATTTATTCTTTATTATCTTGTTTGTATGTTTGTTTTGATTTCTTATGGTATACTTCGTTTTAGTATTTTCTTTTAAGTAGTTTCTTTGTTTTACTAGCTCTTTTCTTAATGTTTATTAATGTTAATTTTTCTTTTATTTCTATATATAATATTGTTCAATAACTTAGTACATACTCTTTTCATTTAGCTATTAACAGTTTAAAATTTTTAATTCATTTATTCGTATTCTTTTAATGGTCTAAATGTCTTGCATCCATCTGGTGTAATCGGTTCCTCGGTGTTTTACACCCGCTTTGATGCTACAGTGTTATGGGTCTCTTTTCCTGCTTCAGTTTTATTTTTGTCCCGCGTAGTCCATCGGTGCGCCGGAAAAACTGTCACGGCGTTTATTTGCTTTATGTACTGGTTGTCTTTGATTTGTTGTAAATTACACCCTTGCCATTTCTGCTTCTCCAAATTTATTGTGTTAAGGCGTTATTTCGAATTATTGTTGTATTCAGCCAAATGTTATAATGTTACGCCAAGAGCTTTACTCAGGTACTAAGCGACCAAGTGTGGCAACTACCAGGTACAAAATACTATTTTTATCTCCTTTAACATATTTCGCTTCTCTATTTGCCCTGCCCTGACTCTCCATCTTCGCACTATGCTCCACAGAAAAAACTGCCAGCATATATTTGAAAAATGTAAAAGGAAATAATTTCAAATTTGTGCGATAAGTTTAACATCTTTAGTGGATTGTCGCATTGTTGAAATGAATATACTGCAATCCTGCAATTCTATTTCAATTTACTATGTCTTTATATAGTTGATCTGTATAAAGTGCACTGTATCATCTTCCTGCTGCATATCGGATTTCCGATTAAATCTGTATTATAATTGTTTGTTGAATTAATTTGTTCATAAATGTTGTGCATCTTTTAATACTCCTGTTGTTCCTTTGAGCTGTCTTAACTCTGCTCGTTGCCTTCTTGTTATTTGATGCATACAAGACTATTTGTAAACTTCATATTTATTTTCTAATACTGATGCCTTATTTTAATATTTTTATTTCAAAATTACTTAATTTACAACTATTTTTAAATTTAAATCTTGCGCCAATTTGTTTTTTTTTTTTATATATTACAACTTTAACAATTTTTACATGCTGTATAATGAATCTATTGTATTTAACATTTCCATAACATTTATATATTTTAAGATTTCTTTATTATTTCTTCAATATTCTTATGCGAACTCGCACGCTATTTTATTGTTCTTTTATCTGACTTTAAAGAAAAATTTACTTATAAGTAATTACATAGTATTTATTAAAAAAAATATTATCTATCTTCTTTTCGTATGCTTCTGAATTAAAAATCTTAATTTTTTCTTACATTCAATTTCTCAATTTCAATATGTTTAATTTCTAGCTTTACTTAATATTTTCTCGTATTGAGCTTTTTCATTTACTTTAAGTGAATTATTATTTTTTTTTTTTCTTCAATATATATATTACAATTTCTTTAATTTTCAACTTCGTGATCATATAATTATTAATTATCATCATATTAATCATATTATATGATCATATCATATTAATTATTATATTTTACCGCGTTCGTTTGACGCTATCAAATTTCTTTATTTCCATTAAAAAGTTTTTTTTTCTTTTTCTCATTTCAATCAAATCTTTTAAACATTTTTTTTTTTTTTCTTTTTTTTCAATCCAAAACAAAACTTACAGAATTGAAATAAATTGGCACTATTTTGGGATCTACAAGTATAAGGTGTTGTACTAGAATTTAATCCTTGCGAGGGATTTCTGTAACAACGTCATTCACTTTGAAGATGCCAACACAATTGCCTTTTACTTTAGATTTTCTCCGCTTCTGATTTTTTTTCTCTGCTTTACCTTGGCTCTCTAATTGTTCCATTTAAATGCCTTTTATATAACCTTTTCTTGACTATTTCCTCAGTTAGTAGTTTTCTCTACTCCATTTATTTCTCATTGCCGTATTATGGCCACAAATTTGCTGTCAAATTCACTTCTTTCCTACTTTTCTTTATAACCTTTTTCTTTACAACTTTACTAAATTAATATATATATTTTTTTTTTCATAATTTTACTCCTATATATACCTATTATGTATATATACTATTTTTCCCTTTTCCGTTAATTTTTTTTTTTTTGATTTTATATTTTATTACATTTTCCCTACTATTAGTCAGCGCCATTTTTTCGTGTTACAATTTTTTTTTTTTTTTTCGTCTTACATACCTTCTTTTGATTTAATATACCTAAATCAACTGTTCCTTTTGTAAGCAGTTCACTTTTCTTTATTTACATTAAATTTACATTTAAAGACAATAAAACTATTTAGATAAAAAAAATAAAAATTTTTGTCGTATATTTTTGTATATATATTTCCTTATTTTGGTGACAGTTATATTCCTTTAAATAAATTATTGAGCCTGCTGTTTTGTGCAACATTTCGGAATGTTTGCATTTTTTACTTGGTACCCTATGTAGATAACAACCAGCAATGTTATAGTGAATATTATTCCAGGCATGTTTAATAGGGATGTCCCAATGAAGTCTTCGGACCCATAGTTTCGGATGACCGAAGTCATAATGACATAGTTTTCGGTCATTCTCCATTTGGGTAGTCGTAAGGTTTTCCAATGTCTTTTTCTGTGTACCTATTTCTTTTACAAGTATCGTCGTAAAAGGTAAAATATTATGTTCAGCAATTTCTACAAACTCATTATTGAAAGTTAGATTCTTAAAACCTATTCTACAGTTGTTAAATTTTATTAGACTATTTCTGTATAATTTTATTTTCATGCTGTTACAATTTTGAAAAAATTGGGTGTCATTCAAATTTTTGACTATAATTAGACCCGGTATAATCTCTTTTAAACTCTCCTCCTTATCCTGCATCATTTCGCAACTCGCATCACTTGCCTTCACTATGTGTTTGATACACTCATCATCCACAACCTTCAGGTTTTCTTTTAGATTATCCTTAACGTGTCCATAATAAACCTGTTTTTCCTCGTCCACTATATAATCCCCCTTTGGTATTGCTATTGATTTATTATATCTATTAGGAATGGGTTCGAATATAATTTTTGAAAATTTCTTCATCGAGTAGTTTGGTATCATTATGATTATTGTTATGAGATCTTTATAGTATGCTACTGCTATTTTTATATCTTCTAGCGCCCTTAAGTCGGATATCAAATCCAATTCCTCGTTGGTTAGAATGTTTCTAGATAATATATTTAATTTACTTATCAATATTATCTGCTCGATATCATCTATATGGTTCCTTAACAACGTAATGTCGTAATTCATCTGAAAAATGTGTCTAAATATACCTAGTTCGTTTTTTATTTTTTCGGTATTGCTTGTTATTATTGAGTTTATGATCTCCTGTTGCTTGTTTATATGTCTTGTAATGTTCTGTACCTGATCTGCTATTTGTGAATTTATTACTATCTGTTTGTTAGATTCCGTGATTAATATCGAGTTACTTTTTGATAAATTGTCCAGTTTCTGTCTTATCATTTTTTCGTCCTCACTGTCCATTGTCCCTGCTATGATCTTCAGTCCTTTGCCCAATGCGTCCATCCACGCTCTTCTGGTCCGACTATGCGGTCTGAGCCCATTTATTTTTGCATTTAATAAATCGAAATTGTTTGTCAATGTTGCAAATGATGCGTCATTCCCATCTACCTGGTTCCTTACTACTTCGATGTTGTCTCTAATGTTTTATCTGCTTATTTCAAACTCTGTTATGTTGATTACATGTAACACCTTCATATATTGCTTGATTATTGGTACTTCTCCTAATCTTATTGTAATGAACCCGTTGTTTTCATTGATGTTCTGCACTTCGATGTGTTGTGCCACTGCTACTACTGGAATAATCACTTGTAAAACCCAGTTCAACGTGTTCTTCATTTTGTATTCTGGAAATAAACATGTTCCCACCATTAGTGTTTTCATTACCCCGTGTTTAAAATAATTGTAGTATTCCTTAAATGTATTTAATAATACTAACATCTATTCTTTGCTCTCAATTCCATTTAATGTTCTAACACTTAATCTATCTTTTTTTCTATTTCTAATTTTCATGAAATAATTTTAGTAAATTGTTATGAATTTTCTTTGCTTTCCCCTTTATCGAAATCTCGGTAGTTACTGGGGTTTTTATTGCTAAAACTTCATACGGTCCTATCCATATTGGTGAAAATTTATTCTTCCTTGTTTGATTCTTCATTAGTACCCTGTCCCCAATTTTAAATTCTACTGCATTTAAAGTATTATCATAATATTTCTTAGATACTTCTTTTGCACGGTCCTGGTTCTGTCTTACCAGTTCGTGCGCTCTCTGAATTTGATATTTCATAACTTTTGAAGTATCCTCGGCATTATACACCGGACTACACTTTCGCCTTAAATTAGTTGGCATTTCTGAGTCAAACCCATATAAAGTTTTGAAAGGTGTTTGCTTTGTTGTCGTATGCGGTGTGTTATTGTGAACGTGCATCGCGGACGATAACCACTGATCCCAATTTGACCCGTCTTCTTTGGCAAACCCTCTCAAATATTCTGCCAAAGGCCTATGACTTCTCTCTAGGGAACCATTTGCCTGCGGATGATACGGTGTAATATGTAACTTTTTAATACCTAACATTTTACATACATCTGAAAACACGCGTGAAATAAAATTTGAGCCGTTGTCTGTAATTAACACCCTTGGTGTATTGTGGCGAGTTATAATTTCGTAAAAAAATGCTTTCGATATCGTGCTTGCTTCGGCATCTGGTATCGCAACACATGCCATATACTTCGAAAAATCATCTTGAAACGTTAAAATGTATTTATTACCAGACACAGTCTCTGGCAATATGCCGACTATATCCATATAAACTTTGTCAAACGGACGTGTTGGTGTGTCTGTCAATACCATAGGCATTTTGGTGAGTCTAGAACTTTTATTTATTTGACATTTATTACATTTTTTCACATACTCCTTAATTTCCTTTTGCATTCCCTTCCATTTGTATTGTTTTCTTATTCTAAAGTACGTTCTCAGCGCTCCCTGATGTCCTCCCAATGGCAAATTATGAAAATCCCTTAATATTCTCTCTATATCCTTCCTATCAGTTAGGATTTCTATGTTATTATTGGCTTGTTGTTCTATTCCCTCATCCACTTCCGCTAGTGAATCCGTGTTTTCTTTAGTTTCTTCGGCTGCTTCTTTTTCTCTTGCTTTAGATCTGGTTTGAACTACAACTATCTCTTGGTTCTGCTGTGGTATTCTACTCAGTGCGTCTGCATTTAAATTCTTTTTACCTGGTTTATAAATTATTTCGAAATCGTACTCTGACATCTTGTGTCTAAACCTTGCTAGTCTTGACGTTTGATCCTTCAGATTTGCTATACCCCTCAATGGTTGATGATCTGTATATATCTTAAATGGCCTACCTAACAAATATGCTCTAAAATTTTTTGTCGCCCAAACAATCGCTAAAAACTCTTTTTCTATTGTTGAGTACCTTTTTTCAGCGTTATTCAATGATCTACTGGCAAACGCAATTGGTCGATCTTCACCTACTTCCCCTTGTGACAATACTGCTCCTAATGCATCTCCACTCGCGTCCGTAGTTAATAAAAACGGTTTGCTAAAGTCGGGATATGCCAAAATGGGTGATGAAGTCACCGCATCCTTTATTTTTTCAAACGCTTCCTGACACTTATCTGACCATTGGAACTTACTGTCTTTCTTTAATAAATTATTAATGGGTGATGCCATTTGTGACATATTCTCTATGAACTTCCTGTAATAATTTGCTAGTCCTAAAAATGCTTGAACCTCTTTCCTATTTCTCGGTATTGGAATATCTTTCACGCATTTTAATTTCTGTGGATCCGGTAGTGCCCCTAATTCCGAACATTTGTGTCCCAGGTATGCTATTTCTCTGCGCAGAAACTGACACTTTTCCGTATTCAATTTCAAGCAATTTTCCCTAAGCCTCTGGAATACTTGTGCTAATCTCTCCCCATGTTGCTGTAAATTTTTGCCATAAATTACCACATCATCTAAATAAACGAAACAATCTATTCCTTGTAATCCTGTCAGTATATTATTCATCAATCGCTGAAAAGTCGCTGGAGCTCCGGTGAGTCCAAATGGCATTCTATTGAACTCGTAATGACCAAATGCGGTACTAAATGCTGTCTTTTGTCTGTCTTCTTTACTCATTAGAACCTGATGGTACCCACTGGCCAAATCTAATGTTGAAAAATACCTACAGTGCCCTAATTGATCTAATATTTCATCAATCCTTGGTATTGGAAAAACTTGCTTAATTGTTGCGTCGTTTACCTTTCTAAAATCTATGACTAATCTCCACTTTTTCATACCATCGCTTCCTGCTTTCTTTGGTACTAACAGCAATGGCGAATTCCAAGGTGATTTGCTTGGCCTAATAATGTCGTCTTCTAACAGCTGTTCTACCTGTTTTTGAATTTCTTCTCTATGCGCCTGAGGTAATCTATACTGTTTTTGATTTATTGGAGGCTGATTTACTTGTACCTGAATTTCGTGTTCTATTACTGGAGTGTATGTTAATTTATCCCATTCCAATAGAAAAATATCATGGTAGGCCGTTATTAAATTTTCTATAGCTGACCTTTCCTCTACGTTCAAACTTTCATCTAATTTAATTGTTTGTGTTAATTTCTTAATCCTTTCTTTTACTTTACACTCGTTTACTCCATACATTGAACCTGACTTCATTTTAAATATATTATAATTGGAAAATTTCGGTTTATAGTACCTCGGCAAGATAACATCTTCATTATTTGAGTTCAAAATTGATACATAAGCGGTATCGTTCTCTACCTTCGTTAAACTTTCTCCTAAATAAACCCCTGGCACAATCTCCTGTTTATGTACAACTACCACCGGAATTTTAGTCTCTACTTTAATTCTTACTGTTTGTATGGTTCTAGCTTTTATTTGTATTTCCTCACTGTAATTAATTAAACTGAACTCATTCATTTGTTTCAATGGTAATTTTATATTACCTCCTTCTCTGTCGTATATAGTTAATGATTTATCTATCGTATTTATAATGGTTTTATTCCATAAATTATCCCGGCCTAATATGCCATCTGCAGGCAGTCCTTGTTCTAATGCAACTACGTGCAACTTAAAACTAAGATTATGTACCTCGTCATGTTCTATCTTCACTGACCCAGGTGTTTTCACGAAACCCCCAAATGCTCCACACAAATTTTTTATTTCTTTTCCCATGTCTTCAATTGTTTTTAATGCATTTTGTTTCACTAAACTCGTGTCTGCTCCGGAATCTACAAGAAGAATGAGTCTACCATTTATAGCATTCTTGCAAGGAATTTCTATAAACACATCATCTACTTTGGAGATTCCAAAACATTCACCCTTTTTCTTTTCCAACACCGTCATATTTTTATACCAACCATCATTTGTTATATTTTCACTTAATTTTCCTAATTCCACATTGTATTCCTTTGGTATTTTGTTTAATTTCTTGAATACCATATCAGATTTTCCTTTTATCATGTTTTCATTTAATTTTTCCAATAGCACATTGCATTTTTCTTTTATTATATTTTTATTTAATGATTTTATTACTCCTTTGAAGTTCCCTTCTATACTTTTCTCTACCGCTCTCGTAATATTTTCGAAAAGTATTCTTCTTTCTTTTATTTCCCTTTTTATATTCCTATGGGCTCTTTTCATACTACCCATGGCCATATTCACCATATATATAATTATTTGTATTATTATTAAACTGCTATAAAAAAAATTTTTTGATGTTGCCCGTAGCAACTTAATTACTTCTTTTGAATTCGGACCTACATTCGCTACATTTCTCTCTGATTGGGACGAACAGACATTCACAATCTTTTCAGATGTCGAATGATCTGTTACTAATCTCTCTCCTGGCTTGAATGTACAGATATTCACAATCTTTTCAGATGTCGAATGATCTGTTACTAAACTTTCCACTGGCTTGGATGTACTTATATTCACAATCTCTTCAGACGTAGAATTATCTGTTACTATCCTTTCTGTTGACTTAGATGTACAGATATTCACAATCTTTTCAGATGTAGAATTATCTGTTACTATCTTGGTCGGCCTAAGTGTTCTTTTATTTCGGGGGTCCCAGCTTATTGGCCTTTGCGGGGCCCCTGAAAGTTTCCCTGCCTATTCTCCCAATTCCTCTTAGCGTAGCAGTCTTTTTCTACGTGGCCTAACTTGTTACACCACCTACATTCAATCGCTTTATTTGGTCCCTGTTTCTGTTTTTTTTTCCTCATTATTTCTGAATGGGTTTTTTAATTAAAATTACCCTCATATCTTTTTCCCTCCATTTTTTAACTTCTGGGTTTAAATTCTTGGGCACATTTCCACCCCTTTTCGTGCCCATATTCCTGGCATTTTTCACAATATGGTGTGTTTCTCCTGGTTATACACACGTCCCTGGTATGCCCTCTCTCCTGGCAAAAGGAGCACCTTATAACTAATCTGTTATTTGTCAATTGTTTTGCCTCCTCTTCCTGTATGCTATACTGTCCTCTTTGTTCCTGATTTCTTTCCCGGGGAAATCTAATTCCCTGTTTGCCCTGGTACTCTTGCCCATAGTTATTATGGCCTTGTGCGGTTCTCCCTAGCTCACCTCCTTTTAACATGATCTCCATTTCTAACGCCTTTTTTTCTAACGCTGCGAGACCCAAACCGGTTGTCGTTAATAAAATCGTTCGTAGGTTCGGGTCGGAGACGCCCACCTTAAACGCACTAACGACTGAACTATTTAGCTGTTCCCACAGGATACCGTCCTCACCTACTAGATCTCTACCTCGAGACTCTATGTCGCTTATTCGGTTCGCGAACGAACTTAAACTCTCTCCCGGCCTTTGGACGCAATGCGATAGCTCCATTATCAACGTATTATACGTTGTCTCCTTAAGGTATTTCGCTTTGATTGCCCCATAGAGTTCCTCAACCTTGCCAAATCTCTTATTCCTGCAAAACTCAAATGCTTCCCCATGTAGCCTTAATTTCACACAATCTGTGAAGTCCTGTGCCTCTACTGGTTTCACCGCTTTGAATGCCAACTCGCATCCTTGTATAAACCTATAAACTTCTGCCGGTGACTCAGTACCTGAAAATAGCGGTACTAAGTTACTCACCGTTTTGGTTATTTCACTTATATTCATTTTAACGGTTGTTGGTACTACTATTATTTCCCGGTCTCTTCTTACCAACTTTAAACTTTCTATTTTTCGTTGGGCTTCCTGCAATTTCTTTTCACACTCCGTGTGCTCGTTCTCGACTAATTGTTTTACTAACTCCTCGGAGATATTCTTATTGCCCACTATTTTTCTCAATTTTAAGTTTTCGTCCTCAATTTCCCTTATCCCTTCTTCTGTCTCTTCGAGTTGTATCCTTATTGCGTGATATTTCTTTTCGATATCCCTGAATCGCTCGTTCAGGTCCTCCTTTTCCTCAACAGATGCCCTCGACTCACTATGTACCAGCTGCGTAAAAATTTGCAGGACAACCTCTGCCTCCTCGGCTTTACCTAACTCTTTTGAATCATAGACTCCTTTTTTTACTGCTTCAAAATCTTTTCTTGAATTACAAAAGTGTTCTATTTCACTCCACAATTGTTCTATGAAACTATCAAATTCTGCCTGCGCCATGTGAAAATATGGAATTTAATAAAAGACATGCTATTTAGTTTGTTTTATTTATATATAACTTTATTCTCTTTCTTTTCAGTGATTAGCTTTCATATCATATTAACATATCGAAGCAACAATTGATGCATAGGCTATAAAAGCTTGTTTCAAATTCATGTATAAATAAATATTTTGTTTGTATTTCGCCAAATAAGTGACGAAAAACCCCGACACAATTTAAGTTTTATTTTTATGTTCAAAATTTGCCATGATATCTCTTGCCGTTGACTGGTTCTCTTTGTAGTCGCGTCCTCTTCCGCGGTGATTTAGTTCCAAAAAAAAAATCCTTGCTGTTTGTTGACCAACTGCATCTGCTTCGTAAAATTCCAGCATCGCCTTGAAGTGGATCAAAAAAAAATTCTGTTGAATTAAACAAAAAATAAGGTTTTAAACGAAACTTAAACCTTGAACACAGAAACTTTTATTCCTGCCAGCCTCTTTCCGAGAGGTGGTGGAAGATTTTGAATTGCAAACTTAGAAAGGTTCAACCGAAACTTAAACCATTATATGAAAGTAAATAGGATCTATTATCCTCAATGTTCCCGTGAACAAAAAAAAAACCCACCAAAGTTTTAGTTTCAAAATGCCCTATCAAAAAAATTTCATTCGTTTACAATTTTACAAAAACTTAAAAAAAAATATCCTTATTGTTCCTGTAACAATAAGGATCCTAACAAAAATTTAAATTCCATAAAAAATAATTTTTTCATTAAAAAATATCCTTGTTGTTCCTGTAACAACAAAGTACCACCGATCACTTTGAATCCCTACGAAAAAAAACCAATGTCCTTACTGTTCCTATAACAGAAGGATCTAATAAAAATTGTACTCCTCTAAAAAAATTTTTAAAATTAAACAAACAAAAAATATCCTTATTGTTCCTGAAACAATAAGGATCCTAACATCCTTGCTGTCCTTGCGAACAGAAGGATCCTACCGGCTGCGCCATTTTGTTGTATCCCCTCTGAGAGGATACGCGTTGGTCCTAACAGTCGCCGAGCGACGTCCTACCTATGGGTTGTTTGCCGGCGCTTAAGAGCGCCACTGGCAAGCTACTCAAAAAAAATACCTCTGTCGCCGTCACCCTTAGGTGCATTCAGGCGTGGAGGTTTTTGTTTATACTTACTTGTAGGGGTGTCCTGCGTATCGAAAATCCGGCCTTCTTCAGTAAAAGAAACGACTGCAGGTCTTTTTGTTTTTCATATCAATCTCCTTTATTTTAGCGGGGACCAGATATTTATAACATATCTGGCCACGCTTCTTCTTCTTCATTTTTACAAACTTAATTCTACTTATTGATTAATCAGCGGTTTATCTTCCGCCTTTGGCTTAAATTAACTTCATTATTAAGTTCTTATTAAACATATTCTTACATCTTTATTTAATGGTGCCAACTTTGGCTAAGCAAACATACAAACATGTATAACATGTGTAATTGGGTCATATTCCAATGTTAAATTCTTATTTAAATTATACTTGTTTTGCCAAACTGTGTGTATGTTAAATACAACAATAAAATATTAAAATTAATTTACCTCTGGTTTTTGCCTAGCTAGCATTTTACGCTGGCCGCACAGAAGTAAATTGTTGGCTTTATTTTATTGTCTTTAAATAAAATGAAAACTGATCGCCCAGTTGTTGTTGCGGTAGATCAGTGCTCATTTTATTGTCTTATTTTTGGTTTGTTTATTTTACCGGCCTTTGCATTGAATTCATATAAAAGTGCCGCAATGCATGAATGTTGATCGCTCGCTTAGTTGTTGCGGTGGATCAACTTTCATTGCCAGCACTTGGCCACTAGCAAAAAGACAATATTTTGGGGAATACCTCGTTGTGAGTCACAACACCATATAATTTGTTCTACTAAAAGGTAAGTAAATTAAATTGTTAGCATTTCTACTGCTTCTACGGTTAGTGTTAAAATTTATAAGAGTCAGGAGTTCTGGTGAATCGAATACACCAGTTATGAGTTGGTGTAAATAGACGATATCTGCAGACTTCCTTCTCTCATTCAAAGATTGTATTTTTAGTAGTTTTAAACGATCCTCATAAGGAGGAAGGTTTAAAGTGTCAGTTGCACTTAAGCCCCTTAGAGCAAACCGAACAAAACGTTTTTGGATTCTCTCTATACGTTCAACATGTACATTGTAACTTGGGGACCAAACTTGACTTATGCAAGAGTATGCACTCTAAGTGAGGTCGCACAATTGCATAATACAGCGTTGTAGTTGTGATCATACTATTAAATTCTTTGGCCCAGCGTTTCATAAACCCGAGCATAGGAGATGCTTTTTTACAAATGTAATCAATATGAACGTTAAACGATAGCTTAGAATCCATGCATATACCCAGATCCTTGACAGCATCTACACGACTTAATGGAGTATCTTTTATCTTATAATCAAAAATTAAATTATTCCTTTTTCGCGAAAAGGTCATAATTTGGCATTTATCTGGATTTAGAAACATATTGTTTTTAGAACACCAAATTTCAAAGGATTTCAAATCAGACTGGAGCAGATCTGAATTGTCTTTAGCATCTATTGTTCTGTATATTTTCATGTCATCTGCATAGATAAGTACATGAGAGTGTTTGATGATGTGGGTTACATCATTAATGGCTAAAATAAATAGAAGTGGACCAAGGTGGCTACCTTGAGGAACACCTGATTCAGCAATAAATTCAGCTGACAATACGCCCCGAAATCGTATTTGATAAGATCGCTCTGTCAGATACGATTGAATCCAGCTTACAAAAAATTGTGGAAAACCCATTAACTTTAGTTTAAATAGAATTAAGTTGTGTGGTAGTTTATCAAATGCTTTACTAAAATCAGTGTAAATACAGTCGACCTGGTTACCTGAATCAAATTAATTTAAGCAAAACGTTGTAAAATCGAGGAGATTAGACACAATGGATCTGCCAGTAACAAATCCATGCTGACGAGTTGTCATGACCTTCCCACAGTGAATCTTCACACGATCATACACGAAGCGCTTAAAAAGTTTTGGAATCGATGAGAGTTTCGCGATAGGCCTGTAGTTGTTTATATCGTTCTTACAACCTATTTTATAGATAGGACCTATAAAAGATTTTTTCCAAAAAAGTGGAAAAATTGATTTATTGAATAACATGAACAGTGGTTGAGTAAGAACGGAACCACATCGTATTAACACTGCGGCAGGAATTCCGTCAGGTCCAGCATTAAAATCCTTATCGATCAATCCAATATACTTTAAAATATCCTCTGAAGTAAAGGATATACAAACCAACGAAACCCTGGGTGTAGAGTTCATATATTCAAAGTACTCTTCATCAGGATTAAAAGAGTCTAAACAAAATGACTCTTTAAAGAGATTGGCAAAGAGACCACAAATTACGACAGGATCGTCAGTAAATCCGTCAGAGGTTTCAAATGATGAAGGGAATCCATCAGATTTTTTTTTTTTTGGTGTTTATGAAACCCCAGAATTTCTTCGGATCAGACAATATTCTCAGCTTAGTACTGTCTAAATAATTTTGATATAAGGTAGCTGAGCAATTTTTAAATTCCAGAAACAAACGCTTGTAGATTTCTAGGTCATTCAAGTCTAAGCTACAGACATATTTTTTCCATGCCCTATTCCTGCTGTTGCGAAGAATCTTTAACTCCTTTGTGTACCAGGGGTAAGCACAATTTTTCGTAAATTTGAGGCTATATGGCACGGACAGAGAAAACATAGCAAAGATTTCCATATAAAAAAATTAATTGAATCACCAAGAGTGTTATTATTAACATATTCTAAAATAACACGAAGTTAACTTTGAAGTAAATGATTCAACTTCAAAAAGTCAGCTTTTTTAAAATTGAATTCATAAACTTTATCTATTGAGTTAGACTTTACTATATTATCCCTGTCTGATTTGTACCATATGCTCAATGGTGGATGGTATTCATCAACAGCAGTCAAAACATGAGGGGCCCTCTCAACAATCACATTGTTACTATCTGTAGTTAAGACCAGGTCAAGAAGTCTTTCACGACTATTATAAATACAACTCACTTGTTGTAAGTCAGAACATATATTATTAACAAATATATGCTCTTGGCGAGTCTTCGAATTAGATGCACAAAAATATGTATCATCGTCAGAAGATTCCCATTTCAAGTCAGGCAGATTAAAATCACCTAACAATAAAATGTCGTCATTAACGTCAATTATGCTTATGACATATTCTATGCAATCCGCAAGGCTTGATTATATAGATATACATTAGAATTGCAATGTACAACCTTGACGCATATAAGTTCGATGTTAGCAGAGCAGGGAATAACAATAATGGAACTAACGAAGGAGTTCCTTACAGCTAATAAGACACCTCCACCGACAACAGAAGTATTGTCAGCATGTCTATCTCTTCTATAAACTTCAAAACTGCTATCAAACAATAGAAAGTCAGTAATGCTTCCGTTTAACCAAGTTTCCATCAGTGCGATAATATCCTCAGAGAAATTCTGAGGCATTAAAAATATGTCTCGCGTCTTAGAGCGTAATCCCCTTACATTTTGATAGTAAAGGGATAATCTATTCAGTTTTTTTGGGATTGTCGAGCGGCTTGAGTCGTCCCTCTAGGCTTATTCTTAGGCTGGAACTCTGTAACGAGTATATTATTAGTCCACAAATTAGAGTTTAGAACAGTTGCAAACTCTTCAGCTGGAACTGTGAGAATAAAGGAAGCATGGGAAGGTTTATTACCTATTTTTTTGCATGAGCAAAATGCATTTTGACTCAACAATTTATTATGTTTGATAAAAGTCAATACATTTTCAACAGTTGTGTCTGGCTGAAGACGTGAAATAAATAAATTTTTTTTTTCCTCGACACTGCCCTTAAGCTTGATAGATTTCTAGGCTCAATAGGAGTCAAAACTGAACTATTAGTCAAAGAAGGAATGTTAGAAGGTGATGAGGAAGTAACTGGAGTGTTCCTGTTCAAAAGCGGTGCTGAGGGCTGCTTGGCCTGAGAAGTAGATCCAGATGATTTTCGCTTCTTATAAGTTTTTTTATTTTTTTTCTTTCTTTTTGAGATAATATGGTCTTCTGATGAAAGGATTGTGTGTCCCGGAAGAAACAGTCTGTGACAAAGCAAGCGGGATATTTTCCGAAATGGAATTTTCATCATAGACGCTGGTACTGGGTGCGGCCCTAACTTCACTAAAAAATGTTACAATTTCTCGAAAATTGTTGTTTAACGAGTTAAGACTTTCCCCAAAAAGCTTAATTTTTGAATAAAGTTCATCTGGGGAAAGTGCCCTATATGAAGCACAGTACCAGCGAAGACCTGATCGCAAAGATTTTAAGTCGTCAAGGCATGACTTGGAAATACCGGCACAAGATGCATGAAATATTTGCTCACATGGACCAGAACAGCTGAACATGGGGTTCAGAATGTTTTGGCTTTTGCAAAGTTCGTCTAAAGAACAAGCAACGATATTTTCTGCAGAAAAATAATCCATGTTTAATTTTTAAAAAATGAGCAGATGCAAAATGTGCTTTTAGGGTTATTATATTCAGGTAGTTTGTGCACAGTTTAGTAGAAGCTAAAAAAACAAAAACAACACTCACTGAGCTGAAGATAAACAAATCACCGCACAAAGAAGAAATAAAACACAGTAAGCATGCAAAAACAACAACTGCATTAACTAAACAAGTTAAACAAAGTTAATATGCAAGAATTAAACTTACACAACTTAAATGCACAATTATTGTTTAATAAAATAGTTGTATATTAATGATATTAGTAAGTACAATATAATATTTAAGTAATTAAGATATTGAAACTGTTTTAATACACTCACGAATATAACAAACAAAGGCTTTTACATAACACGATAAAACAAAACCGACACCAACTAATATACGAGATCAACTGAAACTATGTAATATCGTTTGTTTCAAAGACTCAATAAAATACATACATACATACATGCGGCTTGCATGATGAGAAATTTCATTATAATAGGTTTACAGGATGTAACGGTATGCGTTGTTGAAGTTTTGGTCTTTGCAGGAGGGAATAAAGGTAGAATTGGCAAAAAATAAGATGTCGCCGATATAGATATATGTATATATTTATGAACAATTACACCCCCTGAGTCGATTAATATGTCTCCGGTAAAGATGTATATAAATTTTTTATCAGCTTCTTTTCTTCAGTCTATCAGTCCGTCTGCCTGTCCGACATTTCCTTGAAAACACGATTACGGACAAACGAATAAAGCTACAAGATTGAAACTTGGTATATAGAATACCTATCTCTATAGCCTATTTGGAAAATAAGAAAATTTTCATACTGAAAATGGGCGTGATCGCTTAATGTCCACTCCTACCTCTCATTTGAGGAGCTATTGTAACGGACGCGAAGTTTCCGGGCACCGTATGACGTTAAAATTCAAAAATAAATTTTAAATTTCAAAATTTTAAAATTTTGGTTGTTGTGGAGCGGTGCTACCATCTCTGCGAGAGGGCGGTCCTGTGCATTTATTTTGAGGGCGCCTTTTTACAGCGCCCCTGGTTCTCGATGACCAGTATTTATAAGGCCGCTCACTCACAGAGGTGGTACCATCGCCCCGGTCCAGTGACCCGCGGACACTAGGTTGGCCACGGCTGCACGTGCTAGTTAGCCATTGCTAGCAGTTCGGTGAGATGTGGGGTGGGTTCTTGTGGCCGTCCACGTGTACCCTTGCCGTACAAATATCACGTGCATAAGTCATCGCACGTCGGTGATTCCAAATCAAAAAAATACAAAAAAAAATTTTCTGAAACGAGAATTAAGAAAAATAAGGAAATAACCAAAAAAAACTAACGAGGTCGCCGATTGAGCACCCCTGGCCCAATCACCCACCAAACCAAACTCAGGAGCTCTGGTGGATTAGCTCCGCCCACACTATTCCCACCCTTCCGTGAGGGTTTATGGGGCTGACAAACAAAAGAAAAACCCTCCCAAAAGCAACTATCTTCTCCCCTTGACCAAATAAAAAAAATTCAGAGGCTCATGTTAATCATTACAAATTTAATTATAGAAACGTTAATTATAATAATTGTAATACTTTTACAAAAAAAATTATGATTTTTGTTCCAATATTTAACTCTTACAGATGAATGGAATTTAATTCAAATTAGTCTTACATTTTGAAGTTTAAATTTAAGTTTAATTTAAGGTTGCCTAGCTTTTAAGTTAAGAAACTATTTTAGTTTAAGATCGTTTTTACGTTTTTGTTTTCGGTTCAAATTGAGCTGTATTTGGATTCTACTTTTAAACTAAATTTAACTATTTTTTTTTTCAATTTCGAATCAAAAAAAAATTTTAGTTTTAGTTAGATTTATTTTAAGTTCGATTTAGATTAAATTTAATTGAAATTATAGTTTAAGAATGCTTCAAATTACACTTAGTCAACCATACAAAATTCATAACTTAAATTATTGCTAAATCGAGCTTATTGCTTCTGGCAAAAGAACTTACGCTTTACGATATGCAGGCTTAAAAAAATAGAAAAGAAAACAAAACCGGTTTTGGTACAAATCGAAATTGCAACTTCTGCTGAGTTAGAAATTAGTATTAACGCGAAAGCGGAAAGTTGTAAAAAAAAGGAACATAATTGTAGTTTAAATTAACTGAATTATCTTTTTTTTTTAAAATAAAAAAAATACTATTGTGTGTAGGAATGAAATGAACTTACTTGATAATCTGCATCGATGAGCTCAGCGACGAAGATTTTTCCATGTTGTTGTTTTTGCGTATCTATTCCTTGCGCATTATTTATAGAAAAAAATTGTTCGGGTTACGTTATAGATAAATTCAGTTAATCCTAGCTATCTAAATGTTCGTTAGTACGTAAGAAAATTTTTAAATTAAGGAAAATTATAATTTTTAAGTGATTTTATCTTATTTTGAAATTCTTCTTTTTGGTTTTTAAATTTTAAAATTGGTTTTTAGAGCTAATGATGGTGATGATCTAGGTAACCGAGAGGATGATAGTGGTCCTGAGATGTGGTTGCTCCTGCGGTGAGGTGTACGTTGCTGTTGTAGTTGCAGCATTAAGCGAGTGCTTTCGTTTATGTTGCTGTTGAGAAACACGCAAGTTGCTGATGCATCAGCCACGCTGGAGAGCAGTTGCCGACGCTGCTGTTGGTTGTTTATATGGTAGGCGCTTTCGTTTATACTGCTGTTGAGCAGAACAGCCAGTTGTGGTTAGCTGTTGACCAAGTTGAGGTCAGCTCTTCTGCAACGCGTACGTCCCAGCACTGTAGAGCACTAAACGTCGTAGTGAGCTCTGTTTGCACCGTGGAGCGCCTGCGACCAGCAAAACACCGCTGGGGCTGTGTTGGTTGCGGGGCTGTCGTTATCGTGCGCTATTTGTGGGTAGTGCTGCTGCAGTTGTTCGTAGCAACGTTTGCAGTGTAAATCAATCGATTGACTTCTGAGTGGGCACCAACCAACCACACAACAACGTCGACGACGTTGACCGCAATGAAAATGTTGGTATCCTTTTGTTTTTCCAAATATCTCTGGATCTGAAGCACTGATTAACCGCCTCAGAGCCTTGTTGGTATTACGTTCCTCTTAGACCAGTACATCTAGCCACTTCAGGTTTTTAATTTCAATAGTATCTCTTCGACACCAATTCAATCCAAAAAACCAAGTCATGCGGTAGCGTCAACTAGCGTCGAGATAACCACGAGGCTAAACTCCCAGTAACCAGGGTTCGTTTTGCAAGTGAGTTTTGTCAGCGCGTTTTTTTTTCTACGTTTACACATACAAGTCGTATGGTATAACCGCACCTCATACACGCTGTGTGACACAATGATTGAGACACAACTGGCAAAAGACACCATGGCCGAATCTTAAAAGCAATTAACTCGGGTAGGCAAAAGATGTCAGCTGGCAAATTCAAAAGTGTGTCCGCTGTCAAGTTTGCAAGAGAAAAAAAAATGTCACTGTCAACTTTGAAAACTTGTCAGCTATCACACTTGAAAGCCTGTCAGCTATCACACTTGAAAGCCTGTCAGCTATCACACTTGAAAACATGTCAGCTGTCACAATTGCAAACATGTCAGCTGTCACATTCGAAAATATCACGGTCAAATAACACTTTGCCGCCGTTACGAGTTAGGGTCGTTCACGATGCTGCGCATTTGATAATACCTTGTGTATTTTGAAACAAATACAAGGCAGTATCAAAGGTGGGTTCACGATACGTGCTATGGATGGAAAATGTTGTACCAAGATTTGATAACAAATACACCACATCGTGAACAACCCCAAAAACGCAAAAAGTGAGATTTGGTGCCGTTACACTATTCAGAAACTATTTGAGGAGCTATAACTTTCGGATTGTACTTCATATTTAAAAAATAATTGGCAAATAATTTTTATTATCAGTTAAAATCTTTGTGCGAAAAATGGGCGTGATCAGCCCACTTTAATAGAACTGTCCCATAAAACTACTATTTCGGAATGTCTATGGAATTAGAAAAAAAAATTCAAAAATATTTTATAAATTTTTTATTTATACTATATACATACTATACATATATATATATATATATATGTATATATATATATATATATATTATACTATATACATAAGAAGCCCTAGTAGCACAAGGAGAAGTTAAAAGTACAAAATCCAGCTTATAAAACAGCGATGTATTTATAATATCTCTGTAATGTAATTAAAAAGGTACTATGCTTTATAGCAAAATTTTGCTTTTATAATATCTTAATAAAGCGATTACAAGACTATTAAAAAGATATACGTCAAAAATGTCTTTAATATGCATTTTTAGAGCTCATATTGAAGTTATTATAAAGACATTGCGGCATGTCGCATTAGTGTCTTTATAATGTGCGTAATAAAATGATTATAAAGACATGCGAGACAGTTAAAGTTATTTAGCAACCCTACGTATGCCTCATGTTTCTTAAACAGCAAAATTGGAAAAATTTAAAAAGTTGAATACAAAAATTAAAAGGTATAGTATATATTTTTGTTTTAATTAATTGTGCTTTAATAAATATACAATTTGTAGATGGCAGCATCATTTAAAATAATTAGCACGAAGGATGGAAAAAAAGATCGCTAGCACTCGTTCCAGCTAGTTGGGAAAACCGTGGAGTGCTCTCATGGCCAAAACTTAAGAGCGATCATAAGGTTACCCAATTTATTCTGAATAATATCACTCCTGGAACTCCACCCGAAATAGAGTGGATCAAGTGTCCAGCAAAAGTGGTAGAAAGGGAAATTCTTTCTTACGCTGCTGGCAACAAAAAATTGTCTGTTCTGCTGAGAGAAAATGATGCATCAACCACCGATATCGAAGACATCGTTCCCCGTAAGCGGCGTCTTACACAAAAAGAAAAGGAGAGGGAGACAAATTATTTGGCAATGTTTTCAAAGGTAAGCAAAACTCAAAAAACCTACTGCCAAAATTTCAGTCAATAAACCAAGTAGTTTTGGAGTCTTAATGATTTCTTAATAGTGGGCGTAAGTATAGTGCGGCCACGCCCATTTTTATTACAGTTGCCGATAGTAAGTATGCGAAGTAAATTACAAAATCTTATATACCTTATTATACAATTAAACTAGCAATATTTTTTTATTTGTTTGTTTTTAAATGAGTTCTCGAAAGCGGCCCAAGCGATTTGATGAAATGAATTTATTCGGCTTAGTTTAAGTATCTATTCAAGTCTGCTACTTGATTTTCACCCTGTACGACCATTAGGACACATCCAACACTATTCAACATTGCAAAAAAAAAATTCATTAAGCAGCGCATATTGTGGTATTTGACCAATTTAGGCAGCCAAATTTATTTTATTCGGGAAGTAGTTTCTTTTCAAGTCTGTTAATTGATTTTAACCCTGAGCGACCATTGGGGCATAATCAACACTATTCAACATTGCAAACAAAATCTTTTAGCAAAACATATTGGAGTATTTGACCGATTAAGGCGGTAAATCTATAATTTAATTTTAACCCTGTACGACCATTGGGATACATTAAACATTATTTAACTTTGCAAAAAAAATTCTTTTAGCATTGCACTTTAGGGTATTTGACCGATTTAGGCGGCCATTACAATATATTCAACATTGCAAAGAAATTCGTTTAGCACTGCAAACTGGGCTATTTGACCGATTTAGGCAGACAAAATTAATTAATTCGTTAAAAAGTTTTTACCATATTAGAGTAATAATTTTTTGCGGATAACGCCTGGTATCACTAATTAGGACATTAAAAATTTATTTCCCAAGCTATTTCGATGAAATTTTCAATATAGGTGTTTACGTTTTTCCATAGCGTACGCTGACAAAAGGCACAACGAAAACTGCTGGCAATGATTTCACTACAACGCAAACTGCAGAAATTCCTGCTGCCGAAAATTTGATCGCGCTTGATGATCGCATATTTGTTGAAATGCCCAATGGTTTAGCACAGCAGTATATACTCGAAAGTGATATGTAAAGCATAGAAAATCCGTTTGAAAATGTTGAGCTTACGGCAGTAGTACACATCGACGAACTTTTATCAACACTCGCGTCAATACTTGCGACCCTTAATGTGTTGACTGACGATGTGGCAAAAATGCGTGTAGAATTGAGTGAAACGTCAAAGAAAGTCGATGAAATGATAAAATGTGGCAAAAAGCTCCAGATCTAGTTAAAAGACGAAATGAAGCTACGAAAAAAATCCAATTTGAGCCGATTCACACGGTCGATGCAGCAAATCAAATAGAAAAACTTCTCGAGAATAAGGCATATGAGGAAGAATTGGTACGTACATATATAAGAATAATTTTACTTTATTATTTATTCTTGGCTCTCTACGGGCCTGAATACCCTTATTATGATTTTGGCCTCAACTGTTGCAATATATATGTATTCTGTGTCTCTATTTTCTAAAACATAGATGGCTCATTTAACAGAAGATTGTGCCCGCAGCTCTAATTTAAGAGGCAACAATGTGGCATTTGATCTTGTTGACAAAATGTTCACGATAACGTTTTTCGACAGAGTTTCATGGACCGGCGTTCTGAAGAAATCATGCCGAAAAAAAGACTGCTTCAGCAAGTTCATACGCATAAGAAATTTTTTTTTCAAGCTGTGCCATTCGGTGGACAATACCTATTCATTGGCCATGTGCGACAAATGGATGAAGAATGTGGCTATTCGGACAAGCGGCACTCGAACGCAAGTAAAAGGTACTCGTGTTTCCCGCACTAAAAATCGCAAACGTTCTCGACACGCCACCGCTCCAAATAAATCCGATGACAACGGCAATGATAAAGATGATCAGGCGGACGATGGACAGGATTCTACTTTTTCACCAAATCATTCACTGCAGACACCGCTTTTTGCCACACCAACTCCAGCGTCTAAGAACGCTTCATTTAACGAAAGTAGCAGCGAAGAAGAAGACATTTTGGAGCAGTTATCGGCGGTAAGTTAAAACTATTTATTTTATCGTATGCATTCTCTTGACTTGAGCTTGCATTATTGCTTCCTTTATTTTTTACAGTTATCAACCAATTTGTGCGAAGACAGACGAAAGCGCGAGTACTTACAAAAGCCGCTCAGAAATGGACAGGAAATGATTATATGTAATATAACAAAAAACAAAATAAGTTATATATTTTAATATCTGCCCATTCGAAGATAATTCTTAAAATTTTTTTTCGTTTCTACTAGGGCTGTGCGATTAATCGAGTAATAAATTTTTTGATTAGTCAGATTTTAGATCAACTGATTAATCGATTAATCAGTTTTCTGATTAAGCATAGCGATGATTAATCATTTTTCTAATTAATGAGAATTTGTTTTATTTAGAAAATGAATTTACAAAAAAATTATGTATACAAGAATATGTTAATATGTTAATAATATAACGAATATACATACATTCGGTGTTGAATAAACACTTTATTCTACAAATATTAAATGATGCAGATTTAAAATAATCATATTTCGATTAATCAGTGGTTTGATTAATCAAAAACTGATTAATCGATTAATCAGTTAATCTTAAATCTGATTAATCAAAAAATTATTTACTCGATTAATCGCATGGCCCTAGTTTCTACCAACATTCGTTGATCGAAGTCGGTAATTTTTTTTAGTTTCTTAACCTTTTCAGAATATTGTGTATTGAATTGAATCTTAAAATATTGATACATAAAACCAACAAGTATGAATTAACGATATTATTTTAAACTTTCTGCACCATTTACGAAACTTAAATGATGATTTGCCTCTTTATTTTGATTTTCGTAGCTAAATATCTAAATTACATAAACGTCGGTCATTAACGGGCAATACTTTTTTGATTTTTATTTTGAATAGAAATAGTTTCCATATATTTTCCTTAATATTTAATAAAAACAATTATATGTTTTCACATGGGTTTTTTACCTTTTATTTATATTTATTTTATTTAATTATAATTTTGTGTGTGCGATAATGGCACAAAGACATACATATCATCCTTTTCATATTTCAGGCACACAACCTTGCACTGAATAATAAAATTTGTATCTGCTATTTTAGTCACGGAATCGCAATCACGACGAACGGAATGAACGTCTATTAATTTGGATTCACATTTGGAGTTGTGAAGAAATATTCGCTTGTCGAATATTCTGAATAGCAGACATTGACTTGGTTTTTTCCGGCAGAAATCACGTTTATTAATCGGGCAATTTTATTTGTACTTGTCAAAAACCAGCTCTCTGCCTCCCTTCCTTCTGAAAGAGTGAATTCTCCATTTATTTCAACTTCACTAAAGTAACTGACTCCAATGCCAACATTATTTTGGAGAAACGCTTCAATTAAATTTTCTGGTATGTTGCCACTTCCAAATGGTTTTTTAACTACAACTGATCGATTTTGTATGCAAATTCTACCATCTACGCATTTTGATTTAATACAGTTGAGCTCCAGTATTCTTCTTGCCACTTGTGTTAGTGGACGATTTCCACTACGTACGAGTCGCTTTATTTTACCAAGCATGTTTTCAAATGGATATGCGGTAAAAGTGTGCAATTCACCGAACATCTCAACTTCATCCACAAGATGACATAAACTATGCACGTTGCTTGTAATATAATGTGTGCCGTGCAAGTTTATATTACTTACTTTACTTACTTAGGTGGCCATAGCAACCCGTCGTCGGGTTTCGGCCGATCTCATCAGCTCTCGCCAGGCGCCTCTGCTTCGCGCGCGCCTTCTCCAATTGGTTTCACCAAGCGCGGTTAGGGCTTCCTCGACCTGGTCAATCCATCGGAGGCATGGTCTCCCTCTTCGTCGTCGGCCTTCGGCCTTCGCCTCGAACACCTTTTTCGCTGGAGCATCGTCATTCATACGATGGACATGACCTAGCCAGCGTAATCGCTGGATTGCGATACGCTGAACTACTTCAATGTCGTCGTATAGCTCATACAGCTCGTGGTTCATTCGTATGCGATAGTCGTCGCCAACTCGAATAGGGCCGAAGATTTTACGAAGAACTTTTCTCTCAAACACCCCAAGAGCGGCTGCGTCTGCTTGCGAGACAACCCATGCCTCAGCGCCATAAAGAAGCACAGGTATAATGAGCGTCTTGTAGAGTGTCAGTTTTGTCGATCGAGAGAGGGCTCTGCAACGTAATTGCTTACTAAGCCCGTAGTAGCACCTATTAGCAATTGTTATTCTTCGCTTTATCTCCAGGCTGACATCATTATTGCTGTTAATTGCGGTGCCAAGGTAGGTAAATTCCTTGACCACTTCAAAGTTATAGTTGCCTGTTGAAACGTGAGAGCCTAGCCGCCCCGCTCCCCTGCCAGCAGGCAGCATATACTTCGTTTTACCCTCGTTTACCGTCAAACCCACCTTGGCTGATTCTTTTTCGATAGCGGTGAAAGCAGCAGTGACATCTCTCTTGGTTCTACCGATGATATCAATATCATCAGCATACGCAAGGAGCTGAACACCTTTGTAAAAAATGGTGCCATTGCGATGCACACCGGCCTTTCGTAGGATCCCCTCCATGATGATGTTGAAGAGATCGCAAGATAGCGGGTCGCCTTGTCTGAAACCTCGTTCAGTATGGAAGGTTTCGGAGAGGTCATTTCCTACCTTGACGGAGCTGCAAGTATTGCTCAACGTCATCCTGCAGAGTCTTATCAACTTTGCAGGTATACCGAACTCAGACATTGTTGCGTATAGGCAATCCCGCCTCGGGCTATCGAACGCAGCTTTATAATCAACAAAGAGATGATGCGTGTCGATTTGCTTTTCGTTGGTTTTCTCCAGGATTTGGCGCAGTGTAAAAATCTGGTCTATGGTGGATTTACCAGGTCGAAAGCCACACTGATAAGGTCCAATCAGTGTTTTTGTATACGGCTTAAGTCTTTCACATAGTACGCTCGAGAGGACCTTATATGCGATGGAAATAAGACTGATACCTCGGTAGTTGGCGCAAATTGTCGGGTCTCCTTTCTTAAGTAAGGGACAAAGCACGCTGAGATTCCAATCGTCGGGCATGCATTCCGCTAGCCATATTTTGCTGATGAGTTGATGCATGCACCCTATCAATTCATCGCCGCCGGCTTTAAACAGTTCAGCTGGCAGGCCGTCAGCACCCGCTGCTTTGTTGTTTTTGAGCCGCTGGATAGCAACTCGAACCTCGTCATGGCTAGGTGGTAGAACTTCTACTTCGTCATCGTCGATTGGTTGTGGCGAACTGCATTCTCCATGGGCGGAGTTGGTGGGAACATCGCCCGTAAGCAGATTGGAAAAATGCTGTCTCCACAATCTCAGTGCGCACTGCGTATCTGTAACCAGATTTCCATTCCCATCTCTACAAGTGGATGCTCCGGGCTTGAAACCTTGGGTTAGACGCTTAACCTGTTGGTAAAATTTTCGTGCATCCTTCTTGCCTTTGTACACCTCAATTTCTTCACGCTCACGCTTTTCTTGCTCCCTTTTTTTGCGTCTGAAAAGGCGTCTCTCTTCCTCACGATATTTTTCTCGCACGGTTCGCGTTGCAGCTGACTGCAGCGTCTTTCTGTATGCGGCGTTTTTTGCTGCCGTCGCGTCACGACACTCCTGGTCATACCATTGGTTCCGAGGTTCCGGGTGCCGGAAACCAATCACTTCTTCAGCGGCAGCGCGCATGGAGTGGGAGATGTGCGCCCAAAGTCCATCGGCATCATCGTGTTGTGAGGTTGGTTGGTTGAGCTTAAACGAGAGTTGAGCGGAGTAGGCCTCAGCTGTCCTTTGTGATTGCAGCTTAGCGACGTCTAGCTTTCGTTGCATTCCTGTGCGTATGTTCTTTGCATTGCATAACCGCATGCGGATCTTGGCTGCAACAAGAAAGTGGTCGGAGTCGATGTTCACTCCCCGAAATGTACGCACATCCAGAACGCTAGAAGCGTGCCTTCCGTCGATCACAAAATGATCAATTTGGTTTCGTGTTTTTTGATCAGGGATCAGGCAAGTTTATATAGCCCTCAATGAAATCATCTATCATCAAACGCGCTATATGCAAATGATCAAAGTATCGCTTTGATGAGCATATAGTATCTGCGCAAAACTATAACAGAAAGTGTTCATATACATCAGCTATTAAATGGTTTTTCAATACGACGATTTCGACATAATACAAAAACGATCTATATTCTGTTCCTTTCCACTGACTTAGACAGTCGAATCCACTTGTGGCGCGCTGGAATTCTCTCGGCAATTTAGAATCAGTGAGATACGACGAAATCACACTTATATCTCTGTCAGAAAATCTTGCCTCTGATATACCCGAATCCCGCCAACCGAAGCGAAAATAAGACGCTTCATGACTCCCAAATGGAGTAAGTGAAGTGAATCGCCAATTGGAAATGCATTAATCATGTCTATAGGTAATCGGAGGAATGGTGTTGGCACTCTTTGGTGTGATCCGTAAGCTCGATTTCGGAAACCCTCGTTGGTGCGTTTTTCGCAATCGATTTCAGGAGAAACAACGATCCGACTAAAATTCAAATAAGTCCCAGTTATGGTGCATTTCAAACAGCCTTATTTTGCATTAAAATTCGCAACACCTGTAAATAAAATTATGAATTGCGCTAGAGAGCGTGCGTAAATTTTCTTGTATCGCTGAAAAATACTACCTTTGACGAAAGCACGCGCAGGAGAGTCGCACACGAAGCATCTCAATGCCACACTGAGTTTGTGTGATTTCATGTACAGTCCACCGGATATTATTTGTTCCAATTCATCAACAATTGGCGAAAAATATGTTCCAATTTCTATTATTTTAGATGCACCACAATATATTCCGACAACCATTGGCGATATTTTGGGAAATTCTGAAATATTAAATAAAATTGGCCAAAATGCTGATACCAAATTGCAAGGCCCAATTTCTCAAATTATCTCGAAACAGAACGTTGTCAGAAATTTCTGTGTCTTCCATATCGACATCGTCAGCATCTGCATCTTCAATGTCATAGTGGTTAAAATAATTGATGTCACCGGCTTCATCGTTTGTTGCCACTTTATCATTGATTGGTTCCGTCACAAATAATGGCTTAGCAGGCACAACAACAGCAGTAGGGACAGTAATGTCCATATAGCTCACTTTATTGAGGTGCATTGATGACAATATTTGTTCTTTCAACACTTCCACTTTTTTCTTGAATACTTGACGTTGTAGATTTTATGTAATTCCAGAACAACTACTCATAATAGATATAGTTTATCTGCTATTAATTTTTTTAAATTTTTTATTTAATAAATGACTATCTCATTTGTTAAATACCTGTTTTATAATTAAAATCTAAATCGCACCTTTCTACTTATTTTTTGTTCATGCCCAGGTCCGCCTCTAGGCGTAGTTGACATTTTTACCTTTAACAAATGAATAAATTAGCAAAATTAAAAACGAACTTTAGATTCGTTTTCTTGTCCACAAATTAGTCTAGTCTAGTAATTATCGCAGATTCAATTTTGTTTAAATTCACGAATTATTTAGAAAACAAATATTAAGCAAAATATAGTTTGTGAAAAAAAACAAAGCTCGTGGTTACTGCTCGTGAACTATAGTCAATTAAATTTTTTTCTAAAAGACCTTGTTATTTATTATGTTGAATTTATATGATTTAAATACAAATTCTAAATGTTTGATAGTTTAAATCACACTTGATTTTAAATACAAATTCTAGTTGTTAGATAGTTTAAAATCGTTTATTGAGCTTAAATCATGCAGATTTTAATTCATAAAATTTTGACGTGATTCAAGTTGACTATATTACTAAGGGCTCTCGAGTTTTGATAAAATGTGGCCCATGCGTTGCTCATCGGTGACCGCCAGAGCAGATTCATGTACTACATGAACAAAATGCTCGGTGTTTTGAGAATGGCATGGAAAAGCTGTGAAATAATAAAGGTTTACTAAAAAAAATAATCAAATTAAGTAATTTTTACTGTGCGAACCTGGTAATTTGATTATTTCGTTTGAATATTGCTATGCTTCTAGCTGGTCTTGCTGGAGTCGCCCTCGAAGTTAATGAAGTTATCTTCTTGAGAACTATACATTTGGCGAATGCATCCTGTTGCTTCCTTGCTGCTAAAATCTTCTCATAGCCATCTGAACGCAATAGAGGATCTGGGTCTGTAATCATAGTTAACAAAATATTCTTCGGGTGCAAAAAGTACGCATTGTTTTTTATAAAGGGTTGAATATCTTCTGGCAACTGACGTATCCATGAGATATATTTGAAAACGTTGCGAATTCCATGAATTGCCAGTGGTTGGTTTTTTACCAAAAACCAGAATGGCGCATAAACTTTTACGATGAATTCTGCTAGTTTTTTTAAAAACGCAGAATTCGTGAAGCTGTTGTTAGCCAGTGCGCTTTGCTTAAAACACCTGACTTTTCAGTGGCTAATTTTTCATCGCATTTTCCTGTATGCATGGCTTGAACTATACGAAATAAATACAGATGGTCGCCTTGAATATTCCAACCTTCAATGCTTTCCGGCATTTCAACCATTGGTATTCGTTCAAAATGTTGATTGTCCTGACCAATTTTGAGTTTTTATTTTTAATTTTTTTAAAATTAATTTTAAGTGTTAAATTTTAATTTTTAAAAATTAATTTTTAATTCTTAACATTTTATTTAACAAATCATGTGCTCAGCTTACAGTGCATGTAATTTTAAATACCTGCTCCAATATTTCCTGGCCAGATTCCAGGTCCCTTCTGTTTGCCAAGCAGAGATCTTAAAAGGGCATTAAATCGTAGCTCGTTGAAGTGAAATAGATACACCAACCATTGCATTGGTCTCTGTAAATGGCGTTCCATTCTTGCAATAACTCCTCCTTTGTAGCCGGTGTTGGTAGGTGTTCCGTCGGAACTAATTGCAATTAAGTGATAAATGCTACAGTTTTCTTTATTCAAATATTCCACGATGCTCTCAGCGGGCGTAGCATAACCGATGAATTTTGAATTTGGCTCTTTCACAATGGTGACATGTTCTTCATTCACAGCAACGTCACGCGGCACATTTGCTTCCGTGACTCTTTTTAAAGTTGGCTCTTTTTTCCCATCAAACGAAATACATGTTAGCAAATCATCACACTTAGCTGCTGCTAAAGCCTCTTTTCGAAATTTGACACGTTCTCTGCATACTTTATTTTTTGTAATGATAAGCCCATACAAGAATTGAGTTATTTTTTCTGCTGTTTCGAAAGCAATCGACAATCGTAAATCTCTTATTAACATGGTCGCAAGCAGTGCACCAAAGCGAACTGATGTGTCGCTGCGATCCAAAGCAGAACTATAATTTCGCAGTGATATGTCCGCCACTGCAAAATTTTTTGTATCGCCTGTGATTCTCTTACGTTTTGTTCAAATTCCTCTTCGTCCTCGCTTTCTGGCTCGTACCCAAAGCAGGCAGAGTACACCACATTCGATGTTGTAGCAACTGACCTTACTTCTACAGTGACAGTTCTCATTGACACTGTTTCATAGACATCATCTAATGCCATTGATCGTAGAGTGACTGATCAATAAAGAAAATTTTTGCTGCGTATCGAATTTTCTTCGAGGTGTTGCAACTACACGTATTCTTGCTTTCAATGCCACACTTGCAACGCGAAATTTTAAACAATTTATTCCAAGCATTTACGTTATATCTCAATCAATTTTTAGAAATTGTATAATAGGTATTCACAAGTACATCAACACGTTTTCGAACCGCCGCTAGGGTTATAATTGGTATGCCGACGCGTTGCTACAAAACGATTAGATTTCTAACAGCTTCTTGTTTAAAAACATCCAACTTTCGACTTTTATCACTGTTATGCCGCAGATACAATAAAAAATTTATAACATCATACTCCATTGGTATCATTTAAGTCACTCGCAAAAAAAGACATTTTTTTAATATGTTTTTGGTTGATTTTTAATGAAAATGATCAAATGATCTTTAAAACTCGCGTTTGATATTATTTGAATTGATTGATTAATTAATTGTCTTGAAAAAATGTGTCATATTCGCGGTATACGGCGCACTTTTTTTTGAGGTACGGTCTATTGTACATACTTCTTTCGGATGCTACACCATTGCTTGGAAAATTTAAAAAACTTTATCAATGCCGAAGCTGGATCATAGATATTAGTCATTGCCGAAGGCAGGCCACTTATAACAATATCTGCTCTGTTAAGATGGCGCTGAAGTACATTATTTTCGTGCTCCAATTCCTTGATTTTGTTGTTTGCAGCAGTTTCAAGCTTAATCATTTTATTGCAATAAACAAAGTCGAATTTTACTTCCTTCAAAATAGATGACCATTCCATCTTATCTTCACCTAATAGAGCGGTGAAATATTGCTTGATATCTGCGAGTCCTTCCTGCTGCTGAATTCGAAGCGATTCTGCCAAACCTTCTTGGAGATCAGTTCGTAGCGATGAGTCGCCGCGAGTGGGAGGGTTTTCTTTGCATGCCTTACAAGTAAAAGTCAAACCTCGATTCTTAAGCAGAAGTGCGTACTGATCCACAGTAATTCCGACAAGCAATGTGGAACCAGATCCCGCAAATGACACATCCAATGGAGGTTTGTTGTTTTCCAATATTTTTGTGCATACACCACAGTTAGAGATTTTAGGCGCCATGTCCAAGCTCAAGTTAACAACCTTTCAAGGTTAGCAAAACGACACTAAAAGAATGCAGCAGAAAATATTTTAAAGTACAGTTCAAACAGCAACAACAACAGCAAGCATATATTCTTAAAGTTCAGCACAGTGCAACAACAACAAGCAAAGCCAACTTGGTTCTTAATGTTTGTAATGATTATTTACACATAATAGTTGTGAAAATTAGGAACCTTTTAGTTAAATCAGTTAAAATGTTATTTATTTAGCTTTATTTAACCGAAAAATTGATTTTAATTAGTTAAGTACTCAAAAATTTAACAAAAATTGACCGACGACTAAAACTTGTGTTCTACTCGAATATAGTGTCGCCAACGTTTTTTCCAATCCATTAACCGGTCTTGGATTGCTTTTCAATTCAAATTTGCGTACAATTGTATTTCGCGGCCAAAAGTTTATGTCAACTGTAGAATCAAATAAATTTTCTGGGACTGTTAATATAAAAGAAGTAGTCGATCTTATATTTGAATTTATGAATCGAAGGATTCAAGAAATGTTAATGTTATATATTGGAGATGCATACTGCGACCTAAATGAGATCTATTGTACATCCTTCCCAAAGCTCCGCTGGGTTGGCGGATTACAGAATTTTATCCAGGCCTATTTTTCTGATGAATTTGAGAATGTTCTTAGGTTCAAGGGTTGAAATTTCCTCTAGACTCAGCTCATAGTTCCCCAGTGCTAGTTTACGTCTGCAAGCCACGGAGTCGCAGTTTGTAAGTAGGTGTATTGAAGTCTCGTCTGCTTCTTCACAGAAATGGGAGTTTCTATCGATTTATATGCTCAATTTCATCAAGTGATATTTAAGTTTGCAGTGTCCTGTTAGAATTCTTAGATTTGGTTTACCTAAACTTATGCGCAATTTTGCTCTCAGAGTTTTAAAATCTCAGTAATTTGGATTGTCTTAGCTTTAGGAGGCTTTGCACCCGGATCACCCTGCAGTCTACCACACTACCACCAAAAACCTCAGCATCTTCATCATCAACAACAACATGATCATCCGCTCCAGCACCAGCAACAAGAACCAGCTACAACACCAACTACCTCCACCATTACGGCACTCACCCCAGGTTTGCGAAATTGCAGCCTGGGATTGGTAAGCGTTTTCTTGTTAAATACAAAAAAAAGAGAAAGGAAGGGAGCAGGGCGAGAGGGGGTAAAAGAGGCATTCATGCCCTTAGATGAAATACTAGCGACAGCTGAAAATTAAAAATTCAAAGGCAGCTGAGTTATTAAATTCTAAAAAAAAAAGTTTTAAACAGAAAATTATAAACATTTATAATTATAATAAGAGTTATTATTTTAAGTTTCATTAGTCGCTTAACGGTACAAAAGAAAAAAAAAAGGAAAGAAGAAAATAACATTTATTAAATGCATTTATTATTGAGTGGTTTTTATTTTGCAATCCTTTTGGAAAATGCCAACAATACTTGTTGACGTCAGCTAAAGAAGACTAATTTTTGTCAAAAATGCATTTAGTAAAATTGATGTAGTAAAAATATACCTATTAACGTACGTATCGCGTACAGTTAAATTATGATAAAACGACAAAGCAACATCTCAATAAGTTTCCATTTTAAACACTTACCTGCGTAAATAAATGTTGTTCAACCCTTTCCTTTACATATACTTACATATAAAGAAAAATTATAAGAAAATATAATCTAGACAAAAGTTGTTATTTAACGTCGTTAGCTTACGCGATTTTTTTTCTTTAACTTAGTTTAGCCGTTTAGTTTATCAATAATATTCTCTAACCAAAAGCTAAAATAAAATAAAATCCATATAATCCAAAACTAATCTACCATAAAATCGAAATAATTCAAAACTAAAATAAAATTAAATCAAAATAATTCAAAACTAAAATAAATAAAATCAATATAAATCAAAACTAATCTAAAACAAAATCAATATAAATCAAAACTAAAATAAAATAACATCAATATGATTCAAAACTAATCTAAAATAAAATCAAAATCATTCAAAACTAATCTAAAACGAAATCGATATAATTCGGAACTAAACTAAAGTAAAATCAAAATAATTCAAAACTATGTTAAAACAAAATCAATATAAATCAAAACTAGAATAAAATAAAATCAATATAATCCAAAACTAATCTACCATAAAATCGAAATAATTCAAAACTAAAATAAAATTAAATCAAAATAATTCAAAACTAAAATAATATAAAATCAAAATAATTCAAAACTAATCTAAAATAAAATCAAAATATTTCGAAACTAAAATAAATAAAATCAATATAAATCAAAACTTATCTAAAACAAAATCAATATAAATCAAAACTAAAATAAAATAACATCAATATGATTCAAAACTAATCTAAAATAAAATCAAAATCATTCAAAACTAATCTAAAACGAAATCGATATAATTCGGAACTAATCTAAAGTAAAATCAAAATAATTCAAAACTAAGTTAAAACAAAATCAATATAATTCAAAACTAGAATAAAATAAAATCAATATAATCCAAAACTAATCTACCATAAAATCGAAATAATTCAAAACTAAAATAAAATTAAATCGAAATAATTCAAAACTAAAATAAAAAAAATCAATATAATCCAAAACTAATCTACCATAAAATTGAAATAATTCAAAACTAAAATAAAATTAAATCAAAATAATTCAAAACTAAAATAATATAAAATCAATATAATTCGAAACTAGAATAAAATAAAATCAAAATAATTCAAAACTAATCTAAAACGAAATCGATATAATTCGGAACTAAAAATAAAGTAAAATCAAAATAATTCAAAACTAATTTAAAACACAATCTATATAATTCGAAACTGAAATGAAGCAAAAAACCAATTATTCTTATCTTATTGCAATAGATTTTTTCTGAAACCGAAATACTTATGAACGTGAACTATGTCTAACTGTTAATAAATATGAGCAAATAAACTTTTTTCTTCGTATTTTAAGATCTGCTCATGATGTTTAGGATCGGTATTTTCGTAAAAACTAGATTTGCTAACTATAAAGTTAACTCGCCTTTTTACTATTATATCTAATGTATATCTTCAAAGATGGTATTGTAATATTCTACTTATTATTTTTTTGAATTTTTATTTACATTGGGTTTTTAAAAAAAATTTAGGTTTCATTGTTTTGTAAATTCTAAGAATTAATAATTAGATTAATTAAAATAGAATACTCAACCTTATATATAATTGAATCATGTTCAGTATCTTAAATTTTTCAATTTCAAAAATCACCTCAACTAACAAATTAATTTCAAATAAATAACTTTAAGATTTATTTATATAATAAACCCATTTTTGTGAAAAAGGTGAAAATGATGGGTCATTAATTGAGAAGGGGTAGGTGGCGTAGATTGGAATGGAGGGGCGTGGGTAGAGTGTTATTGGGGTGACCTAGACACAGGCGAAGGGTCACCATGGCTGGTCTTTTGTGGCCAGAAGGGGCGGGCTAGCCTAGGGCGATCAATCTACATCAAAGATCGACCCACGAGACGTGCCAAAGTGGCAACCGCAAGCAACCGAGTCTTATTCCTTCGTCGTGTTCGTAAAATAAGCGGGTTTTTTTATTTATCGTTTTTCGAGATTTTTCGTTGGTTATGGGTTTTTCCGGGTTTTTTTTACCAGGCGGTAATTTTCTTTTCAGCTGGTACGATTTTTATTCATGTGTAGTTTCCTGCTGTCGGACCGGACTGGCAAGAACATCACCCCATCCGGCGAGCCTTAGCCGCGCAATATGCCAGCGTACCAGCGCTGCCAGAGGAACGACAGTGGTGCAATGCAAGGGCTACCTAGCCATGGGCAGCACCAACCTCAAAGAATTGAATGGTGAGGAAACATGACAGAATTAGCGCCCAACGTGGGGCCGAAACATGACAGAATTGGCGCCCAACGTGGGGCCCGACAAAGGTTAGGATTTTTATTGTTTTTTTTGCTTGGTATCCTGGCGTCTAGCCACGTAAGTCCTGCAGCGTTTGGGTCTTTGAACCTTGACTGCAGTTGCGACGTGGGTTAAGGCAAAAGGAGCCGAACTAGGAAACAATGAAGTATCTCGTTGCGGGCCGTAGAGTAAGATTTTTTTTGTATAGTTTTTGTTAAACCCGAAGCAGGTCCTGGTAGGTTGAGAACCCGTAAGTCCTGCAGCGTTTAGGCCACAGCGCCTCGACTGTAGTTGCGACGTGGTTTTTTTCTTTTCAGTGGGATTTTTTACTGCTAGGGTGAAAAAATAAAAATATTTTGGTTAGACCCCAAGCAGGTCCGAATACGTAAGACCAAGTAAGTCCTGCAGCGTTTAGGCCACAGCGCCTCGACTGCAGTTGCGACGTGGTTCTTAACAGTAGGATTTTTACTGCTAGGGCTAAGAGTTAGAAATAATTTTAGTATTTTTTTTTGTTTGTAATTCACATCGCGTTTGCAGTTTCCGTAAGTCCTGCAGCGTGAAGGTCGTTGAACCGCGACTGCAGTTGCGACGGATACTGGAGGCCGATGCGTGTTAATTAAAATATTTTTGGTAGTTTTATAATTTTTTTTCATATTCAAACCCGCAGGGGCATCCTGCGTGGAATATGTAGGATGACGGGAGTAGCGCACCCGCGTCCCCCAGCGAGCCCAACACGCGTCTGTTCTCAGATTGGGCGGCGTGTTGGCCAGCGTCTGTTCCCAGATTGGGCGGCTGTTTTTTTTACACCGTAAGGTGAAAAACCCGAACATGCCGGGGATTGTCGGCATGTAAACCAGTTGAAAATTATATAAATCTCGTTTTGAAAAATACTCCTGACCGAGAAGAGCAGCCTGACCAGAGGGGTCATAAACGGGACAGACTAGCTAAGAGCAAAAATACCTCGACTCGGAGGGTGCACCTAGTGTACAAAAAGGGGGGTAGCGGCACTCTTAGGCAGCGCACACAGTGAAGCATATGAGCTGGACTGTGAGCAAGGCGTTTTGCTTATGAGTGCAACCGCGAACATCGAGTGCATTTCGTTTCTTCGCAAGCGTTTATTTTGCAGTTTTGGTTTTGGCGCACAGTGTGGCTCATATGCTTCACTGCGTGCGGGCTTAGAGTAAGGTTAAATTAAAATTAAATTGTTTTGTTTTCGAATCGCATTTGCTTTTCGAGTCGCGTTGCAGAGTAGGACCTCAGGTCAGTGGGGTCATCAATGTGACAGGCTAGCTAAGTTAAGAAAAAAAAAATACCTCGAATTGGAGTTAGGCGCTGCTGAATTAAGGGGGTATAGAGTTGCCTAGCACTCTTGAGGAGGGATAAATATAAATATAAAATTTTTCGTTTTGAATAAATACTCCAACTCGGGATGAACTACCACAACACCATTAGGTGAAGCGAATATGCCTGAGCGACCTCAGCATAGGAAAATATTGTGGGAAGTTTCGGTTAAGAACCTCGATTTGGAGGGTGCAATTAATGCACAAGGAAGAAGGTTGCTTTCGCTGGTCTCGTCGAAGTTAATTTTTACGCCACTCGTGTTTGTTTTACGCCACCATCCACACTTAATGCCTATATATATATTTTTATTTTTTTGTTTGATTTATTATTATCAGCTATTTTAGTATCTTGATTATTTGGTTTCGGAATTATAATTTTTTTTGCTAATACTATTCAACCTCACCGAAGTTGGTGAGAAGTCTCCTATTTTATTTTTGCGTATACTTTTTTTTTGAAAAAAGAAACCCATTAAAAAATTTTTTACCTTCGGGTTGAAAAAAAAATATATTTAAGTTTACTTCCATCTACGAGCTTCAATAAGCCAATCTTTTTATATATATATATATATATTCAGAAAAAAATCAACCTAAACTTTTAATTTCTTTTTATAAGTTGCGAAATTTTAGACTACTCTAAAATAGTTAAATTTTTTTTATCACTTTCCTACCTTTCTATATTACTACATACTACGATAAAATCTCTTTGACCTTTATGAAGTTCAGTTATTACTATGCTTAACATTAATTAATATACTTACATCTTAGCAACTTTTCGAATATTTTTCGAATATTATATTTATTTCCTTCACCTATTATTACTATAATTATTATTACCATTCCTTATATTACTATTATTATTTAAAATTTTTTTTGCTAAGTTTTGCAACCACCATCCAGGACATTATTTATTTTGGACATTACTACAGGACATTTATTTTGATCTTATTTTTTTTAAATTTTTCCTTTCGTTTTGGCATTTGGAGAACAACAGTTTCGTAAACTGTGGTGCCTTTTACCATCGGCCTATATATATAAAAATTTAACTTTTTCATTTGTGAATAATTTGGCGAATTGTCGTTTTGCTATTTAAACCATCTTCTTGCTTTGAAATGTTTTACTATTTTTTGATCGTTTTTGCCTTTCTTATGGCGATTCCTTTGGGCATGGTTCACACTAGACAGCAGAGCCAGAGGGCCGATGACAGTGAAACCAATCCAAATCCCGACGAAAGTGGAAGTCTAGTACCCACAACATCAACTAGTACTGGGGCAATTCCAAAAACAGGCCCGATGAGTACCAACATACCGATTTTTACCACAGCGACGACGACTATTACAACACCAATGGCGATGCAGAGTGCACAACCAACAGCACCTAGACGTACCTCGGAAGAGCTTAACTTCTCTAATAGCAGCATCACGTCTCCAGAGTTTAGCAGCCTAACCGCTATAAACGTGCGAAAGCAATTTCAACAACATTCGCAGATGGGGAGCGTAAGAGACAGGTCGTCAGGAAGAGCACCAGTGTCCCAAGGTGTGGTCAACTCTAGCATCAATATAAGGGATTACGTCAAGTCAGCGGTAGATTTAGCCCAAGTGGATCTGATGTTGGGAATGGAGGAGCGTTTGCGGGTGTTAGTCCCACAATTAATAGCCGAAAGCTTAGGGTCGATGACGCCTCAGTATTCAGAGAGCCGACCAGCGGTTACGAAGTTAGTGACTTTACAACCACCACCTCCACCACCCCCGTCTAGCATTTCACAGGCATGGCCAGATCGAAATATGGAGCAGCACCCACAAATTGGATCTCAGGATACCAGGAGCATCTCGCAATCCTTCCCAGATTTTTCGCAACCACCACCGCATATGCCGCAACCGACAAATGTACCGCAGCCACAAGTTTTTGCTCATTCTCAGACTTACCAAGTTGAGAATAGGAATCGACACCAAGAGCAACGAGCTGGACCATCACTACGTCAGCCCAGTGTCTTCGCCTATACAGGGCCAGCACAAGTGCCTCTTGCGCCTTTCCAACAAACAGAACAGCCACGACGAGTGGAGATGGACAAATGGGGATTTAAGTTCGACGGTACAACTAAATCAATCAGCGTGGACGAATTCGTTTTTCGAGTATAGACTTTGTGTAATGATTACCGATATCCATGGCCTGAAGTACTTAGGAATTTTCATAGTTTGCTAACAGGAAACGCAGCTCCATGGTTCTGGGGATTTCGACGCTTAAACCGAATACCAAGTTGGTACGCACTTCGAGAAGCGCTGGTAACTCAGTTCAAGCGACACGAAAGCGACTTCGAAATCCAAAGACAAATAATGGATCGAAGACAACAACGGGATGAAGCTTTCGACGACTTTTATCAATCTGTTTTGACACTGAGGAATCAACAGCGTAATCCATTGGCAGAACAGGATTTAGTCGAGATAATGAGGAGCAACCTGAGGAAGGAAATGTCACAGTTGTTATTCGCCATGCGCATAGAGGGTTTGACCGAGTTCTGCAAGGCCTGCAAAAAGGCTGAAACTCATATAAACTACCAACGCCAGGCTTATCAACCGCCTCCGCGTCAATATGTACCTCGCAATGCGCAAGTGCACGAGTTAAATGTAGAGCAGGACGTTTCGACTCAAGCGTTTGAAATAGATGCTATTAATTCCTCTCGAACTTCTCCATGTTGGAACTGCAAACAGCCAGGGCACAACTTTGTTGAGTGTACGGCAGCCGTAAGACGAATTTTTTGTTATAGGTGCAGAACGGAGGGCGTAGTTACCCCAAAGTGTCCGAAATGCCAGGGAACCGCTAGGCCAAATAGAAATATTCAGGTGGAGTCTAGATCAGCTCAAACGCAGACGCAAACTCAAACTCAAGAAACGACGGAATGACTAACCTCAGTCAAACAGACCGAAATAGAAAAGAGAGTTGTAGTTTTAACATCTAGTAACCATAGTAATAAAAGTAGTTGCGATCAAGCCGTAAATACCGTTGAGGTAAAGTTAAAAGAAATTAAGCCATTTCATGTGAGACTCAAGAACTATGAGGAAGTCAGAAAAAGAATATTTTCAGAACAGCCAACAAAAATTGAAAAAGCAAGGGTTAGATATCGTTTGAGGAAAAATAATTATAAAGAAATTTCAGCATCAGAACTTTATGAGGGCGAAGACAGTAGATTTTATACGAACATCGAAATCAATGGACAGCGAATTGAGGGATTACTAGACAGTGGAGCAACAGTGTCGTGTTTAGGGAATAACTGCTTAAGTTTTGTAGAAAAGTGCAAGTTGCCAATTTTTAAGTTTAAATCTTTCGTCAAAACTGCCGATGGGCGAATGCATTCAATCGTAGTTCGAGTTAGAGCCACAATTAAATTCGATAACAAAGAGCACGAGATAGCTTTTTATTTAACGCCTTCTCTAAAACGAGAATTGTTTCTAGGTGTAGATTTCATTAAAAAATTCAATCTCATGCAGCTCAAAGTTGATAGCATAACGACCAACAACATAGCGTTGGAGGAAGAAGTTCAAAGTCAGGCAACACCTAAAATGAAAGTTTTGACCGCGCAGCAACAACACAGGCTTAACGCAGTTATAGAAAAATTTCCCTGCTTCACGAAGAAAGGTCTCGGCAAGACGTCTTTAGAAGAGCACCACATTGATACCGGCGACGCAGTGCCCGTGAAAGATAAGCACTACCCAGTCTCACCAGCTGTTCAGGGTCTCATGTTTGCGGAGCTGGATAGGATGCTTTCGCTGGGAGTCATTGAGCCGAGCGAAAGTCCATGGAACAATCGAGTGGCCTTCGTGCGAAAAGGCGAGAAATTTCGACTGTGCCTGGACGCTCGCAAGCTCAATGTACTCACAGTGAAGGACGCCTACCCACTTCCACACATAGAGGGGTTGCTCAGTCGTCTCGGTGACACACACTTTATCTCAAGTGTGGATCTTAAGGACGCCTTCTGGCAGATTCCACTTGCCGTCAGTAGTAGGAAGAAAACCGCGTTTACAGTGCCAGGTCGTCCGCTTTGTCAATTTACCGTCATGCCGTTTGGGCTATGTAACGCAGCCCAAGGGTTATGTCGGTTGATGGACAAAGTCGTGCCAGCCAATCTTCGTGAAAGCGTTTTCATTTATTTGGATGATCTCCTTGTTGTGTCTTCCGATTTCGATAGTCACCTCAAAAAGTTAGAGCAGGTAGCGCAGTTGTTAAGTTCGGCCAACCTTACCATTAATGTGGCCAAGTCAAAATTTTGTTGCAGTGAGCTAAGGTATTTGGGGTATATCGTAGGCGAAGGTAAATTAAGACCAGACCCCGACAAGGTCCATGCCATTGACCGATATACGTACCCAAAAACTCCAAAACAAGTTCGAAGTTTCATGGGAGCCACGGGATGGTACCGTCGCTTTATTCGCGATTATGCTACTATAGCAGCACCTATTTTCGACACGCTGAAAAAAGCGAAAACTTTTGAGTTCGGTGAGGAGGCAAATAGCGCCTTTGACAAATTAAAAACAGCTCTTATTTCTAGTCCAGTCCTGGTACATCCAGATTTTTCGAAACATTTTTATGTGCAAACAGATGCTTCTAACATCGGAATTGGCGGCGTGTTGTTTCAAAAAGATGAGGAGAGTGGCGAACATCCTATCGCCTACTATTCAAAGAAGCTCACGCCTGCGCAGAAGAATTATTCAGTAACTGAGCGCGAATGTCTAGCGGTGGTAATGGGGATAACGAAGTTTAGAGCCTACATCGAGCTAATGCCTTTCACCGTGATAACAGATCACTCCAGCCTAAAATGGCTAATGTCGCATAAAGACTTAACTAGTCGATTGGCGAGGTGGAGTTTGTATCTGCAAAGCTTTAGTTTCGAGATTGCGCATCGTAAAGGGGCTCAGAACGTCGTTCCCGACACATTATCACGCTACGACATGGACGAAATAAGTTGTGAGGTAAAGGCATTGATTGACCTCGAGTCACCAGAGTTTCAAAGCGAAGAGTATAGGGAATTGTTAAGTACACTAACCAAAAATCACTCCCAGTTGCCTGACCTCAAGGTTATCGATGGTTTTGCTTACAAGCGTACGGTTCCATATGATGGTACACCCGATGGTGAAGATTTTTCCTGGAAACTATGGGTTCCAGCGCCTTTGACAAATTCGATCATTGCTAATGCACACCAACCTCCTCAAGTAGCTCATGGTGGTTTCACCAAAACTTTAAAACGTATCAAAGAATATTTCTACTGGCCAAATATGAACCAACAGGTTCTCAATTTCGTTAATGACTGTCAAGTCTGCAAAGAATGCAAACCAGCTCAAATGGTTCTAAGACCGCCTATGGGGCAAGAGTCGCAAATAGTACGGCCTTTTCAAAAAATTTACGTGGATTTTCTCGGTCCATACGTTCGTTCGAAAAAGAAAAATACCTATATCTTCATAGTCTTAGACTATTTTACAAAATTCACCCTGTTAAAAGCAATGACGAAAGCGACCGCGCGAAATGTAATCCAGTTTCTAATTTCAGAAGTTTTTCATAAATTCGGTACCCCAAAAATACTTATGTCTGACAATGGCGTGCAATTTTTAAGTAAAGAATTTGCCGAAATGATCGATAATTTTGGAATAAGACATGTACGCACTGCTAATTACGCTCCTCAAGCCAACGCTTCGGAGAGGGTCAACCAGTCCATTCTCGCGGCGATTCGGTCATACCTCGACAAAGATCAAACCAACTGAAACCAACACTTATCGGACATTGAATGTGCCTTGCGCTCTTCGGTACACTCCTCGATAGGCATGACTCCTTATTTTGCTCTCTTCGGCCACAACATGATCACGCATGCAAGCGCCTATAAAGAAACTAGGTATGCTTAGCGATCCTGAGACGTTGGTGATACCGAAGCCGGTTCGGCAAGACTTGATCCGCAATAAAATCCGCGAACAGCTACATAAGAGTCACGAACAGAATGTTAAAAGGTATGACTTGAAAAGTCGAAAAATTAAGTTTCAACCTGGACAGGAGGTCTACCGACGAAACTTTCAGCTTAGTGATTTTTCCAAGCAAATCAGCGCGAAACTTTCAAAGCGTTTTCTAAAGTGTCGAATAGTGAGGGCAGTAGGGAATAGTCTGTATGAGCTGGAAGATTTAAGTGGCAAGACGATAGGAATTTTTCACGCGAAAGACTTAAAACAATAATCGAGTTAGCAGGTAGGTTGAGAGAGCGAATGGTGCCATCTTTTCCCATTTATCTCTTAAGCCGAGAAGCTTGTCGAGAGTCCCTGGGTTTGTCACGGGCACCTGCATATAGGGAATAATACAGTTTATGAGTACCCATGTTATTTCCACTAGCGCCCTCTAGCGTGGCAGTGCACACAATTTTTTTTACATTTAGATGTGGCACCTCGGTGAGGTTCGAGAACGTTCGGGCAAACAAAATGGCCATACACGGGCTTGAACGGGAAAAATACCAACAAAAATGGTACCATTAGTTTCAGCAGGCATAAACCGTTCGGGAAAATGGCGTGATCCGACACGCGCTTGAATCGGTAACCAATTGGAATGCCGAAACAAGCGTCGGTTAACGGACATTTGTCGACGTGTCATCCGCAAGTCCAACCCAACCATTACCTACTCCCATCGGTTATGGTCGGTTCCACCGAAAAAAGGAACAATGTCGAACAAACCTCGGTGGTTTGCACATGTAAACGCCGTGAAAAGGCATACAAACTCACCATAATCGATGACAAGTGGCAACACTGCCAAAGTACCAAAAAGCACCGATCTGATAAAAAATACAACCCTGGGTAGACGATGCTGTCGCTGAGGTTCGCCATTAGAAGAAAAGAAAAAGATAAGAAAGTTTTGCTCTGCTGCTTGAAGTGAAAAGTGAAAGAAAGAATACGGAAAAAAAGCAGCGAAACAAATCAAGGTAAATGCATAGTCAAAGTAATTTTTAATGGGAAATAATGCATCCAGGAATGAAACTAGGAATGCACGCATTAGCAGCAGCAGCATCAGTAAACATCTAGCTAAAAATTCAAGTGGAGCTGCCGTGGATTGCGAGAGTACGACTCGCGAAGACGATCACAAGCAGACAACATCTTTCTACCAAGTTAGTAATTCAGCTGATTTTACAACTGCTGGAAGAGGACCAGTTGAAGAGCAACAATACAGCTTTCAGCAACAGCAGCAGCAGCAACGCTCGCGGCAGCAATCCAACTGGAGTTTGGGCAGCTTGAGCGGACGCTTGAATTGGAGTTTTACTGATACTACGAAGGGCACTTGTCGCCATCGCAACAAAACTTCCATCAGAAAAAGCTTTACCTCACTGCAGCAAAAGCGTTCCAAAACGACATGGCATAGACTGTTAACAAATGCCATGTTCAGTTCACATTTCAAGGAGACCAGTCGTAATGAGCATTTTCACATCGATAGCTTAATTGCAAAAAGTGCTTTTGGGGTAGTTTGCAAAGCAATCGATAAACAGCGACAACAAGGACAAGAGCAGTAAACGCAGACCGCATCGTCATCGCTAACGCTACAGCATCGTCACAATCATCGTTGCCGCCACGCTGCAGACCACCAACACCATCGTCATCATCACCAGCAGCAGCCCCATCGTCAACACCCAGCCTTTGCACCCGGATCACCCTGCAGTCTACCACACTACCACCAAAAACCTCAGCATCTTCATCATCAACAACAGCATGATCATCCGCTCCAGCACCAGCAACAAGAACCAGCTACAACACCAACTACCTCCACCATTACGGCACTCACCCCAGGTTTGCGAAATTGCGGCCTGGGATTGGTAAGCGTTTTCTTGTTAAATACAAAAAAAAATAGAAAGGAAGGGAGCAGGGCGAGAGGGGGTAAAAGAGGCATTCATGCCCTTAGATGAAATACTAGCGACAGCTGAAAATTAAAAATTCAAAGGCAGCTGAGTTATTAAATTCTAAAAGAAAAAGTTTTAAACAGAAAATTATAAACATTTATAATTATAATAAGAGTTATTATTTTAAGTTTCATTAGTCGCTTAACGGTACAAAAGAAAAAAAAAAGGAAAGAAGAAAATAACATTTATTAAATGCATTTATTATTGAGTGGTTTTTATTTTGCAATCCTTTTGGAAAATGCCAACAACACTTGTTGACGTCAGCTAAAGAAGACTAATTTTTGTCAAAAATGCATTTAGTAAAATTGATGTAGTAAAAATATACCTATTAACGTACGTATCGCGTACAGTTAAATTATGATAAAACGACAAAGCAACATCTCAATAAGTTTCCATTTTAAACACTTACCTGCGTAAATAAATGTTGTTCAACCCTTTCCTTTACATATACTTACATATAAAGAAAAATTATAAGAAAATATAATCTAGACAAAAGTTGTTATTTAACGTCGTTAGCTTACGCGATTTTTTTTCTTTAACTTAGTTTAGCCGTTTAGTTTATCAATAATATTCTCTAACCAAAAGCTAAAATAAAATAAAATCCATATAATCCAAAACTAATCTACCATAAAATCGAAGTAATTCAAAACTAAAATAAAATTAAATCAAAATAATTCAAAACTAAAATAAATAAAATCAATATAAATCAAAACTAATCTAAAACAAAATCAATATAAATCAAAACTAAAATAAAATAACATCAATATGATTCAAAACTAATCTAAAATAAAATCAAAATCATTCAAAACTAATCTAAAACGAAATCGATATAATTCGGAACTAAACTAAAGTAAAATCAAAATAATTCAAAACTATGTTAAAACAAAATCAATATAAATCAAAACTAGAATAAAATAAAATCAATATAATCCAAAACTAATCTACCATAAAATCGAAATAATTCAAAACTAAAATAAAATGAAATCAAAATAATTCAAAACTAAAATAATATAAAATCAAAATAATTCAAAACTAATCTAAAATAAAATCAAAATATTTCGAAACTAAAATAAATAAAATCAATATAAATCAAAACTAATCTAAAACAAAATCAATATAAATCAAAACTAAAATAAAATAACATCAATATGATTCAAAACTAATCTAAAATAAAATCAAAATCATTCAAAACTAATCTAAAACGAAATCGATATAATTCGGAACTAATCTAAAGTAAAATCAAAATAATTCAAAACTAAGTTAAAACAAAATCAATATAATTCAAAACTAGAATAAAATAAAATCAATATAATCCAAAACTAATCTACCATAAAATCGAAATAATTCAAAACTAAAATAAAATTAAATCGAAATAATTCAAAACTAAAATAAAATAAAATCAATATAATCCAAAACTAATCTACCATAAAATTGAAATAATTCAAAACTAAAATAAAATTAAATCAAAATAATTCAAAACTAAAATAATATAAAATCAATATAATTCGAAACTAGAATAAAATAAAATCAAAATAATTCAAAACTAATCTAAAACGAAATCGATATAATTCGGAACTAAAAATAAAGTAAAATCAAAATAATTCAAAACTAATTTAAAACACAATCTATATAATTCGAAACTGAAATGAAGCAAAAAACCAATTATTCTTATCTTATTGCAATAGATTTTTTCTGAAACCGAAATACTTATGAACGTGAACTATGTCTAACTGTTAATAAATATGAGCAAATAAACTTTTTTCTTCGTATTTTAAGATCTGCTCATGATGTTTAGGATCGGTATTTTCGTAAAAACTAGATTTGTTAACTATAAAGTTAACTCGCCTTTTTACTATTATATCTAATGTATATCTTCAAAGATTTTTGGGGTTTTTAAAAAAAATTTAGGTTTCATTGTTTTGTAAATTCTAAGAATTAATAATTAGATTAATTAAAATAGAATACTCAACCTTATATATAATTGAATCATGTTCAGTATCTTAAATTTTTCAATTTCAAAAATCACCTCAACTAACAAATTAATTTCAAATAAATAACTTTAAGATTTATTTATATAATAAACCCATTTTTGTGAAAAAGGTGAAAATGATGGGTCATTAATTGAGAAGGGGTAGGTGGCGTAGATTGGAATGGAGGGGCGTGGGTAGAGTGTTATTGGGGTGACCTAGACACAGGCGAAGGGTCACCATGGCTGGTCTTTTGTGGCCAGAAGGGGCGGGCTAGCCTAGGGCGATCAATCTACATCAAAGATCGACCCACGAGACGTGCCAAAGTGGCAACCGCAAGCAACCGAGTCTTATTCCTTCGTCGTGTTCGTAAAATAAGCGGGTTTTTTTATTTATCGTTTTTCGAGATTTTTCGTTGGTTATGGGTTTTTCCGGGTTTTTTTTACCAGGCGGTAATTTTCTTTTCAGCTGGTACGATTTTTATTCATGTGTAGTTTCCTGCTGTCGGACCAGACTGGCAAGAACACCACCCCATCCGGCGAGCCTTAGCCGCGCAATATGCCAGCGTACCAGCGCTGCCAGAGGAACGACAGTGGTGCAATGCAAGGGCTACCTAGCCACGGGCAGCACCAACCTCAAAGAATTGAATGGTGAGGAAACATGACAATCTGCCTTGAGACGGACTCAGGTAAAAGGATTCTCGAACAATTTGCATAATGTTTCACATATTTTTTCTTACTTTAATTGAAAGAAAAACAATTTGAATAGGAACTCACCAGTATTTTTTTCACTTCGATCTCACCTAATTTAATGTGTTAATTATAATCAAAAATCAAGTTTTTAAGAGATTAATTAATATTCTTGAAACGTGGTTGAACGGAGGTATTAATGACTTAGAATTGTTTGACAATAGTTTTCAAGTTTATAGGAAGGACAGACACGCTGACAATAATTCTGCAGTTGGTGGTGGTGTCTTTTTAGCTGTAAGGAGATCCTGTGTTAGTTTCATTATTGATATTCCTTGCTCTGCTAATATCGAACCTGTATGCGTTAAGGTTGTACAGTGCAATTCTAATGTATATGTTATAAATGCATACGTTTCTCCTAAGAGCAGTGTAGAGGTCTATGCAATAGATCTTAAATTTACTTGACGTCAATAACGACATTTTATTGTTGGGCAATTTTAATTTGCATGACTTAAAAAATGACATTCTTTTGACGATGAAACACATTTTTCTGCATCTAATTCGAAGAAACGCCAAGAACATATTTTTTTGGGATAAGAAACCCAGCGTATTTTATTGTTACAATGCTTTTATAATTTGTATTTTATTTAGGAACAATATTTTTGTGTAATATTCTTGAATATCAATTTTTGAATAATAATTTTTGAACAATGATAAAATTTTATAAACTTTTTTATTAATAAAATTTGACGTGAACATAAAAATAATTTTTGGAACTTGAACTTTTTTAAAGTAAACTAATTTTTGTTTATGTGACTTGTGTATGTGTGTTTTGTGTATGTGGTGTGTCGACACCATATTATTCCCACCCATAGATTTTTTTGTGTTCGCTAGTAATTTTGAGTGTAGTTTCTTTTTTGGTTTGTGTGTGGAAGAGAGTGTCTGTGAAGTTTCTGAATATAAGAATGCTGGTTTGAGTCTATCTATGTTAACTGTTATAGTATTATTTCTTTTTAAAATTATAAAGTATTTTGGTGTTTTGTCTACCACTTCGAAAGGGCCGTCGCACAATGGATCGTTCTGCCTGTGGTCGTTTCAAAAGTCAATTTTAGAGTTGTTCTCTTTTGCATACTTGATATTTTTATCAGATAAAAAAATGTTTGGAGCTACGGAATCCGAAATTTTAACTCATTTGGATGATTAGTTTTATTTGTATAATTCGTCAAAGTTCAGTGATTTTTCAAAAGTTTGCAAAATAATTATTTTTTTGAAAAAAAATCGCGTTCAGGCTAAAAATTTCTAAGAAACGTATAAAAACATGGACATGTTTTTGTCACAGAAGTAAGTATTGTTCTCTATGAAAAAAAAATTTTTAAGCTAGAAAGGTGAAATTTGGTAAGCAGATCCCTTTTGGACCATAATAGTCACAGTTAAAAAAAATTTTGAAATCATCAGACTGAAAAGGTCACTTTTTTAACAATTTCATTTATCTAATTTTTTTTATCTTTGTTTCTTATTTAGACATACTTATCTTTTTGAAATTTTTAGGTCTAAAAATTACCAATCGATCCAAGAAAGTCAAGAGCAGGTAAAAGAAAACAGAAATATTTTAGTAAGTCCGTTCTTTAAGCATGTAAAAAATAAATGACGGGAATTTTCCCTTACAGACAGTTCGCCTACCTATCTTAATTATTTTTCTATAAAAAATTCTTGGGAGCAGGTGACAAAAAGGTTAAAAAATAAATGAAACCGTGAGATTGTTTTATTTTTATTCTCCGACAAATTTTTTTAAAAAATAAGACAAAAAACTTAAAAATTCAGAATTATTTGAAATGTTTATAAACGCATCAGATAAAGATAAGTTTAGTTTGGCAGTAGCAAATCATTTGAGGTTAACCGAAGAAATTTTGAATGCATCTGATACTGACAAATCAATACATAAAATATACTATATCATTAAAAAAAGATGGATAGGGTCACATCGTATAGAAATTGTTTCTTCTGCAAAAATAAAGACTGGCTAGAAAAAAGTACGGATTTTATCTTGAAGAAACTGCAAAAAAGTTGGATGAACAGCCGAGTACATCAAAATCCGCTAAAGGAAGACCCCGAAAACCAATGGATGAGAGTTTAACATATACAAAGAAGAAAAAGCTCAAGTTTCAATAGTGCTGCAAGTTAAATACAAAAGAGAGCAGCATAAAAAAAAGCTAATAGAACCAAAGCAGTCTTATATGCTAGTCCACTCCGACTGGAGAGAATTAACAACAGCATTCCTACTCCACCGAATGTACATCCCATCAAGTATAATTCCGAGGATGCGTTGGCCTTATTCATGGATTTGGGATTATCAAAAGAAAAATATTCATTAATGCGAGATTCTTTAAGAAAACATAATGTTGATGTTTTCCAAGTTATGCTAATATAACAGCAGCGAAAAAAGCAAGAGTTCTGCTTAATGGAGAGTTTACCGAGATATCAGCTCAAGTGAAACTTGAAGATATGATGGATCATACTGCGAAAAGGATTATGGAAAGTATAAGCGAGCAGAGTTTTAAAATCTCAGTAATTTGGATTGTCTTAGCTTTGGCAGGCTTTTCCAAAGGTTTGAACGCTTGTGTCTCTCCTCCCTTAGGAGGATTTTCTATACAAGACATTCTATACAAGAATTTGTGCCCAATCCGCAGAATGGTTCTGGTCCTATAAATTTTGTGGTTGCACCCCGTCGCGCTTAACCATCGACTTCTTCGTTACCTTGTATTCCTTTGTGTCCTGGGACCCAGAGTATATTAACAGTGTTATTCTTGCCTAGTTCATTTAGTTTTGTTAGGTATTCCTATGTTATTCTCGATGATATCTCACAGGAAACTGATGCTTTAATTGCTGCTTGGCTGTCTGGCATCACAAATATATCCTGACCTTTGTATTCCGGTCCAAGTTGAATTTTGCATACAGCTGTATAGCTAGAATTTCCGCTTTGAAGATACTAGGTGTTGTCCACACATATTCAAAGTGCTTAGTTCTTGGCCCGTACAACCCTGCTCTTGTAGTTTATCAAAACGGTACCGTGGAGTTTTCGAATGAATTAGCTTATAAGGAAAAATACAGTTTCTGGCGTTAATATAACTTATTATGCTGCAGCCGAGAATAGCATTCTTAAACTGCGAAAGATTATCAAATTTTCAAATTCCGTAAGCATACATAGTTGTGTGGTTGAAAGCTACTTGTACCTTATGTTCAGAGCTTGAATCTAATTTGCAATATACAAGTTTCGAATAGGTAATTGCAGGTAAAATTAGTTGTATTACGAGCTTACGTTTGGTTTCTATATGTGTAAAATCTCTAGACATCCTTAGGTTTCTCAGAATGCTATATATTTTCCGTATTATGCTATTGACATGATCGGTGCATGTCATTGTTGAATTAATGTGAAAACCAAGACTTACAACATTTGTGACCAGTTTAAGTTTTTTGTCCCCTATAAATAGATCTAGAATATTCTCAGGAAAAATTTTTGAGGCTGAGATCGGTAGAACATATGATTTACCCGCATTTAGCTGCAGACCATTATTAATAGCCCACTGGTGAATAGGTTGAGATCTTCATTCAGTCTGACATTTAGATGTTCAAAGAGGCCCGTTCTACATGAAAGATGAAACTGAATGTCATCCGCATAAGTATGCATAGAAGCATATCTGCAGGTTGAAAAAAATATCATTAATAAACAATGAAAACAGCAGAGGACCCAGAATA